>QRFJ01000042.1:2803300-2865800 GCA_006176705.1 Cocos nucifera | reverse complement strand
AGCGATTCCTATAATAATGTCCAGACGCTTTCGCCAATTCAGCAATACCCCTTGTTTTTTATCTGGTCCAGCATTTTATTCTGTATTAGGATTACAATAACCACACTAAAATCCCAATTTAACAAGTTAATCATTATGTACTTAAAATAAGCTATTTGATCATTCACACGAGTGGCAGTTATGACAAAATTTGTTCAGATAAGGTTGCTTCCTTTTAGTCCAAGTTCTTGACGTAAAATAAGGGATGATTTGAGAAGTCTTATAGATACAATTATCGAATGTATATAGTATTTCTTTACCCAACATTATGTTTTTTGTGCCAAGATACTAATTTAAGTTAATGCAACTAACATTTTGGGGTGTAACTAATTAGAGTATCAGACACTTTGATGTCCAATTTTTCCTAAAAAAGAGAAAAATTGGAGTCATATTAATATTTGTTACAACATTGTCAAGGAGTTTCAACATTCTAAAGGATTAAAACTTCGTATTTTATCCATGCATTCATGAAAACTTATTATTATGTTCCTAGTATTTTATGTAATTATCAGCCTTTAAGGTACGATTAAGCTATACTAGGTTGTTGGAGATTGTCAACCTCATAAAAGTTCCCGGTGCTCGCTTCACACAATCTCCTAGCTTATTCTTGAAATTATAAGGTGAAAAACACCCCCTCCTTAATTTGAACTCATTCAATTTGACAAGATAGGTCCATTCTTAATTATTAAATTCAAACTGCATAACCGTTATTTTCTTTTTTTATTATACAGTACAGCCACAGGACATGTCACGCTCAATTTAGTTCAAAATCATATCAACTTTACAGTTCTAAAAGTGCATCAGAGAGTAAAATAATATGAGTACCAAAAATGAAGGCATCCAAGCTCTTGTTTGGCATGTACTCGTAGATCAACATTCTTTCCTCTCCTTGAATGCAGCAACCAAGAATCCGAACGAGATTTCTGTGCTGCAGTTTAGCAATTAACATAACCTCATTTTTGAACTCTTTCAGACCCTGCAAAGAATCCTTGGACGATCTCTTGACTGCAATCTCCTGTCCATCATCCAATCGACCCTGAAATTTGCTATATTAAAGATTTAATTTACAGAAAAATATATGTTAATTAGACATATAATGAAGAAAAAAAAATGTCATGCAAGTAGATGATTACCTTATAAACAGGGCCAAACCCACCCTCTCCAAGTTTATTGTTAGCAGAGAAGTGATTGGTGGCACTTTCAATTGTAAACATGTCAAACAAATTCAATTCCAGTTCCATTCCTCTACTTTCTTTGGAGCAGGTAATTGGTATACCTAACGTGGGAACTTCAAAAATAACCAAGTGAACTATGAGAAAAACTGATCAAAGTACTTGTAGTTCAATTGTTGTTACATAATTTAGGTGGAGTAAAAAATTGTGACAAAAACATAGTTTTTTTTAATTAATTGAAAACAATCATATATGGACAAGAGCATAGGCATCATTAAATTTTGGACCTAATAAGTTACAGATAAAATGCCACTATATATAAATATATTGACATGTACGTGCGGCCAATGCACACAAAACCTCGTATAACCTGGGAACCTATGCTAAATTATATGGTACTAAAAACTTGTAAACAGTAATATATAAACGGATGACCTATTTTTTGCAAGCTGTAATACTTTAAATACTTGTTTAAGGAGGACACTTAATTGATGAGAAGGCTTCAATGATTGACATTCGCACATATTGAAATATGTGATTCTATGCCTAGAAAATATTGAATTCCTTTTGTATGCATGTGCGTGCGTGTGTGTGCCGTGTGTGTGTGTGAGAGAGAGAGAATGTGTGTATATGTGAGGATCCATGCAAACCTATATTTAGTTCTACATTGGTTATTTACTAGAAACATCTTGAATACTTCTATAGAACTAAGGAACCTAAATAATACCTTTCGACTAGTCTTTTTAGATGATGTCTTATATTGTTACAAATGATATCAGAGTAGACCCAATCCATAATTCATATGAACAGGTGCATCGCTAGATAATCTTGAAAGATAATGTGAATTATTTTTAAGATAGATTACCATCATTAAATTATTAGTATTAATGTTGATTACTGTATTTGGTATATATAGGCAATATTACAGTAAAATTATTGAAAATCTTGATCGACATGTTTGGTATAATGATCAGTTTACTAGTAATATAAAATCAAATTTTTAAAATATTCCTAAGTTAAATTACTATGTTTAGTATAAATAAAGGCTGCAATTGTCTTTGCCCGATCTAACGATGACATGTATATGGAAGTGAACCTTACACTTTGAACACAGCTAAAGCCCTAGCCTGACACTTCCCTTAGAGGTTGGCCCCGTCGTTGGCCACCACCCATCGACTAGATCCAGCCACAGGCCAGCCTCGCACTTGCCATGGGCAACAAGGAGCAACTCCATGGTCCAATCCATGGGGCCTCTGGATGAGATCGCAGATATAAACAGAGACGAGAGAGGACATTGTAGGGGTCCTAGACCAGGATAAAGGAGCCAAGGAGGCATAAGGTGCAAGCAATAGAGATTTGGGGGAAGAGCAAAGAGGTAGTGGCATAACTTGGAAGGACCTCAGGCTCTTGCTCAAGGACCTTCTCCTTGAAGGTCTTGAAGTTTGCGAGGAGTCCGCGCTCCTCTTCATCATCGTCACTGTCATCACCGTCTCTACAGTCGTGGAAGGATTGGGAGGAGCCCATTAGGATAGGAGGATGGGGAGACGTCAGCGGGGGAAGAAGGGTATTGTAAGGATCTTAGACTCGGACGAAGGGGCCAAGGAGGCACAGGGGCCAGCGATGGAGAATTGGGGGAGAGCGGAAGAAGGGTATTGTAAGGATCTTAGACTCGGACGAAGGGGCCAAGGAGGTACAGGGGGCAGCGATGGAGAATTGGGGGAGAGCGGAGAGGCAGCAGCATGGCATGGGAGGACCTCGGGCTTTTGCTTAAAGACCTTTTCCTTGAAGGTCTTGGAGTTCATGAGGTGCCTACGCTCCTCTTTGTCATCATCACCATCGTCATCGTCTTCGCTGTCGTGGGAGGAATGGGAGGAACCCATTGGGTTGGGGGGAGGGGGAGGCGATGGCGGGGCTTGTCTTCACTAGTGGCACCACTATGGTTAGAGAGACGAATTTCATATGAGGTTTTTATAGATAATTTTACCATTTTCTTTGTAATATTGCCAAAAAAATGATAATCTGGATAGCCACTTCTCTCCAAGGCTATCTAGATTACCTTCTGAAAGGCAATATAGATTGTCAAGGTAATCTAGACTATTATCCAAAAAGCATACCAAATACAGTAATTTGATGAATTTAAATTGCCAGCAATATGGATAGATTGTTAATTACCAGATACCAGTATAAGAAAATAGTGATTTTGTGATTGATTTTACGACTAAATTTTTTGGTTGAAATTTATGATTGATTTTATGATCAATTTTGTGATCAAAATTTTTACAATCAATTTTATGATCGAAAATTTGAATATAAAAATAAATTTATAAAATATTAATTTTATAAAATTTTACAACCAATTTTCCAACAAAAAAATTGATAAAAAAAATTTTAAAATTATTTTTTTTAATTTAAAATAATTTGAAAAATTTTTTGATTGATTTTTTAATGGAAAATTAATTTTTTTATTGAATTTTTTATCATAAATTTTTTAATAAAAAAATTGATTGAAAAATCCTAAAATTATTTCTTTTTAAATTTAAAATAATTAAAAAATTGATCAATTTTTTTGGTTGAAAAATTAATTTTTTTATCAAATTTTTGGTCATAAATTTTTTGACTGAAAAATCGATCATAAAATCCTAAAATTATTTTTTTAAAATTTAAAATAATTTAAAAAAAATTTTGATTGATTTTTTGGTCAAAAAATTAATTTTTTTAGATTAAATTTTTTGTCACAAATTTTTCAATCAAAAAATCCATCACAAAATCCTAAAAATATTTTTTTTAAATTTAAAATAATTTTAAAAAATTTTTGGTTGAAAAATTAATTTTTTTATCAAATTTTTGGTTGTAAATTTTTCAACCAAAAAATTGATCATAAAATCTCAAAATTATTTTTTTTAAAATTTAAAATAATTTGAAAAATTTTTTGATCAATTTTTGGTCAAAAAATTAATTTTTTTGATCAAATTTTTGGTTGCAAATTTTTTGACCAAAAAATTGATAAAAAAATCTCAAAATTATTTTTTTAAAATTTAAAATAATTTAAAAATATTTTTTGATTGATTTTTTTATCAAAAAATTATTTTTTTATCAAATTTTTGGTCATAAATTTTTTGATCAAAAAATTCTAAAACTATCTTTTTAATTTAAAATAATTTTAAAATTTTTTGTTTGATTTTTTGGTTGGAAAATTAATTTTTTTATCAAATTTTTTATCATAAATTTTTTGATCAAAAAGTTTCAAAATTATTTTTTGAATTTAAAATAATTTAAAATTTTAGCGATCAATTTTTTGGTTGGAAAATCAATTTTTTCAATCAAATTTTTGATCACAAATGTATTTGGCAATCAAATATAATTTTTTTTCTATTTTTTTAAAAATGATATAATTTTAAAATTTAAAATACATATTCATCATTCATTATCTAAATAATTATTATTAGTATATTATTACAAAAGATCGGTTCAATCCGATAGCCCTAGCTATGTCGATTAACAAAATTTGATTTCAATGGCCACGAATGATCATATGATAATCTGATAGATAGAGCATCAATGGATTTGAAAATTTGCAACGATAATCTCGATGATATTTATAGTACACTATCAAAATTTTATTTTAATCGGATGTCATTATTATGATCAATTTAGCATTAGATAATTTGGATCGTTAAATGAAAAATGAGTGATCAAAAGACTAAATGACATCCGATTATTTGATAATTTTTTAGATAAATGATCTTTACGACTATTTTAATTATTTGTATGGTGATGATCGTAAAATCCAAACTACGTGTATATGAACCATCGATGTTAAGCTGATCTTACAAAAGCACAAGTATAATTACCTAATGACTTTAAGAATGAGTATTAAGAAACATAGTTTTAGTTCGTTTATATATGCATGGTTTGAATTTTACGATCATCACCATATAAATGATCAAAATAGTTATAAAAATTATTTATCTAAAAAATCATCTTGTAATTGAATGCCATTTGGCCCTTTGATCACTCATTTTTCATTTAACGGTCCAAATCATTCCATGCTAAATTGACTATGATAATAATATTCGATTGAAGTAAAATTTTGATAATGTACTATAAATATCATCAAGATCATCATTGCAAGTTTTTGAATTCATCGATGGTCTCTATCTATCAAATCATCATATGGTCGTTCGAGACCATCGAAATCAAATTTATTGATCGACATAGCTAGGGCTATCGGATCGAGCCGATCTTTTGTGACGATACTCTAACGATAATTATTTAGATAATGAACGATGAAGATGGACTTTAAATTCTAAAATTATACTATATTCAAAAAAAATAGAAAAAAATTATATTTGATTATAAAATACATTTATGACTAAAAAATTGATCAAAAAAATTAATTTTTTGATCAAAAAATTTTTAAAATTATTTTAAATTTTTTTAAAAAATAATTTTAGAATTTTTTGATCAATTTTTTGATGGTAAATTTTTTTTAATTTTTTATAATCAAAAAATTGATCATAAATTTAAATTTAAAAAAATTTAATTAGCAATTTTTTTTTGTTGATTTATCCAGTTATTTAAAAAAAAATTATGAGCTCGATGCCCCACCCCAAGTCCCGTCCCAACCGCCCCCAACCCCCATCTTCCCCTCCTCGGCGATCGCCCATGATGGGCCCCACTCCCCTCCATGGAGACTGCCTGCGACAGCCTCCCCTCGTTGGCCCACCACGATTGCTCTCCTTCCCCTCCATGGCGACCGCCCACAACGGCCTCCCCTCTCCGGCCCACCCACGACTACCCCCTTCCCCTTCTCCTTGTCGCCACCTACCGCCGGGAGGGTGTGGTGCCAGAGGCGCGGAGTAGCTGCCAGGGGGCAGTACGGGTGGCTAGGGGGCAGTGCGGGCGGTGCAGATGGCCGGAGGCAGGATGGATGGCCGGGGGGCGGTGCGAGTGGCTGGGGGGCAGCGCAGGCGGTACGTGTCGCCGGGGGGCCGGGGGTGGTGCGGGTGGCTCGAGGGCAGCATGGGCGGCCGACGGGTGGCCAGGGGGCAGTGTGGGGTTGGGGTGCGGGGGATCGGAGGGCGGCAGCATTGGCAAATGAGGGCGGCGAGGGAGGATTCTGCTGAAGGCGCATGGGAGGAGGATGAAAAAATAAAAAATAAAAAGAATATTTAAAAATATTAATAATTTATTATTTTATAAAAAATAAAATACATAAAAAATAAAAATAATATAAATTTAAAATATAAAAAACTTAATTTTTTTTAAAAAAATATTTTTTTAAAAAATTTACGACTGACTTTTCGATCGATTATTATTTAAATTTTTAGTTTAATATTTTTTTCATTAATTTAGCGACCAGTTTTTGAATCGATTTTTTTAAAAAAATATTTTTTAAAAAATTTTTGATCAAATTTTTGATCGATTCTTATTTAAATTTTTAATTTAATATTTTTTATTAATTTTGTAATTGATTTTATGATTGATTTTTTAAAAAATATATATTTTTCAAAAAAATTATGACTGAATTTTTGATCAATTATTATTTAAATTTTTAGTTTAATATTATTTTAATTAATTTAGCAACCAATTTTGTAACCTATTTTTTTAAAAATATTTTTCAAAAAATTTATGATCAAAATTTTGATCGATTCTTATTTAAATTTTTAGTTTAATATTTTTAATTAATTTAATGACTGATTTTGAAATCGATTTTTTTAAAAAATATATTTTTCAAAAAATTTATGATCAAATTTTTGATCAATTTAAAAATTTAAAAAAATATAAATTTTTTATTTTAGAAATCAGAAATTATTTTTATAAATTTTTAATTTTTAGAAATTAGATTTTTTTATATATTTTTTTGGAAATTAGCAATTGATTTTTCATTTGGAAAATCGGTCGCTAGATTTTGCGATCAAAAAAATTGGTCAAAAAATATTTCCAACCAGTCTTTTTGCGATCAAAAATTTTTGGTCTCAAAATTGATCGCTAAATTATTAATGACCAATTTTTAGTTTTTAGCGATTGATTTTTCATTCGCTAAAATCCTATTTTTTTGTAGCGTACAACCTAAGGATGCTACAACATGGTTTCATTTGGCTGTTCACGGGCCGATCATGATATTTATGAATGGATATATAGATTTAATCCTTAGCCATTATAAATGATATCAGAGTGAATCCAGCCTATAAGTAGTGGACTAGAAAATATTACAATATCATTTTATTAGACTAACCACGAGCCATTCATGATATTTCTGAATAGATGCATGAATTTGGATCTTTAGCTTCTCGAAAATATCGAGGTTTTGAACGAAGAAAGTATGTGAGAATTTGGATAGATGTGTACGTATTTAATCTCATATTTATTATTAATTGAGAAGATCTTGAATAGTTATATAAAATTAAAAAATTTAAATAATATTTTTTTGACTAATTTTTTCAGATTAAATATTAAATTATTAGAGAAAAAAAAATATAGAGATAGAAGGCCTGTCCGATGGAATCTTCGTATCCCAAAGAGATTCACCTCACCAGGCTTGAACTTGGAACCTCCACCTAATGGAGGACGGATGCGGTCGGTGTAACGTTACCCAGTTTACAATTATAAAATGTTGATCAATGGATCCACAAGGCAACATGTGAAAAGTGGAAGAGAACTCCAATGTATAAGCAAGAAAACTTCATGAATATAATGATCAAGCAAAATGCGTCTACAACATAACAAGATATTTTTAAAGTAAAAAAAAAAGTAGCAATATACCTGTGCTACTTCATAATGACATAGAGCACAACTTCATCCTAATTTTTGGATTAAGATATTTCTTTGTACTATCAGAAGTAACTTTTTTTATATATATATTTTTTTTGGTAAAGATTTTCTATACTTGTTAATAGTGTACATTGCATAGCATACCTAGGTGCACAAATATTGGAAGAACACTCTTCTGATGGGTCATGCTGGAGGGCGGATAGAGCAGGCATTCCCCAATTAAACTATATTGCTTAGAAGATGAAGGCAAATGTGAATTGCTAGTAATTCAAATTTAATTGATTTAAGTTCCTAAAGGCTTATGCCATATGGGCATCTTATACCTTAAAAAAGGTTAGTTGATGCACATTGGTAAAACAACGCATCACTAAATTTTTCTAATTGATACATGAATGATGTCACCTTATTGTATGTATGCTGCAACATGACATGATATCAAATCACCGGTTAGGTGGAGTGTGTACAAACCTATTGCACTATTTTGCAGATAATTAATTGATCCATTGATTTTAAGTGCTAAAATCACCATATAGACATCCAACAAATAAAGCATTTGAATGGGAAATCGATGCCAATTCCTAGCTATTATAAACATTTGAATATCTAAAAGTAATGTAAAAAAAATTACCTCGTTTTTTGTTCTTCTTCCATAAAAATAGACCAAGGCATACCAATAGGAGGACTGTCGGCACCAAGGTTGTGACCATGACAATCTTCTGCTTACCATTTGCCGAATCTGCATGACAATTCGTTGAAATCAGGGCTTTCACTCGAGTCATGTTTCTTGAATTAGGCGGAGAAAAGGAAAGCGAACCATGCAAGGTCCCACCTGAATCCATGGTGCGTACAAAGAAGCAGCGACACGCATGTGCGGTGTGGGTAGGCATGCATGTATTTAAATATGAACAATATGACAACAGCCTCACATCATCTGTTATTAAGGTGCAAATAAAAAGCAGATGATTTACCATGCCGACGATCAAATGATTGGCTTTGTGATCAAAAAGCGAAAAAAAAAAAAATTAAAAAAAAAGGAAAAAAAGATTAAGAAAGGACACGTATATTCTTCAATTGCTGAAGGCGATATTGAAAACGTGCCCTGAAATTAATGAACCCAACAACAAACTGTAAATATGTTTTCTCCTAGGGTTTTGTTAGGATGCTCTAGAGAATATTTTAATTTTTTTAATATTTATTTATTTTTAATCGTTGGATTAAATATGAATTATTTAAATTTTATTTATTTAAAATATTAATATATATATGATTGGTACGATAAATATTTTAAAAATTAAAATTATTTTAATATTTTGGAGCATGATATTTTTTGTCAGAATCTTTGGCTGTCATTTCGGAAGGGGGGCACGTGAGCCGGGGATGGCGGAGGAGGGAAGACCGCAGGGTGGGGCGGCATGACCGCGGGGATGGGTGGGGGGGTGCTCGCGGGGTGGTTGGGGAAGGGGAGGACAGACCGGCGGGGAGCCGTGGGGCGGGGTGGGTGGGAAACGGGGTTGGACGGATGGGAAGAGAAAAAGAATAAAATATTTAAAATATTTTTTATAATAAAATATTATAAAAAAGTACTGCAGTAAAACATTTTCTTTAATCTTCTGGCCAGGAGAGCCTGGCCGCGGATCAGTTATCGGCGGCTCCGCGGATATGAACGCACGAGGTAAAATTACCTTTTGGTACCTTGACGAAAGCCTTTCGGTCCACATGGTCGCCCATCTTTCCATTGGAGAGAGGGAGCCTTTTCTTCCAACAATGACCACCTTCATACTGGTAAATGGCTACCGCACAGTTGCAATCACCCAAGCATTCTCTTCTACATCTGTCCTCATCTATGGGAGACAAGTGCTCGTACGCAGATCCAGGCCAATCGACATCGATCATCTCCATCAACGTGAACTTTCCCTGGCAGCTCTGGGCGGCAAAATCTGGCATACACCCTTTGTACTTCCTATTTGGATCCTCGAAAGAATAGTGGGGTGGGCACACGCAATCCACGGTCTGATTCCCACCACCGGATATACAGTAGCTATTGAACCCACATGCACCACTACCAGTCTTGGTGGTGAGATTTCGGCAGATGTCTGGAGGCTGGAAACCCACCGTAGTCCAGCCCTTACTACTCTTCGCATTCTTCGGGTAGATATGTCGCCTGAAGACCCCATCGAAATCGAGTGTTGCCCTCTGATAGAAATCTTTCACAGAGTATGTTCTCTGTGGCAAGACATAGATGTTGCTGTCATCTAGAGCCAAGTAGATGGTTCCGGTGGACTCGTTGAAGACGAGCCGTGATCCATTTCCAGTAGTGTTGGTAGCCCAGTAAGGATCATATCCAAAGCCGGTCACGATATCGACCGGGTAAAACGTTAGATTTCCGTCACTTCGAACGCTGAGCTTGAACCGTCCGGAGGAGTAATCGGTGTCCATGAGACGGGATCGGAGCTCCATGCCCACAGCCACTACTTGGGAGGGCAAGATGGTATCCGAGGGGTGGTCGAAGCTTTGCCATCGGACCGAACCGTCGCCGCTTGCCAATATGAAGTTGCCGTTATCAAGCATGGCGGCATATGCAATAGTAACGTTGACTTCGGCATTCCATACCTCTTGGGCTTCTTGATCCTTAAGCGAGAGCTGCCCGTCGGCGGTGAGCACCACCGTGGCTCCAGCTTGAACCGGTTTGTTCCCGTTTGCACACCAAACAACAGTTTTGTTATCTATCTTGTCGAGCCAGATGGCGAGGAGAAAGAGGTCGCCATCAGCTTCCACAGGGCGAAATCCGAAAGCAAAGTCGCCAGAAGGCGAGAGCCAGGCGGTGGTCCGGCCTGTCCGAGCAGAGAGGGAGGTGCCCAAGCTTATATTGCGGTAGGTTATGGTTTGAGCGCAGGTTGTACCAAGTATCAGCACTATAATTTGGAGCAGGAGGGGGTGATGGTGGGGAAGACAAGAGGATGCCATTGTCTGATATTTCGTTCAACCTGAATACATTCTTCCCACGGTTTTATTTGCAAAAGGGTACTTGACGTCGCTGCCGTGCATGGGGCCTAGGGCTGGACAAACGCTTCCGAAGAATGTGATATGGTTTGAATACCACTGGGAAATTCTTCGAGAGAAAGAAATAAATAAATAAATAAATATTTTTTTTTTATTTTAATAAAAAAATTTCTGTTCATTAAAATTTTAACTTCCGATCCATTCCTTTTTAATATCATCTTATTTTATAAAATACTTAATTTATTTTTTATTTTTATAACAATCTGTCCATCATTAAATATTTTTATAACTTTTAATTAATGAAGGACAAAAATATCCTCCATATTTATACTTTTTTCTAATATTTATTTAACTATATATATAGTGTTTATTTAACTATATATTATATTAATTTAATTATGCACAGTTTTAATTTAACTATATATAGTGTTCATTTAATTATGTACCATATTAATTTAACTATATGTAGTGTTCATTTAACTGTGTATATTATTCATTTAACTATGTATAATATTTAATTAATTATATATAATATTTAATTAACTATATATATTATTAATTTAATTATATATAGTATTAATTTAACTATGTACTATATTTAGTTAACTGTGTACTATATTAATTTAACTGTATACAGTTTTTATTTAACTATATACAGTATTTATTAAATTATTCAATGTTTATTTAATACTGTACATAATTAACTAAATATAGTACATAGTTAATTAAACATTGTATATAATTATAAACAGTGCACACAGTTAAATGAACACTACACATATTTAAATTAACATGACACATAATTAAATAAAATACTGTATAGTTAAATGAACACTATACACCTAAATAAAAATTATATATAGTTAAATTAATATGATATATAATTAACTAAATATAATAAATAGTTAAATTAATATAGTATACAGTTAAATGAATATTGTATACAGTTAACTAAATATAATACATCAATTAAATATTGTGAGAGAAAGAGTCCGTGTGGGAGAGGAAGAATAAATATCAGGATATTTTTATCCTTCATGGATTAAAAGTTATGAGGATAATTAATGATGGATCGATTGTTATAAAAATAGTCTACATGGATTAAAAATTAAAGTATGGTTAATAAATGAATCGATCATTAAAATTTTGAAAAAAAATTTTGGTGTGCCGCGTTTTGGTCTTGCGCCAATCACCATAGCCTGTATGCATGGGGCTGCACCGTTCATGGTACACAAAGAATTTTTCTTTGAATACCATTAGAAAATCCTCTATTGTGCACCCATGCACCGCAGAGAAAACTACCATCAGAATATGGATGAATATTAAAATACATATGACATATATAATATGTCATATGCCCGTGGACGGTCTTATTTGATGAGTGTGATGGTCATTCTAATGCACCATATAGAATTCTTGCTCATTTGAATATTCTTTCACATATACTTTTCTCACATATTAAATCCATCGAGATGCAACTGGAGGTGGAAGTAAAGCAAGCTTAGTGTATATCTTAGGTAGAAAAGAAAAATAAGAGAGAAAAAAAGATTTTATATCTCCATTGCATCATATTTTATATAACTTTAGGTTATATATACTAGTATATAAAATCTATATAAAAAATGATAGAGATTGATGTAGAATCATGCTAATAAAAAAAAAAATATTACAGACTGATATAAATTATTATGTAATATATAAAATTTTTTTTATAAAAATATACCAACAAAAAAATAATATAGACTAATTCTTAATATTATGCTAATTAACAAGTGTCCACTTGCAGCGGATCTCACCAGATCCTGCCCTTATGGAAGCTTATCAAAAGCCCATCATTTTCTTTTTTGTTTATTTTCATTTTTATTATTTTTTGATTGTATCATTGTTGAGAAATCATACTTATAAAGAAAAAAAACTAAGATGAGCCAAGCTTCCTCGATAATCCATATATCTATTCAGGCTCCAAAAATTATGGACTCATTTTATTTTCCAACGTGAAACTTGTCTCAATTTAGCTGATTCTAAGCCATCAGCAGCTCGAATCATTGATGATCGTGCTTTGACTTCAACATTATTTTAAAAAGAAGTTAAAAGAGTAAGGTACTTCTTTCGTATTAGTTATTGAAAGATGAGCAATTAATGTATAGGACATATTCTTTATTTGGTACTAAAGATAGGATGAAGAAAAGATAGATAAGAAAGGAAGGATGGATCGCGATGGAAGGATGCATGAGGAAGAGAATGAATGGAAGGATAGATGGAAAGTATGTTTAGAAAAATATAGAATGATGGATGTGAATGATTTCCTTCTCGATCTATTTGATATATATAGAAAAAATAAAAGAAAAGATGGATGGTATTTATATAATAATTATATTAAATTATTTTTTAATAAAAATATTATTTTTTATCAATTTATGATACTTATTTATACTAAAAAATTATAGTAATATATATATACTTATAATATTTATAATTATATAAAAAAATATTTAAATATTTTATTTTAATTTAATAAATAATGTTATAAATTAATAATGTATAGATAAGTTTTAATTATATAAATAATGAATTAATTTATAATTTGATTTAAATGATTAATTAATTTTATATAAATAGTTAACTAAAAAATAGTAAATATAAATACAAAATAGAAGATGACTTTAATTATTTACTTATAATTACAAAAATTATGTAGTAAAACTAAAGCATTTATTAATAAAATTTTAATGGTGTAGGGTAAATAGTTTAAGCAAAATAAAAGATATATATAAATAAAATGAATGAAAAAATAAATAAGTGATATGATTTTGTTAAATAATTAATAAGAGATAATCTTGTCACTATACATGCTTTACCTATTCTTGTGTATATAAGAGGATATAGATTGGTGGATTAGGTTGGATGGGTAATTTTTTTTTTCATCTTTTCTTTCTAACTGTTGACGCAGAATTTGGTCATCGTCGGAATCCATCAGAGTGGAGGCCGATGAGGTCGCCGCCGGAAACCTGCAAAACAAAGTCCCGTTCGGAGTCGGTGGGGGTGGCTCCAGCAGGACCCTCCGACGATCAAGTCAGCTCCAGTCAACAGAAATGAAATGCTCAGTATGGAGTTCGGTAGAGTTTAGAGGAGAAAAGAAGGGTTTTTAGCATCTGGCGTAAGCGTATCTAGAGGGTCTTTTTTATAGAGGGAGCTTGTTGTAACTGCTTTAATTAATGATTGTCATAACTGTCCTGATCAATGTCGATCATTATTGACATTAAATGTCGATCGTTATTGACTTGATAAATGCCGATCATTATTATCGTGTAACCATTTAGTAGTGGGATCGCCTGCAGGAATTCGTCAATAGTTTGTAAGAAGTTCGGTTTCCATAGAAGTTCGGCCACTGAGAAATTCGACCATTGGAGGAGTCCGCAAGGAGTCCAGCTTCCATAGAAGCCCAGCCGAGGAGTAAGCTGAGAAGTTTGGTCGAGGGACTACTGCTGAGGAGTTCGGCCGGCTGAAGGGATGGCTGCTTGAGGAGTTCGGCCGCTAAGAGTCCGAAGCTCGGCCACTAAGAAGTTCGACCGAGGGACGACCGCTGAGGAGTTCGACCATTGGGAGTCCAAAGGAGCTCGACCGCTTAGCAGTTCGGTCGGCTGTAATAGTTCGGCCAAGACCCATCCGCCAAAGTTCTTCCGTGGCTACTGGCCGCATCAGGCTGGGCACCGAACTTGACTTCGATAGGAGCGAGTTTATCCCCAATACTAGCCCCCCCACTCTCGAGTTCGAAACTCGAAGGAAGGGAGTGCAGAAAAGGCGACTGTCGAACTCTTCTTCCAGGCTCCGTGCTGGTTCAGATCGAAGCTCGGGGGAGATCTCATCTCTGGCTAAAGTTGATGTTGAAGTTGAAGCCCGGGGGAGATCCCATCTCTAATCGAGGTTGAGGTAGGCCTCATCTCCTATGATCGAGGTTGGAGGTTGAGCTCATCGGGGGCAATATTGTCTCCAGACAGGTTGCCTTGGGGGGATCTTCACCTACAGCCGAGGTTGAAGTTGAAGCTCTCCAGTCGAGGTTGGCTCGGTCGCTCGGAAGAGACCTTATTCGACCGAGGTTGACAGGATCGCTCGGGAGAGATCTTATTTCTGGCCGAAGTCACTTCTCGAAAGAGATCTTATCTCTGGCCGAGGTTGTCAGCAGTCATTCGGGAGAGATCTTATCTCTGACCGAAGTCGCTTCTTGAAAGAGATCTTATCTCTGACCGAGGTTGTCTGCAGTCGTTCAGGAGAGATCTTATCTCTGGTCGAAGTCGCTTCTCGCTCGGGAGAGATCTTATCTCTGGCCGAGGTTGATTCTCGGGAGAGATCTTATCTCTGGTCGAACTTCTCGGGAGAGCTCTTATCTCTAGCCAAGGTGGTCACTCGGGAGAGATCTTATCTCTGGCCGAACTTCTCGGGAGAAATCTTATCTCTAGCCGAAGTGGTCGCTCGGAAGAGATCTTATCTCTGGTCGAACTTCTCGAAGAGATCTTATCTCTAGCCGAACTTCTCGGGAGAGATCTTATCTCTAGCCGAGGTGGTCGCTCGGGAGAGATCTTATCTCTGGTCAAACTTCTCGGAAGAGATCTTATCTCTGGCCGAACTTCTCGGGAGAGATCTTATCTCTAGCCGAGGTGGTCGCTTGGGAGAGATCTTATCTCTAGCCGAACTTCTCGGGAGAGATCTTATCTCTAGCCTAACTTCTCGAGAGAGATCTTATCTCTAGCCGAGGTGGTCGCTCGGGAGAGATCTTATCTCTGGCCGAGGTTGATGGTCTTTGACCTGCTCGTATTAGGACGAGGTCTTCCTTCTGTTCCTAACACGGCGACTATTGACTGCTTCTTTCCCTATCATTACATAGTTTTGGCACCTAAAAATAATATACTGTTGAAAGGAAAAAACTTTATTGAAAGAAAGTTACTGGCAATGTATTCCCGAATTCTTTGTGATTCAAGGTCGTGGTAGCGTTGTTCCTCCGCACTTCTTCATGCGGATGATCTTTTCTATCTCATGCTGGCTTTCTCACTTTGAAGCATGCTTCTCTTGGCTTCGACGCTGGGACCTGGGGTAACGTTGACGACGTCGTGAGGCGGCCGAGCTTATCGTTTCTTGTTACGATAGTGCCCTTCACCGATCTTCAGGCTGGCATCGAATGAATTTACCCAGCCGCCCCTTTCTAACGAGCTCCTCGATTTCGTCTCGAAGCTGGATGCACTCCTCAGTGTCATGGCCGTGGTCGCGATGGTAGAGGCAGTACTTGCTTCGATCATGCTTGTTTGGGGGAGATCGTAACCCTTCTAGTCTTGACAGTTGGTTCTTAACTTCGGTGAGGATCTGAGTTCGAGAAGCGTTGAGGGGGGCATAGTCGTAGAATCTTTTGAGAGGAAAGCTTCTTCACGCTTCTCTATGAGCTCGAGGAGTTCGGGCCCGCCTGCTATCGGAGGGAGTCCGTGAGCACGATCGAACTTCATTCGGCTCTCCATTGCCTGCCAGCCACTTCCTTAAGGCTTCTAAGTCCTTCAACTTGAAGGCTTCTTTCGCACGGTCATATCTCTCGGCCCGAGCCAGCAGATCGGCGAAGTCCCTAGGATACCTTTTCTCCAGGGAGAATAGCAAGTTATTTTTCTAAAGGCCATCCTTAAGTGTGGCCATCGCGACAGACTGGTCCAAGTCCCGGACTTCCAATGCCGCGGCGTTAAACTGGATGATGTAAGTCCGGATGGATTCTCCTTGCTTCTGTTTGACGTTCATCAGGGAATCAGAATCTTAGCTCGGTCATCAGCTGCTGATGAAGTGGACCACGAACTGACTGCTCATCTTGTCAAAAGAGAAGATCGTACTTGATTTCAACACCGAGTACCAGTTCCTCGCTGCTCCTTTTAAGATAGATGGGAAAGCTCGGCACAGCATGGCGTCTGAAGCGCTGTGAAGCAGCATCATGGTCTGAAAGGCCTCTAGATGATCAATCGGATTAGAGGTTCCATCGTAGCTTTCAAGTTGAGGGAGGTTGAAGTTCGGCGGGATGGGCTCTTGCATTATTTGGAGGGAGAAAGAGGGATCGGCATGGACGTCGGCATGATGAGCCGGGGCGACATGGCCGAGTTCTTCAATCTGTCGGTCCATCTTCCACAGTCTGTGATCGAGGGCATCGTCTCGGTTGCAGATCTTGGGGGGCTTCCGACTACAAATGGGAAAGGTCTCCCCCAGAAGAGAACCATGATCCGAACATGGATCCTCGGCTCTCTGCTTTTCCTTCTCAGGGGCGACGGGTATATTGGCCCTGGTACTCTTTTTTGGGGCTGATTCTCGATATTCCGATGGTGTGTTTCCTGGTGGAGTCACCACTGGAGGCTGCTGTAAGGCCTGCATTGCCTCCGTGAGGCCACGGACCTATCGGACAAGCAAGTCGAACTGCTTCACATCCACCGCGGGTGCAGATGGAACCTGAGCGGTCGGGGCCGAAGCAGGAACAAATAGATCTGAACGGGATCGGGATGCAGAGGCTGCCGATCGCCAAGTCGAGGCTCTCCTACGAGGCATTTTCTCTTCGAGAGAGAACTCTAGTGAGGAAGAAGAGGAATCTCTAGAGAGAGAAATCGTCGTCGAGCACTCCTTTAAGAACAAGGGAATCTCGAAGGTTTAGGCCCTCCTTCTAGCACCAATCTGTTGATGCAGAATCTGATCGTCGTCGAAATCCGCTGGAGTGGAGGCCGATGAGGTCGCCGTCGGGGACCTGCAAAATAAAGTTTCGTCCGGAGCCGGTGGGGGTGGCTCCGATAGGACCCTTGGATGATCAAGTCAGCTCCAGTCAACAGGAATGGAGTGCTCAGTGTGGAGTTCGGTAGAGTTTAGAGGAGGAGAGAAGAGTTTTTAGCACCTGACGTAAGCATATCTGGAGGATCCTTTTTATAGAGAGAGCTTGTTGTAACTACCTTGATTAATGATTATCGTAACTGTCCTGATTAATGTCGATCGTTATTGATTTTAAATGCTGATCGTTATTAACTTGATAAATGTCGATCGTTATTATCGTGTAATCGTTTAGTAGTGGGATCGCCTGCAGAAATTCGTCAACAGTCTGTAAGAAGTTCGACTTCCATAGAAGTTCGGCCACTGAGAAGTTCGACCGTTGGAGGAGTCCGCAAGGAGTTCGGCTTCCGTAGAATCCCGGTCGAGGAGTAAACTGAGAAGTTCGATCGAGGGACTACTGCTGAGGAGTTTGGCCGGCTGAAAGGATGGTCGCTTGAGGAGTTCGGCCGCTAAGAGTCCGAAGCTCGGCTGCTGAGAAGTTCGGCCGAGGGACGACCGTTGAGAAGTTCGACCGCTGGGAGTCCAAAGGGGCTCGGTCGCTTAGCAGTTCGGTCGGCTGTAATAGTTCGACCAAGATCCATCCCCCGAAGTTCTTTCATGGCTAATGGTCGCATCAGGCTGAGCACCGAACTTGACTTCGATAGAAGCAAAATTTATCCCCAATACTAAGATTTTTGAGTCAAACGATGGATGGTGGCATTCATTTTTCTAATCCCATGCACTCTTTTTTGCAACCAAATATAAGGGAAAAGTCTCTTTAGAGGGGAGACATCGATGTGTCTCTGACCAGGACACGATGCAATATCTCGTCTTTGAAAAGCAAAAGACCAAATGTGTTGAGAGACCATTCCTAGTCAGGGAATCTACATATCGTCTAGCGTGTTATGCAGTGAGTGAGTTGGACGCTTCATTTTTATCTAAGCGTTTCCTCCGACTGTGATCTCTCTCTTGGATCAAGATGGACCCATCTGGCTTGTAGTCGTTTCCTTTTTGAAAGAAGGGGTAAGCCAAACAAAGATCTGCACGATATGACACCATTGTAGCCATCAGCTATAAGGTTAACAAAATCAATTGGAAGCCTGCTATAAGCTGAAAATTGAACATCTGCGTGAAAAGCAACGGCAACGGCTGCCATCCAGTCAGCCAAATTAATTACCCTTGCCATAGATATGAGCGGTTTGAAATAATTGAATAATTTAAATGTTTCCACTGCCTTAAGTCATGAATTACCGGATTTGCACTCTCTATTGCTAATTTTGAAGAAGAAATCCCGCCGAACATCATCATAGAATCTCCCTCAAGTCACAGCCGCGCTAAGCTTCAGAACGGAAAACCGTACAATCAGAGAAGAGGAAGGGCACCTAATCGGAGGTCTTCGTGACCGCGTTAGCCTCAAAGCTAAAGTCTCCGTTATTACGCTCTTTCCACGCGGACCAGCATGTGATTGAGGCTACGCTCAAAACGCAATGACTCAGATTCTTTAGTACTAATGTACGTGAATGTGTGTCAATTCATTATAAAGGGTATTTGACGTCGCCGCCATGCGTGGGGCCGGAGGTTGGAGGACCGCCTCACCCCCGACGCCGCCCCCTCAAACCCACGAAAAATAAATAAATAAATAAATAAAGGCCGAAATATCGAATAAAAAATCAAAAGCTTCCCAAAGAAATGGTATGACTTGAATGCGCTTCGAAGCCGTTCTCACGTACTAAACCCGTCGGACGCATCTCGAGGTGGAAGCGAATCTTCCTTCCTTCTTCTCCTCCTCCTCCTCTTTTTTTCTTTTTACTGCAAGAGGTGGAAGGAAGGAAATCAAGCTTAGTTTAGTACACAGATATCCACATCCTGTCCACATGGAAGCTGACCCAAAAAGCCTGTCGTTTTGCTTTTTCTTTTCTTTTCTTTTTATTATTTCTTGATTTCATCGCCACTAAAAAATCATACGCTTATTAACAAGAAGGAGAGAAAAAGCCATGCCGAGCAGAATTTTCATTAATTTCAATATTCATATATTCAGGCTCCAAAAATTATGTGGACTCATTTAAGCTGATTCTAAGCTTCTCACAAGCAGATTGAATGATTTGCAACCTTGATGACTTGAACATTTTTTTAGTACCAGTGGGTAAATGCATGTCAATTCAAGACAATAAATTTAACGTTTAGTGGCGATGGTGACGAATCCAATAAATGTAATCGAATGGTGTCGGTTCAAGGTATAGAATATGAGGTTGGTGGAATTTAAACCCAGCTCAGCTAAGACCGGTCAAAGTATTCATGGCTCAAGACCCCATCCCCGCTGTGATGGGACCCAGGGCAGGTGGGCGGGCAGACGTCATGGTAAACTGGGTTTGAACGACGCTAATGTGGTACGTTCAGGGTTCTGTTAGTTGACGATCCGCCCAAGCACACCGTTTCAAGGAAAATTCTAGGTAGATAACAGTCATTATTTCCTTTGTAACGATGAGCACGATTGCTATTACTTTGCATATTAGTATAGTTTGATACTTCTTTCAACTCTTTGCTGCTTAGGCATCGACCCAGCTACTGCAATTTAAATGAGAAATAACTCAAAAGTTTGTCTATAAAAGATGCTATGATGCAGTCAGTTTGTTTGTGCTAGGGGTGGCAATGAATTGAGCAAACATGATTTTAAAAAATGAAAACCACCTAATTCATTAGCAACATTGTTTCGAAATGGTCCAAGATACATATGGGTCGAGAATCTATTAAATGAATTTAATTATCAGACTTTCTATATTTTTACATATTTGTTCGGATTTTATTTAATTTTTAATCCTCTTTTTTGATGGTTGATATGCAAATATGCTCTCCTTACGCTTCTTACAGTGCACACCACACGGGAAGAGGTTGGTATGGTGTCTTAAATTTAGAGGATAGACTGTTAAAAGGATCTTTTCACTCAGCCGCTCAGCCCCGGGATTTAGGCCTAGATCCACCCCGAATTTTTCAGGTGTCCGTACATGAATAGGATTCGCTTCTCCTCTTATTTTTGGAATTCACCTTTTATATTTTGGGGCTTTTGAGTGCCACTGGGATTTGAAGGCTTTTATATGGAGGTCTTGCGTTGGGTAAGTTCGGAAAGAAAAAAAAGGGGCGGTGAGAGGGAGCAATAGATACGGGTGCAGCATGGGGACTCTGGTTTGGTGAATGGCAAGGTCGTACAAGAGGAGGGCAATACGCCTTTCCACATATCCCATTTGATCATATATGTTTCCTCCAACACCTTTATCTGATGAACCACGCGAGCGGCGGGAGGAAGGGAAAGGGGCTGTGGGCAATGGCAGGCGGGGCAGTGGATGGTCGGAGGGACGAGGGTCAATGGAGGACCCCAACAGGGACAATAGAAAATCCAAAAGAATGAATACTAGCTGGGTTTTGATGGAAAATCCAAAAGAATGAATGGAAGCTGGTTTTTGACTTTTGACTGTTGGTTTTTGAGGAAACTGAGATTATGAGGCAAGGCTTCTGACTGGGTCGCCTCCGGACTTGACCATCTCTTAGAAAAGACCCTGCTTGTGGCTATATTTATGCCAACTTTAGAATCCTAGATACACTGTTTGTACCCCAACCAATCGATGAAAGAGTTACCTTGTAAACAAGGCCAAACCCACCCTCTCCATGTCATGATCAGCACTTATCATATCATATAAAATTAATGAAACCCAAGCTCATTCTCTCTAATTTACTTGAAATAGGATTTATTTGTTCTACCTGGCATGAAAAAACAAATCAAACCACACACAATTGTGTGACATTCTTAAAATGGAGGTGGTTATGCACTGTTTTCACAAAAAAATTATGGGACGTTCTTGAATTTAATTTCAGCTGCATCTCAGTCCTAGTTAATTAATTAAAGCAAAGGTTTCTCTTTCTCGTGAGCTCTGAACAAAGAAATTTCAATCAAAATCAGCTAGTTCTTTTTAAATTGATGGATAAGTAAAGCTTCGCATGGTAGACATAGGAACCAGACATTTGATGATTATTTGGATTGGAGGGAAATATCAAGAAAACATACTGATATATAAACATGGATGGACATGCACGTATCTCTAAATAGAAGATATAAATGGAACAATATAGCAAGCTTCTAGAACATGATACATATATGGAAGAGGCCTCTGTATTTGGAATTTTAAGACCTGACGTTCAAGTTGATTAAAAAGAACCCTAAGTTGTGAAGAAGGAAACAAATGTTGATGCAGGTATTGAATATGATATGCCGATGAAGTTGATATTGGAAGAGCTGCCAAGGGCAACACGAAGAAATATAATGCGTTAGTAAGAAAAATTTCATGCATGCAAAACATTTGGCATATAACATAGACTACCCAATAAAACCTACTCAGATGATGCAAGGTGTTTATCCAAAGACCAGAAATCAATAGAAAACTACATACAGGAATGATCGTACATTGTTTGGCATTAAAAACTTATCGGACAGTGCTGAAGAACCAAAGACAAATGGAATCCTTTCCCTTGAAACGCGATGTACATAAAAATTTGAAAGAAATTCAGACAGACGACAAAGCTAATCACATGGTTAATGATCTGTCTCAAATTCCTTTCTGAAAAACATGATCGACCAAGCAAACCGATGCAAGACACTCTCTAAATGATAGGTTGGTATATACATGTGTGCATTGGAAGGAGAGGAAAAGATAATTCTCTAGGGTAGCATTCCTTCCACATTGATCTGAGTATACTTTGCTGATTATCATATAATAACCGAGATGCTCGCTGGTTGATTTTGGTTGGTTGTGATGCTTAAAGAAGAAGTAAAAGCACCTCGAGTTGCATCACAACAAGGTTGACATCTGCTCCTACCTTCCATTCCCAAAGAGTGGAATAATAAAATCACGGGTTAATTTTCTAAGGCAATTATTTTATATTAAGGTTGCATTTGGTAGTTAGCAATCTGGATAGATTGCTAGTAATTTAAAAGAGCCCCACCATATTATCATGTTTGTTATGCCTTTTAAGTTGGTAATCCAAATTGCTAGCCAGATTATCTCTCATGAGATAATCTAGATTATCAATAGAAGGGATGGCTATCCAAATTATCAAATATTTATTAATCTGATAATGACATATTTGGATAAAAATATCCTCATAAAAAATATAATATAATATTATATTATAGTAATATTATAATATAATATTATATTATAAATATAATAATAATAATAATAATAATAATATAATATATTATAAAAATAATTTATTATAATAATATATTACAATAATATTCTAATATAATAATAATATATTAATAATATTATACTAATATATTATAATATAAAGATATATTTGAATATAATATATTATAATATATAATATAATATATATTTATATTATATAATATTAGCATAATAATATTATACTAATATATTATAATAATATTATAATATAATAATATATGATAATATCATAAGAATATACTATAATAATATTATATAATATTATAATAAAAATATTATTATTATATATTATAATAATATGATAATATAATTCAAATATATTATAATATATTATAATAATATTATATTATAATAATATATTATAATATATATTATAAAATAAATATATATTAAAATATTATATATTATATATTATATATTATATATTATATATTATATATTATATATATTTATAATATATATTTATATTTTGTACGTGGAGTATGATTTTTAATTAATTTGATTTGAGGATATTTTAAAAATTTAATGTTACATTATCAGTAATTTAATTACCATACCAAATATGTCAATTTAAATTTTTATAATTACTATAATATTATCTGCATGTACCAAATATAGTAATCAATATTATTGACAATCTATTCATATTGCAGACAATCCAAATTACTAGATAATTTAGATTACTACTATCTGATAATGTAGCAAATGCAATCTAAGAAATAATGTCTAGTCATATCTCCTCTTTTACTTCATTATTGTATTTGAGGAAGAAAAGTTTCCTCAATCGAAGTTAATCTAACAGCTTATAATCAATTCTAAAAGGAGGAACTAATCAGTTCTCTTCATTTGATTGTTAGCTCTAACCCATCAAAGAACAGTCTTGTTAATTTATTTGTCAAATTTACATGTAAAGAACTCGATTCATAACTCGGCTGACAAATAACTTTACATCCTATACGAGTTATGTGCACCAGATCATTAAGCTCAGTTAAAATCCACATTACTGGTTTAGAATCCCATCCTTAATCCAAATTAAACTTAATTAGTCCACAATTATATCCCAATACCAAGCTGAGACCTTTCCTCATTAGAAGAATCATGAGAATGTGTCAAACTAGATCAGTTTATAATGCCAACGATCCGAAACCACCAATACGTTATCAGATGTTCTATTATTCTGACAGCAACAGTTACCTGAAATCAAGAATCACGTGGGATCATATCAAGAACCTTCAAGAACTCAACACCGATCGAAATAAGAACATACACAAGATAGGAAGAAATTGATTAAAATGAAGACAATTTTCCCCTCTAGGGGGCAAAAATAAACAAAGGCTCAAGCATCAGACCAATACTTCATCCAATTCGAACGGGAGGGTTCAAAGATTCGAGGACCAGGATGGCAAAGAGCAGCGTCCACCATATATTTCGATTGCGGGACGGCCGGGTGTCGGAGATTTAGAGGATGAGCACAGCCGGCAAGAATGGTGAGATTTACGCCCAAAGATTTAGGGTTAGGGTTTCTTGGATGGAAGAAATAGCTGGAGACAGCTCGTTAGAAGAAGAAGACGAAGAAGAGGCAGAGCAGGGGAAAGAACGAAACGGAAACGGAAGAACTTCAAAAGCCGCCATTAGGATGGAAGAGAGCCACGCAAACAGATAAAAAGATTTATTAATCATATAAAATACATTAATTACTATTATAGAATTAATACCTTTATTTATACTTATAATATATTATTTATTGATACTAATATTTATTTTGATTAAAAAAATAAGATAAATAAAAAAATATTATATAATAAGATATTTCTAGTCTAATTTAAATTATTATTAAATTATAATATGATAATGATATAATTAATGATGTATTATAATATAATATATATCATAAACATAATATATACTATCAATATAACATAATATTAGATAATAATATTGATATAATATATTAATACATTAATTTTGTTTAAATTAATAAATATTTTTATTATTAAATTTTAGTCCAAAATTATTGTTTTGAGGTGATCTTAGATTCTAGGCCTCAAGAATAATTTTTTCATCACTTGAGCATTGATTTGAAAAGTAAGATTTCGGGTCACTACCGCATAGAATCATAATAGTGTAATTAAATATAATAATCTCATTATCTTTGTCCATATTACTCTTAATCTTGGGTTAATTACTCCATACCAAATATCTCCTATCGTATATGTAAGCCTTCAGCATAATATACAGGATGTTTCTATTATTTAGTGTTATGGTAACTTGCAAAATTGCTACAGTAAGTATCCTATGTGGGGAAGGTGAATTACTTACAGGTTTCCTTAAAAATCAATATTTAATAATTCAACACTCCTAATATAGACCTTTATTACAAATACAGCATATAGATGCAGTATAATCAAAATTTAAGACATATAATTAATGAATCTATAGTAAATACTTAACAAAATCATATTGATGGTCATTTGGGCCTTTCCTACTGGTTGCTAGCCACATTATGAGCGACGAGGTGAGCAAGACTCGTACTCTACGCCAAGCGCATAAGCGAACTACCTCTATTAGTTTTTTTAAAAAAATCATGATATTTTATAATTGGATTTATTGTTTTTATGCCACAAAGTCTTGATTTTATAATAAGAAGTATATGGTTGTTTAATCGAATATTTTAAGAACATTTAAATCATGAAACAATTTTTTTGCTCTAGATTTTTTTTATTTTCGCATTTTAATCTCATTGTTCTCTTGCAATTTTTAACTTTTGAACATTCCTTTCTAGTGAAAAACCTCCTAAAGTTTTAAATTTAAAAAAATAAAATATTTATAGTTAAAAGATAAATTCATGATTTTTAAGTTAGGGACCTTCAAAAAAAATCTTAAAGTATAAGAACAAAATAATGGGTCTAAAATTAAAAAAGTAGAAAAATCAAAAGATGAAAATAAGTAACTGGGGATGGAAGTGCCCTAGCAGATGATCATTTCAAAGGGATAAGGAAATGGGCAAGCTGTTGTCTACCAAAAAAAAGAAAGGCCTTCCACCAAAAAAAAAAAAAAGAGAGGAGAGAATAGACAACAAGAAGATGATGACATCCAAGGTCACTGATGGTAGAGTCATTATTATCCATACCAAAATATTAAAAAAAGGGTTTATTTAATTTTTTATTTTACCCATCAACAGAAAGGGACTGCATGTTGTTTATGCTTGTCCAAGAGTTAGAATATTTGGACATGGAGGGGCAATCAAGAAAACTATGTTTGATTAAGTTCCATCGATGATGCTGACATTGAATAGAATTGGTCTATAAACCAAAAAGAAAATAAAATCGGTCCAAGTTGTTGGTTAGATTTTGGCTGCACTCAATCAGGAGAATGGTTAGTTGCTCCAAATTGAGATCTCCCTGGAGGTGCAGGGACCAGCCAAGATGAAGTTAGGAGGCACGTGTTTTAAGTGGAGTAGTGGGCACAGAAAAGCTTAGAATGAAAGACAATGCAATAGGATGCGTGCTAATTACCCTTTTATCGACTAAATCTGAGTTAACTGAAAAAAGACTAAATCTAATCAAAGTGAGAAAATCACATCCATATCAATTACTTGAACTATGATACTGTATTTTCACAAAATTTTGGTTATGTTTATGGGTTTTTTTTTTTCAAAAAAAAAAGTTTTTAGTTATGAGATAACAAAATATAAAGGAGTAGGAAGGCAAATGAAAAAAAGCAAGACGGGAGTTGTGCAAGTATGTAAAGATAGTGAAATTAAAAGAAATGGTTGGTATTATATAGCAAGAAAGCAACCATACGGGATCTCTTAAATTAACAGTCCAAGTGCAACTTGACTTGAAATCTTTTTGGATTAAATTTTTATCTTTCAATGCAATCTCATCTTGCCATTTCCTGAAAGTAGTCAAACACCGCATAAAAGTGAGAGGTGTTTTTTTAGTAATTAAAGCACAATGGTTGTGCAATTGCACTTGAGCTCTTTGTGGAGGATATTCCAGCAAAGTACAGTATCTTGGATGTTAGTCAATACACGTTATAGATAGTAAACAGATTTGCCACGATAATGCGCTTGTATTATGTGACCTATTCATGATCTCTTTGCAGCCTCCAACATCGGTTAATGCTCATTTCCCTTGGTCTCTGCCTATTTTTTTTTTTTTTCTTTTCATAAAGTCTTCATGAGAAAGTTAAGGCATATGATGGTTACTCGGCATGTTTGGTCTGATGCTTTGAAGAGCTGAGTTGATTCTTTTTCTTTTGAGCTGAAGAAATGAGTTGATTCAATAGAATAGACTTACATTATTTCCGTTGAATCACTAGGAATTACTAAGAATCCACAAGCTCACCAGGTCTACCGAGATGGAAAGGCCAACCATGTATGATCTTATCGATTAAGTGTTTTCCCAGCTTATTATATCTGACACCACTAATCAGCTCCGGATAATCCTCGGCATCCTCAGGGGATGTTTGCCGCTGCAACGCAAAAAGTTTAATGAACTTTGAAATTTAATTAGTGTAGTTCTGTCAATCCTTCACAGTTATTTGAAAATTAAGTATGTAAATTAGTTTGATCAATATTGCTACGACATCTACATTATATATTATTTCATGGTTTCGCCATTTTCCATTATATATTAGTTCAAATATGAAATGTCTATGAAATTTGGACTTGAGAACTGGTTACTTTTCAACAGAATTATAGACTTTTCATCGTGCTTACTAAATAAGGTCCTTTTCGGGGCACTTCCCAACAGATCATCAAAATTTACTGCGGCAGATGCTGAAAGCATCTCATCCATTGCAGGGAACCTTTTTTTTTTTTGAATTAAAGGGAAGGCAAAGGCCACCCATAATCTTATTAAAAGAAGAGATATTTATAGAGAAAGAGGGTTAGAGGTGGTGCATAGACCGTGAAACAACGAAACAGGTATCAGTAAAATTCAACAGAATAAAAAGAAGAAAGGAAAAAACAGCAACGAAAATTAAAATGGTGTCATCACTTAGCGAGCTGTGCAACCAGTCAAGCCAAATTGAAGCGATCTTATGATTGGCTAGGGAAGAGCCGTCTGCATGCACGTTGCAAGGAACGATTATTTCTTTCCTGCATGCCTGTTTCCATGATCATTTGAATGCTTGCGTGTAGATGTAAATAGCATCAATATTCTATCAATCGTGTGACCAAAAGCAGTCTTCTGGCCCAATACAAGAGTCTCTACATGACATTGTCCTCATCAATACCAGAAGACCAGAGATCTGCGTGGCAACGTGCTGTCAGCTATACGTCATCCAAGCACTGCAATTATTGGAATAAGGATTTCCGGCCAAAAACTATATGGATTACGTGTTCAACTGCTCTCCTATGTTTTTTAAGCATGGAACAAGGAGATATGACCATCAGGACACAGACAAGTGAGGTTAAAATGCCATCATATGACCATGAAGATGAAAGATCATCTTCCAAGCTTTTTCTTTGGAAGTCAAACGAGGAATTACTTCAGGACAACATCCATATTAGGGCATCTACTCCGAAAACAAAAGAAAAATCTAAATTCGAGCAGAAGTGCCTTAGAGTAATTGCTAAAAACTAATTTATATTTTTTTCAAATGCTGTACTAGACCATGTTGGAGAAGTACAATACAAGTGTTTTATCTTTTGGAGATTGTTCCGCATCTCTTCCTCACGTGTCCGTTTGCGAGAAGGATGTGGACCACTTGGAAGATTTGTCCCAATTTGAGATTATGGCCTACTAATTTTCAGAACCTGTGGACGTCATGGAGAAAAAGGAAATTCACAGAACACTTCGTCAAGCTTGGGATCAGCTGGTGATAAACTCGTGTTGGAACGTGTGGCAACCGGCAAGAAAGAATTAGGAGAATTTTCATCGACAAAAAAAGTTCTGAATTTTCTGTGCAACAAAAGATCCTGCATTCGTTCCGGTTTCGGGACCGCAATTATTGAAGGTCACCATCAAATCTGGAATGATCTGAAATCTCTGGTCCATGCAAATAGGCCTCAAGGAGTCTCTTACTGCAATTTAAAGCGACCCTTGGACCTGAATGTGGTTCCATCAATCTGAAACTTTTCTCACCTGTTCTTTTGTAACACAGTCCTGTAAATTTCTGTGTGGCATGCTGAAAATAGAGTACATGAATCAGCCTGGCACTTGTTCTTTGACATGTACCTACATACTGAGAAATATCAGGATGCGGATCATGCAACCTGATCTTCGTTAGTAGAAGGGAGCTGAGTGGTTCTTTCACGCGATGAAACTCTGTGTATCCAATTCTGGGCCTCTGCTGTGCGCTTTTGTTGTACGTATCGCCGAAACTATTGCTTGTATTTTGCCTTTTGATTGCTGAGGCGATCAGACATCATGTAAATAGTTTTTGTCTCTTGTTCAAACTAATTTAGGTGGCATCTTCTGCCTCCTTTTCAGAGGACATTAAAAAAAAAAAGAGGGACAAGTATAATGCAAAATCTACGTTTTATAGTTCTTTCTGATCTTTCTGACACAGTTCCACTTATTGTACAGGGAACTCCTCAACTAGTAATATGAATTAGTTCCTGGCAACTTGGATAAACAAAGTCTCCTTCTAATTCCTATCATTGTTATTAGTTATTAAAAGGTCTGCTTCAGCTGCTTGTTGAAGTCAAGGACCTTATAGACATCTGGGTATAAACAATTCATTGCTATCGGAAAAAAATATAAAGCTGCTGCAGGTTCTGCTCATTTTTCTTATTTGTTTGCTCTTTCATATTTCCATCTACTTTTCAAGAGATCTTATTCAAGTGGTTATTGCTGGACCCGAGTCATATATTTTTCCGGTAATTTGAGGTAAGACAACTGGCTTTTTCGCTTTAAACTATTCTTTTATGGCTCCTTCCGTGGGAAAGCCGCTGGCTCATCATAAGATAAATGGTACGACTAGACGAGACTTTCTAGGTGCCACGAAGCAAAAGTGAAATGGCACTGGTGGAATGGTTTCTAGTACTTGGAATCTCGGCGGCTGCAATCCTGGTTCATGGCCAGCCAGGTATGAATGCTAGTGTCTGTCCAGAGCTTATTGTTCCCCTGCTTCATTTGATGCAGAATTTCCTTTTTTTTTTTTTTTTTTTTTTTGATGCAATGAAACCACGGATTTTTTTTATTTTTTAGGTAAACATAGACTAGAGAGGTAAGTGCCACGGAAAATGTTTATAGTAAGGAAGGTGTGGGATGTTCAGTTGCAAGAGATAGATAAAGTGTAACAGATAGATATATTAGATTCCACTGGAAAAACCAGTCCAATAAGAAGAAGAACTAAGGACTGCATATGAGAGTCGATATGCTCGGGCTAGCCCTTTATCGTTGCATTCTAGTTCACCGTTGTGTTTGCTTCTGGCTTGAACTAATCCTTTCAAGGCATTAAACGGTAATTTACTCCCAAATTGTGCTTCAAGAGGGACTCCAGAAGTGCTTTGACTAGGGTGTGATATTTTCTGTGGAGTAGCGACATCCAGTTTTGTAGGAGAAGCGAGATCCTTCGAAGTAGATTGGCGGGCGATACTGCTTCAAAATTGAATGCTCTGCTATTTCTTTCAAAATTACAGCATTTGAAGTAGGAAAGAATTACAGTTCTATAACAGTTTAAGTATATCCCTTAAATGTTTTTGTTCTATCCACCCGTCTGAAATTAGAATCTAGTCATCTGATTCTTCAGCGTTAATTCCCTCATCAGTATATGGGCCCTTCTTGCAGCTCCACCATAGTTTTCTAGCATTTTTCATCAAGTCGGCTTGGAGTGCTATTTGTTCACAGAAATTAGTAAGTTTCAACATTTGCTGGTTTTTCTGAAAGTATAAAAGTTGCATCATCGAATCAATAAAAAAAAAGGTTGCATCATGGAAATTTTCCCAGAGCAGGTAGTCCTTTTTTTTTTTTTTTTGACGAAAGAGCAGGTCAGTCTTCAAATATGCATAACGAGATCTCTGGCATGGCGTCGTGCCAAGCCATCAATTTCTTTGGTGAGATGATTCGGATGGGTTTAGTTAGCCATTAAAAAATATTAATTTTTTTAATTTAAAAAAATAAAAATAAAAAAATAATATTTGGCAACATCATAAAAAGTAAAAAAAATTAAAAATAATTATTTTATATATAAAGTAATTTTTTTTTGCTTTTCTATTTTGCATATAATTATTTTTTACTTTATAACAATATAGTTACCAAATATGCTTTTTAATTTTTTGCTTTTGCTCAATAGTAAAAATAAAAAAAAATAAAAAAAATATTTTTTAAAAATTAAAAACTAAAAATCAAAAAATGTAACTAAACACACCCTTTAGTTGATGGAACGGTTTCCCAGAGCAAAAGAGAGAGAGTGCACCTGATCATGTTGGAAATTTCCATGCATGTCCCAAATATGGTTGCTTGTCTTTCCTTTTCATTCATTCTTTCTTTCTTACGTTAATTTATTTTTAAATTCCCGGTGTAAGCCTGCTGAACGGTTTTGAAAGCACTTTTATTTCTTTGGGTAGATATAGGTAACAAGCAAGAAAAGTTCCACGCATATTCAAGATTGCCTATTACAGAAAATTATCAGTAAAGACTAGGATCATGACTTAAAGGTAGTCTTTCTTGACATCATGGCATCATTAACCGAGTTGTGCTTCTCAGGGCATTTTTCATGGAATCTTAAGTATATGTTGCTATCAAAAAAAAAAAAGAGTATATACGTCGAGGAACTAAACCCATTCCATGGTTCTTCAAGGACTTTCCAAGCAAAATTGGAGCCTTAGAGTGATAGAATTTTTTTCTAGGAATATTTTATCAATTCATTTATTTGTACTTTTCACAAATTCGAACTTGCATCGAAAATTCTTTCAAGGCTTGAAAGGATAGGGCCCCATAAGTTGTTAATTGGCCGCTGGGAAATTGACACAAAAAGGTAGGAGGAATTCTCAATAAAAAAAGAAAATGCTCGGACGATTCATAAATATGTAATAGATCTATGGGAGAGCCTAGAGATCCGGTTTCTTGAGCAAAATGCCTCAAGGTCAACAAGTCCATTCTCTTATGGATAAATATGATAAAAAAGATTGACCAATGACAAACTAATCTATATTTTATATTTTTCTAAATAGATAAATTAGTTTTTTTATGGATAGCATTTACTTATAAAATTAGGAAAGACTTGCCTACCTGAAAGATAGATAAATCATTTTTATATTATTGAAAAAAAATATTTCTATTTCTTTCGTAAAATATTCTTAACACCACAACAATATTATACGTTATATTATTATTATTATTATATTATAAAATAATATATAATATGATATAATATAACAAACATAACATAACATAACAAAATATAATATAATATAGTATGATATGATATATTATATTATATATTATTAAATATAGTAATGTTTATATAATATTTTGTTTCTTTCCTTTAATCCCTCCCCCGCATCCGTTGCAGCAGATACAATGACGCCGACCAAATCCATTATAGATGGACAAACATTAACGTCGTTTGGTGGGACCTTCGAACTGGGCTTCTTCAGCCTTGGTGACTCGAAGAACCGATACCTGGGGATACATTACAACGGCACTTCAGATAAAACAGTCGCGTGGGTTGCCAATAGAATCTCTCCCCTCAATGACTCCACGGGGGTTCTCAATCTCACAGGTGATGGAAATCTAGTACTTCTAAACGGCACCGGACACATTTTTTGGTCGACAGAAACGTCAAATGCAATTAATCCCGTTGTACAGCTCCTAGACTCCGGAAATCTCGTCCTGATTGAAGGAACTTCGAAGAATTTATTGTGGCAGAGCTTTGATCATCCAAGTAACACTCTTCTACCAGGTATGAAGCTTGAACGGGATTTAAGAACCAATATCGACAGACAGCTCACGTCATGGAAGAGTTCCTCTGACCCTTCCCTAGGGGAATACTCCTACAAGATGCATATCAATGCAGTACCAGAGCTCTTCTTATGGAGAGGATCCGCACAAATATTATATCGCACTGGACCCTGGACCGGACGTGGATTTAATGGCATTCCAGAGACGAAAACAAATAACATGTTCGGGTTTAATCTAACTTCCATTGAGTATGAGGCCACCTACACCTTAGAAGTACTGGACAATTCTGTTCAATCTCGTGTCTTGCTGAACGAGACTGGAGTGGTTCAGCGTTTGGTGCGGTCTAAATCAAGCCTTGCATGGGACCTTTACTGGTGGTTTCCAAATGACCCGTGCGACGAGTATGCCAACTGTGGAGCTAATGGCGTATGCAACACAAGCTACTCCCCCTCCTGCGATTGTTTGAGGGGATTCAATCCAAAGTCTCCTCAAAATTGGAAAATGAGAATCAATTCTGATGGCTGTGTAAGGAGAACAGCTTTAAATTGTTCATCGGATGGTTTCTCTGAGCTGCAACAAGTGAAGCTGCCTGATACATCAAATGCCACCGTGCACAGCAGCAAAAATCTGGAAGAGTGTGGAGACCGGTGCCTGAAGAACTGCTCTTGCAGCGCCTATGCCATCATCGAAGGGAGCGGATGTGTAACATGGACCGGAGATCTTGTAGATATTAGACTGTTCACGGAAGGAGGGGAGAATCTATATGTTCGGCTTGCATTTTCTGAATTAGGTAACGATTATCTCCTCAAAGGGAAAAGAAAAGGCATCAGTTAGGCTAGGAATATACCACCACATGCATAGACCACATTTGGAACATATTAGGAGCTGGATATGGCGGTTGGGTTGCATCGGATGACGAAAGAGATCATCTTTTATCGAGTGAAAGGGAGGTAGAGGACTGAAGAGATTATCATAGACCTCATAACATATTTTGTTGGTTTTGCCATAGTAACCTCTTTTTTTATTTTGCTTTATATGGTTCTAAGCAACTGCGACTTGGTAATATAGTTCTGTTAAGTCGGTTATCATCCGCACGCTGAATCTAGAAACATACGACAAAGTGGAAATAATATATAATTAGCATACCAGTTCCAACGTACATGCCACAAAGCACAACTATATGATAGGTTAGTGTAGAACAAAATATCTAACCGACATTCCATATCGCAAGAAATATACCCTCAGTGAAAATCCTGATTCCAAAAATTTGTTGTGCAGGTCCGATCATAAGGGATGGTTATGGTAAAAAGAAGCCTGTGATGGTCATAACCATTTCTTCACTGGCAGGGTTTCTTCTATTTGCGTGCTTTATTCAACTCCTGCGGAAGAAGAATAGAAATAAAAAGCAAGGTACTTACCCTTCGCCTACACAAACAGACATGATCTATCACTTATTCCACCCATTATATAATATTAATGAATTTTACTTCTAGTATTCGCATTGAGTTCTTCAACATTTTTCAGAATAGATTTCATCAACATCTGGCACTAAGAATCCATCAAATAATTTTATGCCTACTAGTGAAGTACAATGCTATTCAATGCTCAAGCTAACAAGTAATATGATTTCATTCAGGTTGTGCAATACATAGAATAATTAAGTTGACATCGTTCGGGAGTCCATTAGAAAAGTGCAATGTATTGGTCCTGTGCACCAAAAAGCTTTCTTTAGATAATTTAAGGCACCAACGACCACTTCATCCAAGTCAAACTATGTTAATCAAATTACAAGCATTTCACTCCAATCTCATTCTCTAGTTGATGTCAGTAGACCTAGTTTATGGATGCCTCAATTCATCACAATCCTCCTTGGAATTGACGTCTAAGAAAAGCTAAACAAGGAATGGATATAACCCATGAGAGGCCCCGATCTATGATTGACTCATTCTCTAGTTGACTCATTCTTGCTAGATCCAAGGTCATATCAAGATTGCCCCTGTAACTCTCCCTGGTTCGTAAAAAACCGGAATAAGAACCCACCTCGGAACTGTTCAAACGGATGGCATTAACATAAGAGACAATCTAGATGGACCGCCACACATCTGTCCGAAGAAATTTTGTAAGAGACAACTTCGATAGACTGCCACTCATTTATTTGAAGACATTTTGCGTTTCATGAGCTATATCATTATTTACTATATATCAGCTGGAAAAATAATTTGATCGCTACAAGAAAAAAAATTATTAACAATAACATAGTTCTTTAGCTCGCTAATGCTATTAGCGACAGAACATCATTACTAAAAAGCCGTCACATGCCATCGCTAATGAATGTAATTAACAACAAATATTAGCAATAAAATTCCATCTCTAATAATTTTAATTTATTTAAATTATAAAATATTAAAAAATTATTAGCAACAATGGTTATTGTCTCTACTGCTATTACTAATAATTTTTTATTTTTAATTAAAATTTTATAAAATTATTAGTGACGGCATTTATCATCTCTAATATCATCGCTAATAGTTTTTAATTTTTTTAAAAATTATAATTAAATATTTTAAAATTCTTTTTAATCATAGTAATAAGCAATAATATTTTTTAAATTTTTTATAAATAAAATAATAATTATTTAATACAATCATAAATATAAAATTAATTATATTATATTAAAAATATAAATTATATAATTTTATAAATTTATAATACTTTACAAGTATCAAAATTACATACATATTAAAAAAAATCATGTAAAATCCTCCTCATCCTTTTTCTGCTCCTGTACATCCCTTCCAACAGTTGGTGGATGAAAGTCGGATGTTCCAGCATCTTGTAATGAAGAAAAATAAAATATTATTTATAAGTTTCGATACGAAAGCATATGTATCGATATGGAGACGTATATTTTGATATACTACTCCGATTTTCGAATAAATAATTTCTACACAATCTATTCGATGATACAGAGCTATAGACACCTCCAGACTATTAATTGGATAGTTAGATTAAATTTTTACCTCTTAAATCTTCTTTCTGAACTCAAGCCTAAATATGTGAAGTTTTTAAATATAAAAATTTAAAATAAGTAAAAAAATTATAGCTAGATTTACCTACTGTGATGGCTGTGATAATGAGTCCAATTGATCATGCAGATGTGGATCCCGAAGAATTTCAATGACTATATCATGGATGGTGTCTCAAAAGATTTGAGGTCGCTAGCTCCAAAGCTTTGGCACGACCTCCTCCACATGTGCAACATCTCACGTTCGAGTCATCGAGCCCTGAGAGGAGGATGTCGATGAATAATATTTAGTTACTGCAGGGTCAAAGCTATAGCCGAATCCTATGACCTAGCTCTTACTCATCCCTCCGATAGCCTCGATCCATCCCTCAAGGTCAATAAGGGGCTGAGAGGACGAGTCTTCGCCATACCGCGATACGAGATACTTCGTATAATCCATCTATATAGTTTAAAAATTTATTAGTATATGTTGGTGCAGAAACTGGTTGACGTCGAATTAAACTGGAGTGGAGGAAGATGAGGTCGCCGTCAATGACCTGCAAAACAACATCCCATCTGGAGCCGATGGGGGTGGCTCCGGTAGGACCCTCCGACGCTCAAGTTAGCTCTGGCCAACGAAAATGGAGTGCTCAGTGTGGAGTTCGATAGAGTTTCAAGAAGGAGAGAAGAGTTTTAGAACCTGGTCTAAGCGTATCTGGAGGATCCTTTTTATAGACGGAGCTTGTTGTAACTGCCTTGATTAATGATTGTCGTAACTATCCTGATCAATGCCGATCATTATTAACTTGATAAATGCCGATCATTATTGACTTGATAAATGCCGATCGTTATTGTCGTGTAACCGTTTAGTAGTGGGATCGTCTGCAGAAATCCGTCGATAGTCTGTAAGAAGTTCGGCTTCCATAGAAGTTCGACCACTGAGGAGTTCGACCGCTAGAGGAGTCCGCAAGGAGTCCGACTTTCGTAGAAGTCCGACCGCTGAAGGAGTCCGCAAGGAGTTCGGCTTCCATAGAAGCCTGACTATTGAAGGATTCCGCAAGAAGTTCGGAGCTAACTTAAGCATCGGAGGGTCCTACCGGAGCCACCCCCACCGACTTCGGATGGAATGTTGTTTTGCAGGTCATCAGCGGCGACCTCATCCTCCTCCACTTCAGTTCAATCCAACGTCAACCAGTTTCTGCACCAACAGATTTGGCTCTAGAGGAAGGGCCTCTCTATTCTTGAGGTTTCCTCGATCTTAAAGGAGTGCTCAGCGATGATCTCTCTCTAGAGATCTCCCTCCTTCCTCTCCAGAGTTCTTTCTTAAGAGAAGATGCCTCCTAGGAGAGCTTCGACCCGACGATCAATGACCTCCGCAGCTCGATTTTGCTCAGATCTGTCTGCTCCCACTCCAGCCCCGGCAATTCAGGTTTCATCTGTAGCTGCGGTGGATGTGGAGCAGTTCAATCTGCTCGTCCAGCAGCTTCGTGGCCTCACGGAGGCGATGCAGGTGGTGCAGGCCATACACCAGCAGGCTCCAACACCGGCTCAATCGATGCGGGATTCTCTAGAGCCCTGTGGTTCGGGCCAGGAATGGCCGACTTGGGCTACCCAGCCTTCGATCCCCGAAAGGGAGAAGTAGAGGAGGGAAGGCCCCTACTCGGACCATGACTCGATCCAGGGGGAAGCTTCGTACCCATTCTATCAGAAAACCTTGGAGATCAAAAACCGTGAAGATCTCTTGGATCAAAGGCTCTTAGAAATGAGCCGACAGATCGAAGAACTTCGTCACAATCCCTCCTCTCATGGTAATGACGTTTGTGCTGACCCTCCCTTTTCGTAGAAAATTATGCAGGAACCGATCTCGCCGAACTTCAAGCTCCTACAGTTTGAGAGTTACGATGGGACTACCGATCCAGTCGACCATCTGAAAGCCTTCCGGATGATGATGTTGCTCCATGGTGCATCAAATGCTATTTTATGATGGACTTTCCCCTCGACCCTTAAGGGAGCCGTCAGAAACTGGTACTCGGCGCTTAAGCCGAGTACCATCTTATCGTTTGATCAGATGAGCCAGTAGTTCGCAGTCCACTTTGTCAGTAGTTGGCGTCCACGCCGAAGTTTGGATTTCTTGATGAATGTCAAGCAGAAGCAAGGGGAATCCATCCGGGCTTATATCATCTGATTTAACACTGCGGCATTGGAGGTCTGGAACCTGGACCAGTCCATTGCGATGGCCGCGCTTAAGGGTGGCCTTCAAAAGAATGACTTGCTATTCTCCCTGAAAAAGAAATATCTCAAAAATTTTATTGACATGCTAGCTCGGGCTGAAGGTTATGCCCGAGCTAAGGAGGCCTTCAAGACCAAGGATGATGAAGCCGAAGGCGAGCGGCAAGTCGGCGAGCCGGGTAAGCCCGCAGAAGCAGGAAAGTCGAGTAAAGTTTGGCCATATTTTCGAACTCTTTCTGGGTGCAGCCAAGCCCAAACTCCCCCTCGGGCCTGGAGGTGGGAAAGCCCCAATGGAAGGACACACCAAGGTTCTTCCCAATGTCGAGGTTCTTTCCAACGCCGAGGTTCTCCCCAGCACCGTGGTGTGAGGCGGAGGGAGCTCGCATCCAGATGGCAGCCTACAAACGGAAGGTGGCCCAGTACTACAACTCCAGAGTTAGAGGTAAGATGTTCAGAGTGGGAAACCTAGTGCTTCGATGAGCCACCATCTCATAGCCTCAGAGCCAAGGAAAGCTCACCCCAAATTGGGAAGATCCGTATAAAGTGGTGGAGGTTGTTCGGTCCGAAACTTATCGCCTGAAGGAGCTTGGAGGAATAATGCTTCTCCAATCTTGAAACTCAGAAAATCTGAGGATGTATTACTAGTAAACTGCCTTTAATAAGACTCCTTCGTTTAGCATTATTATTTTCTGTTGCAAGAATTACATGATGATAGGAGAGAAATGAGTGAAAGTGGCCTGTTAAGAATAGGAGGAGAACGTCGTCCTAATGCGAGCAAAGTCGAAGGCCTCATTCCCTTTAGACAAGATGGGGGAAGAGGCCCTGACAACGGCCCTTACGTGCCCCCATAGCTTGTTAGGAATAGAAGGAGAACCTCATCCTAATGCGAGCAATGTCGAAGGCCTCGTTCACTTTAGACGAGATAGGAGGAGAGGCCCTGACAATGGCCCTTACGTGTCCCTACAGTCCGTTAGAAATAGGAGGAGAACCTCATCCTAACGTGAGCAATGTCGAAGGCCTCGTTCACTTTAGATGAGATGGGGAGAGAGGCCCTGACAATGGCCCTTACGTGCCCCCACAGCTCATTAAAAATGGGAGGAGAACCTCATCCTAACGCGAGCAATGTCGAAGGCCTTATTCACTTTAGACGAGATGGGAGGAGAGGCCCTGACAACGGCCCTTACGTGCCCCCACAGCCCATTAGGAATAGGAGGAGAACCTCGTCCTAATGCGAGCAATGTCGAAGGCCTCGTTCACTTTAGATGAGATGGAAGAGAGGCCCTGACAAGGGCCCTTACGTGCCCCCATAGTCCGATAGGAACAGGAGGAGAACTTCATCCTAACGCGAGTAATGTTGAAGGCCTCATTCACTTTAGTTGAGATGGAAGAGAGGCCCTGACAACGGCCCTTACGTGCCTCCACCGTCCGTTAGGAACAGGAGGAGAACCTCGTCCTAACGCGAGCAAAGTCGAAGGCCTTGTTCACCATAGATGAGATGGAGGGAGAGGCCCTGATAATGGCCCTTATGTGCCCCCACAGCCCGTTAGGAACAGAAGAAAAACCTCATCCTAATGCGAGCAAAGTCCAAGTCCGAGCTTCGAAGTCTACAAGAGATAGGATCTCCATCAACTTCGGCCGCAAGATGGGATCTCCCCCGAGGTAACCTCTGAGGCAGGAGATATGATCCCCCGAACTTCAACTTCAATGGGCATGGAGCCCAGGAAAGAACTTCGACAGTCGCCTATTTTGATACTCCCTTCCTTCGAATTTCAAACTCGAAAGTGGAGGAACTATTGTTGGAGATAAACCCTGCTCTCATCGAAGTCAAATCAGTTGCTCAGCCGACAATGCAACTGGTAGTCACGAAAAAGCTTCAGCGGACGAGCCTTAGCCGAACTCCTTAGCGGTCGAGCTCCTTGCGAACTCCTCTAGCGGTCGGGCTTCTACCGAAGTTGGACTCCTTGCAGACTTCCCCAGCGGTTAGGTTTCTACGAAAGCTGGACTCCTTGCGGACTTTTTCAATGACCGACTCCTCCAGCAGCCAGGCTTCTATGAAAGTCGAACTCCTTACGAACTCCTTCAGCGGTCGGGCTTCTACGGAAGTTGGACTCCTTCAATGGTCGGGCTTCTATGGAAGCCAGACTCCTTACAGACTCCTCCAGCGATCGAACTCCTCAGTGGCCGAACTTCTACGAAAGCCGAACTTCTTACAGACTGTCGACGGATTTCTATAGGCGATCCCACTACTAAATGGTTACACGACAATAATGATCGATATTTATCAAGTCAATAACGATCGGCATTTATCAAGTCAATAATGATTGGCATTGATCAGGACTATTACGACAATCATTAATCAAGGCAGTTACAACAAGCTCCGCCTATAAAAAGGACTCTCCAGATACGCTTAGACCAGGTTCTAAAACTCTTCTCTCCTTCTTGAAACTCTGCCGAACTCCACACTGAGCACTCCATTTCTATTAGCTAGAGCTAACTTGAGCGTCAGAGAGTCCTGCCGAAGCCACCCCCACCGACTCCGAATGGAACGTTGTTTTGTAGATCATCGACGGCGACCTCATTCTCCTCCACTCCAGTTCAATCCGACGTCAACCAGTTTCTGCACCAACAGTATATATAAAAATTTAATAAATAATATTTAAAGTTATTACCGTGATTTATTGAGATCGAGGATCTAAGTAATCACCATTCCTCCTAAACTGGTACATGGCCTTTTATATCTACAGCTACCCTGGTGCATGACCTAACTACCATGTCTATAATAAATAAATAATAAAGTTAAATTAATTAATATATATATATGATTAATTTACTATGAAATTAATTTAAGTATGAAATTTTTATCAATCTGTCGACTATAACATGTGTACTAATAGAGCCGCTAGTATGGATGATAGGATGCTTCTATGCGGATCAATTTTGCCATGCCCTTTGCCACCTACCAGAGTACTCTTCAATACTCCACTAGTCATAGAGGGGCTCCCATATATCTACTCGCATCCAGTGATTTGTGTAAGACTTCCAGTCTAATGATGACTCGGAACTGGGGTGTTGTCTGGCGGACTGTCAAAGGCTGTATAACCCATCCTACAACCTTCACATGGCCACCTCCTTGAAGGTCCGATAGACAGTCTCCTCATCCTAAGAAGTCTTGAATCGATAGTATCCCTGTAAGTAGAAACAACCATGTATTAATAAATAGAATACAAATCTACTATAAATTTAAAAATTAAACATCTTTGACTTATCAGGAACATCTTTCAGGCTGCATCACGAGCCTCCAATGGCCAACTGGAGAACTCGTTTACTGGCCCCAACATCAATTGTCAAGTGATCTCGATAACCACACAAGACACCCCAGGCTCTGTAAATATACTATAAAATTAATTTTAAATAATAAATGTTAATCTCTAAAATGGTTAAATTTTAAACATATTCAGTGAAGATATAGTACTTACAAGTAGCTTTGAATGTAGATAAGCACTCTATCTTCTAATCGAGTCAGAGATGCCACAAGCCGGGCAGATCCTCTACTATGCCACTGACTCTAAGATTTAGGCACCACTCCATATGACTATAGGATCACTGGTGATCGCACGACATCTAAACCTGAGAGTATCAAGACATCGTGAAAAATATATTATTAGATAATAAAGGATAAAATGCTATAAAAAAATATCTAAAGTATTACAGTTTATCAAGTGGTATGTGTGTCGTAGAACCATGCAAGCTGGCGGTATAAGAACTCTCTCCTCAATTGTGATGGCTTTGGCTTCGAAAAGACGTAATCTATAATCTTTCAAAAAAAAATAGATTCATGGATTAATTATATAATTATGGATGGTAATGCAAAATTTAAAATGATGTAAGATAAATATTTAGATATTTGGTACCTTTCGGATATTTGGTACCCTTCAAATGAATGATAATGCAAGATAAGTATTTAAAGTGAGTCAAAGATCTAGAAACTCATCGTAAGCGAGGAGCACTACTTATTGGCCTCTTCAAATATTTGATACTCATCAGATTCTTCGTCTCATTCTTCCTCTTCCTCCTCTTCTTCACCTTCTTGGATAGGATGATCTTTAAAAACAAATTTAGTATGATCTATCTCCTCATGTTAGCCATCATGTAGGAGAATTTCTAAAGCATCCAACTCTGCATCCATTAAATACTGATGAACTCCTAATATTTCATCCTCTTGAAAGCATTCTGATAAATGGGGCTCTTCATATTTTTCTTCAAACTCGTAATAATTGGCTCAAGACTTAACCTTACATACAGTCCACCAATTTTTTTTCCTCTCTCTCTTGATGAAAAAGAAGTATAATATACTTGACCAGCATGTGGACTAGCATAGAGAGATTATTGACATATGCTTTTGATCCATGTTTGATTTCAATAAGCTCGTGCCATGGATCAACCTTCTTATAATTATCGGTATCAAACCATTGGCATTTAAACAGAATGATACTATTACCTCCAAGGTAGGTCAACTTGATTACTTCTTCGAGGATTCTATAGTAGTCATCCTCTACCTCTACCTACTAGCTATCCTTTATACACCCACTGCTGTTCATTGTACTCTTATATATTCATATTACTATATGTAAAATTTGAAACCATTTATGTTACATCCATTATAACATGTCACGTATTTTGTTGGTCGGGAATCTAATGATCTTAGCTTCTTAGATATGGATTCACCCCTTTGCATAACCTGCATATTATAGAATGAATAAATTGGAGAAAATTAAAATAAATAAAATGACAATGATTGCTTACCAGTTGATGAAACTAATTTGCAAAGTTTTGTGAGTGCTAAATAAAAATTTCTTCCTTATTTATCATTGGGTTGTTCCATCTTAGCATCTCATCATATTGCTTATATATGTATAAGTTTAGTATAGGATTGTAAATGATTAAATAGTTGAGATTGTGATGGATACTTAACATATGAGTCAATCTCCATACATTTTAGCATCTCATCTATTTTCTTTTGCTTTTTCATCTTATCCATCCATCTTTTAATCTTTATTTCTTTCATTAGTCCCACAACTAAAAAATCATGAAAATATTTTTTCTTCTACACCCATAAATAAAGTCCCATGTCTCTACCTTGCATATCTCTCTCCTCCACATCATAACTTTTATAGAGACCCATGAATATCTATCTTTAAAATTTTTATCTATTTTTTTTTACTTTTTTTCCATCTTTTCAATACATTAGAAGGAGAGTTAGCCAGAAAAAGATTGGCTAGAGGAGGGTTTGCATTTTTTTTTGATAATTTTCTTATTTCAACTCTAAGTCCTATTAATAACTTAGGAATTAATTCTTATTTTGTATCAAGCAATTTTTTCTGATAATAAAGTTTTATTTTAATTTTTTTAATCATCACTTATGCAATTTATTTTTTTTTAATTTAATTTCAACACATATAATAGTTTAATTTTTATATTCTTTTTCTACTTATTTAATTTTTACATCTTTTTTATTTTTTATAATTTTAAATTTTAGAAATTAATATAAGATTTTTTTTTATATTTTTAATTAGGATTTATAGCTTTTCTTCAAACATGTCTAGCTAAGCAATCCTTTAGGATTTGCAATAAAGTTAAATCATGATTAGAAGCTCTTTCTTAGAATTTTTTTTTGACTTTTATTTTTTAGAGTACTTCTTTCTTCAAGCTTCTTATCAAGAGATTTGATTGACTATCATTGAATTTTAATTCTTTTATAGTTCATGCTTGATTTGGTACAAGAAGGATAATAGGTAGAAAGCTTATAATCTTTTTAAATTATTATTTTTTTTGTAAAAAATTTTGATGGATTATTGTTGAATCAGAGTTCTTTGATAGTCTATATTTGGATAACACAAGAGAAGCAGTTAAAAGAAGAGTTTTTTAATTAGGATGAATGCTTGTCCATGCATTATACCTTAATTAAGAGACATCATAAGAGAAATCATAGAAAGGCCTTCTAAGTCATTGGTCTAGTGAATTTAAAAGCTCTAAATTTTTAGATTATTATTCTCTATAATTAATTTACTATTTAATAGTAAATAATAAATAATTTTTTTTCCTCTTTATTAAAGCTTGCCTAAGCAAGGTTTGAATATAATTCAAATACTTAATTTTTCATGGGATTGATCTGTACTCGCTGGACATGCTACTCTGCACACCATGTGCTTACAGTTAATTTTAAGATATATCAAATTTTTGGCACCATTATTAAGATATTGCCATGTTTTAAATTATGTTCTAATTCTTATTTTTCGTACTTTTAGTTTAGTTTTATTCTGAACTAACTTTCTTGTCTTGCTTTGCAGAAAATTGGTGAGTGCTGAAAATCAAGTACATAATCTAAACTTTTTTTTTTAGCATTCTAATTTAATCTTAGTTCATTATTAGTTTTTAATTAAAACTTGTTTGTTCTTATTGATTGTGTATAAGCATATCTAAACTACTTTAAGGGCACGAACTTAAATAAGATAAGGTAAGAATTTTATCATCCTTCCTTAGCCCATAAATAAGTTTTCTCATTTACATTAATCCTAATCCATAAATAAAATTAATTAGACATCAATCATAGGGACATCCAAGCTTATTAGGATAAGAAAACTCAATAGTTGGATCGGATTCAAGTTGGTTAGCCTATCAGTGTCTAAGAAAGTAGTTTGTGGGATGACTGGGCCTTAAGAAAGATGATTTATAATTGATTCTGTTTGTTGATTTGGCTAATTTAATTGATATCTAAAGAAGGCAACAGGAGGACTGATCTTATAATTACCTGATCGATTTGGTTAGTTAATTTCGAACTTGGAGTGCTCGAAAGTAATCTTGACAGTTAGGAGCTATCTAGAATTAGGATAATCTAGGATAGATATTTACTTGATAAGTATTTGAAAAATTAAAATTTTTTTTTTAACTAATTCTTCTCACTCTTTTCTTTCGTCTCTAGATTTAGAATTTTTTAGGATCCATCTCTAAAACTCTTTTCTTATCTATCTTTCTCTTCTCTCTTTTTTAAAAAATTAAAAAATAACTATATTAAATTTTAATTTTTTATTAAAATTTAAAAAATATATAAATATTTTTTTTTAAAAAATAAAAAATATGTGAATTCTCCATTTTTCTCGTGGAGAAGGATTTTTGGTCGACTAGTTAGAATTGATTTGATTCCTTTGCCAAGCCCTAAAGTTACTAAAATAGAATAAACCAATCAGTCCCAAACTCTTAAGGATTTATGTTATCCAATTGGATCGATCCAACCTTCTTGCATCAGGTTGCCCTAATCTATTGTAAATAACTTTAAAATTAAATCTCAAATGATTAATATGGTTCTAAAGTTTACTGAAATAGAGGATGCATATATATTCATTAAAAAATTTGAAGAGATTTATGCGACCATGAGACAGCAACAACTTTCTGAAGATGACATCAAATTGAGATTAATCAATTTCGTCCTTAAGGATAATGTCAAAAAGTAGTTATACAACCTTCCAAACTAATCTATCACAACTTGGGAGGATTTTGTGTGAGTGTTTTTAAAGAAGTATTTTTTCTATCATAAAATAGCTAGAATTAGGAATGTGATAAAATAATTTTACCAATTAGCTGGTGAATCATTCTAAAAGTATTTCGATCATTTTAAGAACCTCTTGACCCAATATCCATACCATGGAATAGAGACCTGGAGGCTATGCCAAATAATTTATGAGAGGCTAGACTCAAATTTCAGAACCATGCTAAAGTCCATGTGCGAATGTCAATTTATGTATAAATAATCTAATGAGGCTTGGCAATTTCTAGAAGACCTAGTCGAGAAGAATTTACAATAGAAAACAACTAGGGAACCAAAAAGATTAACACTCTCGAGAGGTGAAATACACCAAGTACAAACTTTCCTAGTGTAGAGGCTAAAATCATAACCCTAACATATAGGTTGGAAGTCTTAGAACTGCAGAGATCAGCCAGTACAAACCATGTGTCTGCACCCATGTGCAGCAGGTGCAGTACACCAGACCATATCCTTGAGGACTGTCCTCTCCTGATAAACCCAATAGAGAATGGGTGTACATAGGTAAATGCTACATATATACTAGATACCAATGAATAACTCTCATGCACCTACATATAATCTAGGATGGAGGAATCATTCAAATATTTCATGGTCACAAGACTCAAACTCAGATGGTCCTAGCTTTAACCAGTCTAACCTAAGGCCCAATCCAATACTGAATAATGCACCAGGATTTAACAATAATGAAAAAAAGACTCGATGAGCTAGAAAAGAGTCTAGAAGTCTAGACAAAGTCAACTGCTGATACCAATGCTACCTTGAAAAATTTTATACAGACCACAAGCCAACTTTGAAATGCCAATACTCAAGTCATTGTCCGATTGAAAATGCAAGTAGGTTAGCTAGCCTTTAACATTAGTGAGAGAGAGAGAGATATAGGTTGCCTAGCCAACCTGAATCTAATCTGAGAGCTTAGAATGATCCACGACTCCAACATGGAAATCAAGTCAATCAAGTGAATGCAATTCACACCCTAAGGTCGGGGAAACAAGTGGGCAATAAGGTGGGTATGCCTGAGAGTCAAGAAGACTCATCATCTGTGCCATCTTCTGAGCAATCCATCCATTAGAACCAGTCTAAGAAGCCTGAGTCATCAGCATTCAATGATTCATCAAATCCACTCGCAGGACCCGCCAAGCTTATAGCTCCTTTTTCGAACCGACTAAGATCCAATAAACAATCAAAATACTTGGATAAAATACTAGAGATATTTAAACAAGTCCAAGTAAATATCTCTTTACTAGACATGATCCAGCAAGTTTCGATCTATACTAAAGTTTTAAAGAACCTATGCACAAAAAAAAGGACAACCAATTTATCCAAGATGGCCTTCTTGGCAGTAGGTGCGAGTTTCCATCTATCGAGTCAAGTGCCGATTAAGTACAAAGATCCAGGGTCTCTCATAATTTCATGCACTATCAGAGAGACCAATATTAACAAGGCTCTATTAGATTTAGGGGCCCGCGTAAACATACTGCCATACTCTATATATAAACAATTATGGTTGGGAGAACTAAAACCTACAGAGATTACCTTATAACTAGTAGATTAGTCTTCTAGGATTCTTAAAGGAGTGGTATAGAATGTGTTAGTTATGGTTGACAATTTTATCATTTCCATAGATTTTATCATTTTAGAGACTGAACCCATTCCAAACCCAAAGGATCATATCCCGATTATTGTAGAGAGATAATTTCTAGCGACTGCCAATGCCATAATCAATTATCGAAATGGACTCATGAAGCTCTTATTTAGAAATATGACCATTGAACTAAATATTTTTAACATGGAACAGGAATTGAACCAACATGATGAAGAAAACTTGACCCAAGAGGATGTTTACGAACCTAATGATCTAAGCTATAAGGACATCAAAATTAATCCCAGGTTGAATCAATAATTTGAAAATGAAATTTGGATAATTGTTAATCACAGGAATATTCGATTAGACGTAAAATCACCAACCAAACCAATTATTGAGGAAACAACATCATTGGATTGGAAGACACTCCTTGAACATCTAAAGTATAAATATCTAAGTCCATCAGAAACTCTATCAGTAACTATTAAATTAGACCTAGGTCCAACTTAGGAGATGTTAAATCTATTAAGAGAGATTCACGATAAAACTGGTTATTTGGAAGAAGACCATCTCTCTGAAACTAGTGGTGAAGGACTAGATGAATTTTTCAATTTTGTATATGATCCGAGTTAAGATAATATATGAAGATTAGAGTTTAGTCTGGCTAAAGACTATAAACTTAGCGCTTGTTTAGAGGCAACCAAATTTCTTAGAAGTAGTTTTAATAAAAAACTGGTTGAAGATATTGAACTTAGCGCTTCTGGAAGGCAACTCAAATCCTTATATTTTAATTTCTCCTTTTAGTTTATTTAGATCTTACTTCAGTAATGTTAGTGTCGAATAAATTGGGGGGAAGAGCCAAATATGCATCCTCAAGAACATATGAAGATCTCTGCTGAACTAAGAACACATCAAGTCAGGTATATTCTTTCTTGTTTTTACCCGTTGCATTTTTTATTTTCCTTACTCCATTAAGGATAATGTATAATAAGTTAGGGGGTGAGGGATAAACTTTGAACTTTACTTTGAATCTTTGTACTCATAAATTTATCAATATTCATATACTTGACTATGCTTCAGACTTGAGTAACATTAGATATTTTAGCAGTATTTGATGCATACTTTAGATAAGTTATGGAGGATCGAGGGTCTGCATATTAATAAAATTCAGTAGAAGATTGAGTCTAGAATAAAAATTAATTTTGAATATTTTTAATTTTTTATTAATATTTAAAGAGAGTCGATTTTTTATAGATATAAGTGGGATATGTTGATACATACAGTTCCTTCTATAAATTATAAAAAAAAATTTCTAAATATTGATTTTCTAACAAGTAACCTGGTCTAGTTGTCTAAGTAAGTAATGATATTCGTATAAAAAAATGGGCAATGTGAAAAAAACTTGTCATACCAAGTCTCAATTTATAGCCTATTTGACTCAAGTTAGTAAGCTTAGGAGTGTTTTACACTGATACACTAAAGCCAATTAGTTTGAAAGTCATTAGCCTAATACTCGCTATAAGGATTAAATAAAAAGCTTAAGTGGTTAAGACATTACATGAGCTATATTTTATTTAAAAAAAGTGAAGGAATTGATGTACGAATGCAAAACTACTAGTCCATCTTAGAGTTGATAATTCAAGGATAAAGATAAGAGTGGGTCAAAAAAAATTTGTATTCTTTACTCAACCATTCTATCGAATAGTCTTAGTATCCCAATGACATACTTTTATAATTTTTTAGGTGAATATCATTTATTTCTAAAATTGTTAAATGAATACTCATATCGAAGAAAGTCAGTATTGTATATCGATATTATTTTTACTTGAGGACAAATAAAATTCAAGTTGAAAAGTATGATGAATATATTAAAAATAATATAAAAAAAGTATTATATTATTTTATTTTTTTATTTTATATTTGATATTTTATATATTTTTTTATGAAGATAAATGGGTATAGGCATGCCAAAAAAAAAAAAATATATATATATATATATATAATATATAAAAAATATTTTTAAAATTATATATATATATATATATATATAAAGAATAGGATATATGAGCATTTAATGTGATGGGGCTCACGTGCATTTAAGGCATTTAAAGAGGAGAAAAGGTTTTGCTGGGCGTGGCTTACCCGGGAGTTTTTTTTAGTGCATGAGCTGCTGGGTGATGGCATGAAGCAGGACTTCGGGCACTGCACCGGAAAATTAAATGAGATCAAGAGAACACGTGGCTTAATGCGGTTTAATGCATGAACATGAATGCACAGCGAGCGGGGTTGAAAGTGGGACTTCACGCAGAGCAGGTGCCCGAGTTCGGACAAAATGAGAAGCAAACGTGGAAATATATATATATATATATATATATATATATATATATATATATATATATATATATATATATATATATATATATATATATATATTATTATTTTTTTTTATTTTATTTATATATATTTTTTTATTTTTCTATCTTATTCATCCATCTTTTAATTTTTATTTTTTTTATTAATCCTATATCTAAAAAATCATAAAAATATCTTTTTTTCTACATCTATAAATAAAGTTCAGCATCTCTATCTTGCATATCTCTTCTCTATATCACAACTCTTATAAAAGCCCATATGACAAATAAAAATATCTATCTTTAAAATTTTTATTCATCTTTTTTTTTTTTATTTTCTTCCATCTTTTTAATATACGAAAAGAAGGGTTAGCCGCGAGAAGATCGGCCTAAAGAGAATATATATATATATTTAATTTTTTTATTTCAACTCCAAACGCTGTTAATAAGTTAGGAGTTAGTTCTTATTTTGTATCAAGCAACTTTTTTTTTTTTTTGATAATAAAATTTTATTTTAATTTTTTTAATCATCGCCTATGCAATTTATTTTTTAAATTTAATTTTAGCATATATGATAGTTTAATTTTTATATTTCTTTTCTGCTTATTTAATTTCTACATCTCTTTTATTTTCTATAATTTTAAATTTTAAAAATTAGTATAATTTTTTTTTTATATTTTTAATTAGATTTATAGCTTTTCTTCAGATCATATCTAGCTAAGCAATCCTTTAGGATTTGCGATTAAGCTAAACCATGATTAGAAGCTTTTTCTTACGATTTATTCTTGACTTTTATTTTTATAGAATTCTTCTTCCTTCAAGCTTCTTGCCATGAGATTTGATGGACTATTATTAGATTTTAATCCCTTTATAGTTCATACTTGATTCAATGCAAGAAGGATAATAGGTAGAAAGCCTATAATCTTTTAAAATCTTTTTTTTCTTTCTTATAAAAAATTTTGATGAATTATTATTGGATCAAAATTTCTTCATCGTCCATACTTAGATAACACAAGAGAAGTAGTTGAAAGGAGATTTTGTTAATTAGGGATGAATGCTTATCCATGCATTATACCTTAATCAAGGAATATCATAAGAGAAATCATAGAAAGACTATCTAAGTCATTGGTCTAATGGATTCGAAAGCTAGATTTTTAGATTATTATTCTCTACAATTGATTTACTGTTTAATAGTAAGTAACAAACAATCTTTTCTCCTCTTTGTTAAAGCTCGCCTGAGTAAGGGTTTGAACATAATTCAAATACTTGATTCATCGTGGGATGAACCCATACTCATTGGACGTGCTATCCTATACACCATGCACTTGCGATTAATTTTAAGACATCACTTATTGAATTTCAATATTAGTTAATACTTGACGAACCTCATGCCCAAATTTATAAACGAGATAGGAAAATATTGAGATGTTCACCTCTGATCCCTTACCACAATCATTATCTCGATCCACTTAAGTTAGCTTTATCTACACACTGGGGTTAAAGTAGCATCAGCTGAAATTAGAAATTTCTTCAATTATGTAAGCCTCCATAATAAAACCTTCGACTTTGGCCTTATTTTTTACTTTTCTCTTTAGACTATGCATGTATCTTTCAAATGGAGACATCCACCTGAACCGCTCTAGTCCTCTGACCCTAGCTTCATACAGTAAATGAATCATGAGATGCTCCATAGAGCAGAAGAAACTAAGAGAGAATATCTTCTCCAACTTGCATATAGTCTCTAAACTGCTAGTCTCAAGAATGGAGATATGGTCGACAGATAGTTCGATAGCATAAATATCTTTAAAAAAGAGATTAAGGTCGGTTAAAGAACTCCATATAGGGTTAGAAAGAAGATCACGCCAAGCCAATGGGAGCAATTATTGCATGAAGACATAACAGTCATGGCTCTTTAGTCCATAGAACCTACAATCTTTGATATTGACACACCAAGTTAGATTACTTGCATAATCATCTAAAAATTTAAGATTTTTGCACCATTCATATATGTTCTTCAACTACTCCCTTGTTAAGGTGTAAGTTGCTTTTGGCTTCAAAATTTTTTTTGAAGACACCTCAACCAGTTCTAATAGAGGATGCTTACATATATTCTTCATATTTGCTCGGATCTTAGGGTCGTCCTTTGTCTTGCCCATGACGTCCATAATAATGTAGAAAACATTATCGAAGACTTTCTTCTCAATGTGCATAACGTCAAGATTATGACAGATCAAATTGGTGGACTAGTATGGCAATTTTTAGAAAATGCTGCGCTTCACCTAGTTATGAGTTCTACCGAACCTTTGAGATCTCTGCTTGTCAAATTGTATGCCAAACTGGACTCATCTACTTGAGATATGCTCTGAAACACTTTCATGCCACTGAGTTGTGGGGGCATATTATCCTTTTATATTTTATTCCTCCTGAAATTATCCTGCTGCTTTTGAAAAGAATGATGTTCGGGAAGAAATTGATAATGATAAGCAAACTAGCAAGACTTACGACCATGCTCAAGTTGAAATGCTTTTGTATTCTCCTTGCAATAGGGATATACTAGCTTTTCATAAGTGCTCCATCCTGATAGCATCCCATGAGCAGAAAAATTGCTAAAAGTCCACATCAATGCAGCCTTCATTATAAAATTCTACTTCTTTGATACATCAAATATAAGGATGCCATCAGATCATAATAATTTAGCTCATCAACAAGAGGCCTTAGATATATATCAATGCTTCTACCAAGATATCGTGATCCAAGAATGGACTAATATAAGAAAGATGTAGATGTTATATTCTTTCATGCACATCCTAGATGGTAGATTGTATGGAGTAATAAAGACCGGCAAATATGAATAAAGAGCCGTTGCATGATTGAATGGTGTAAACCCATCTATAGACAGACCCAGTCGAATATTGCATGATTTCTAAGCAAATAAAGGATGGCAAGTATCAAATTTCTTTCATACGTCACTATCCAATAAATAACTCATCATATCGGTATGCTTGCAACTCTCTTCTTTATGCCACTCATCTGTCCAGCAGTACTCTTGAACAAGTAGAGCCTCCGAAGCCTAGGAGTAAGAAAAATGTATCGAAGAACCTTATATAGTATATCCTTCTGATTTTTATCCTCTTGTCTTTGCTTAAATCGACTTGCACCGCATACATCACATGAGCTCTTCAATTGATCTTCCTTGTAGAAAAGCATGCAATCATTATGGCATGCATTTATCTTCTCATATCCTATGCCTAACCTTTTCATCATTTTTTTTGAAGCATAGAAGCTCCCAACAAGCTTCTCATCCTTCAGTAGTATCTTCTTTATTATTGCTACCATCCTATCATAATAATTGATCGTCATATTAAACTTGGCCTTCAAATTCAATAACTCTGATATAGCTGATAATATAGTGTATGTTTTACGTCCTAGCCATAATGGTTCACCAGCATCTTTCAGCATATGATAGAAATCATCGCTGCCAGCTTCTAGATTGTCCTCCATATCCCAGTCAAATTCAGAACCAACCAATCTATAACCATGTCTATCATTCTGTCTGTGTTCCTATTCTACTGATTTTTAATCCTTGCAATTATCTCCCACATCTTTCTGTGCAAGTACCAATGCTTATAGTTTGGCATAAATTTACTGTTATATAAATGGGCAATTATTGTATCCCTATCAAGTATTTCTTTATCAACACATCTCTTATAAGGACAACGTGCCCATCTTGAACTAAGAATACAACATTTCTAAAAGCATAATCACAAAAATACTTGACACCCTCCTTACATTCAGTAGAAATCATCCTATCGACTAGACGGTCCATCCAACTACAGTCCATGGCATACTATATATTTAAGAATTCTGCATATACAAGATAAAATTCTTACCAAATATTTTATTATTTAAAATGATTTACATAATAAATGCATCATATCATCAATAAATAGGTATAAAAGGTCCTATCCTATTTAGGAGTTGTATTAATTCTATATGTCAATTACAGTAATCAAATGCTATGTAATAGGGGTTGAAAGAAATTTTAGCAGTATTTTTTTTAATTCTTTCCATATGACTAAAGATGTGTGAGGAGAACTAAAGAAAAATACTATCCAAATTTTTTTTTGAATCCTCAATATATCATTTGATTACTGTAATTACCTATAGAATTAATTATAATTCTCAAACTATCCAAACTAGACAGTCAATTGATCAATGTATATAATTCTTTTATCTATATAAAAATATATAAATATATGATTACCAAAGAATATATATATTAATCAAAAGATGAATCTATCGTTATATGCAATGCAATATTTTTAAAATTTTTAAAAATTTATAAATTTTTTAAAACTAATTTAAACTAAATTTAATTAAATATTATTAATTTAATTTAAATACTAAATCTAATTTAACTAAATTTAATTTTTATTTTTTTAAATATAATAAAATTAAAAATGATAATTAGGTCATCATATCATGAAAGTTTATATTAACCATCAAAAAAATAAAAATAGTTAGAACATCAAAGAAGAGAAAAAGAAGAGGAGGCTCAGATTTAGTATTTCATCTATAACTAAATCAAAACGATAATAATTAGTTGCCTGTACAAGAAAGCCGTCTAAGATTATTGCTGTTAAAAATAGTTGAATCAGTAAAAAGATATCCCAAAATCATCATAGCATTTCTATACAAACCTTAAAGCAAACCTCTGCACATAGGCCATACTGCATATTTTGATATTTAACATAAAAAATTAAAAATTAGAGGAATACAAAATAATAACCAATTAAATTTCTAAAGCTATAGCAATTAGAGCAATTAATCCAAAAAAGTCAAAATCAAAGAAACTATAGTAATAGTCGATTAGAGCAATTAATTACCATCATGGCATTTGACGATTGCTATATGGGCTGGGCTTGGTCAGATCACATTCCTCCTTGAGTTCGATACAAAGATTTTTTAAAATTAATAATATTATTAATTTAAATTAATAAAATATTATTAATATAAAACTAATTTAACTAAATTTTATTAAATATTATTAATTTAATTTAAATATTAAATCTAATTTAACTAAATCATATAAATATTAATTTAAAATATTAAAAAATTTAAAATAACGGTATTTAACGATCACAATGCAACCGTTGTCGTCATTGTCGCTAATACTCACCAAACATAGCTACACAATAGGAGACAACATTGCGGCATAAAGGTGGCACTGCACGGTAGGAGAAGGTGTTACAAGGGGCTTGGGGAGGCGACAGGGAAGGTGGGCCAGGGGCTTAGAGAGGTAGCAAAGGGGAGGAGGGCCAGGGGCTCGAAAAGGTGGCCGGGGACTCGAGAAGGAGGGTCGAGGGCTCAGGGCTCGGAGAGGCAGTTGGTGGCTTGAGGAAGGCAGATCCGATGATGGGGGAAGAGGGAGATTGATCGACAGCTGGGGGGAGGTGGGTCGGGAGCAGTCGAGGGCTTGGGGAGGCAAGAGGTGGTCAGGAGCTCGAAGAGGCAGGAGGCAGTTGGGGAGGTGGGAGGTGGCTTGTGGCTCAGGGAGGTGGCTAGGGACTCGGGGAGGCAGGAGGTGGCCTGGACTCGGAGAGGCAGGAGGCAGTCGAGGGCTTATGGCCAGGGGCTCGAGGAGACGGTTTGGTGCTTGGGGATGCTAGATCCAGCGGTGCAGCATGGGAAAATGGTGATCGAAGGTGGGGGTAAGAGGGGGGTCGTGGGGGGACTAGAGACAGGAAAAAGAGTGGGGTGGTGGAGGAAAAAGGAGGATCGAGGGCTGAAAAAAGAGGGGGTCGATCACTGGCAGGGGAGCCAACCTAGAAATCGAGAGGAGGATGGGGGAAAATGCAGGGGATAGGGGAAATGAAAAAATTTGATGGAAAATTTATTAGGAATGACAATATATTATCGCTAATATTTTTTTTCATTACTAATAATTATAAAAATATATTTTAAAAATAAAATTATTTTTTTTATTAGTGATGGTATTTTGTTGTCTCTAATAAGTATCCTGCCTTCACTAATAATAATAAAATTAAATTAAAAAAATAAAATTATTTGTTATTACCATCGCTAAAATTTAAAATTTCATCATTAATAATTTTTTTTATGATGAAATAATTATTGATTAGTAAAAAAAGGCTCAGAAAATATAATATCCATTCTAATAAGAATCAATAATTAAAAATTAGCCATCCAAAATCTTTATTATAGTTAAGACTGGAATTGGATCGGGCTGGACCAGGCCCTGCTCACCCATACCCGAGCTTGGCCCAAAAATACTACCACTAGTTATAAACAATACTTAAATCAAAAACCAACAAAGTAAACAAGGGAAAGAGGAAAAGAAGAAAGCTCGGATTTGCCATTGAAAAATAAGGCACTGTAAGTTCCTCTACATCTTTAACCTTGAGGTGGCTGTAAGCGGTTGTCTACGATGTAACAAACCATCCAACAAGAATAGAAATGCATCACCTCCATCTCTCTCTAAACTCTTTAGGTGCATCAGGCAATCATCATAGCCTTTTTATGAATAGAGCACTGCTGGTTTTGGATTGGATGCGGGTTGGCAATATCGAGCCTACTGTCATGCTGAGCTCAAGATGGGCCAAAGATATCTAGGTAAGAGACAGCAGGAGGCTTGAAGAGGTGAGTGGCAGCTAGAGGCTTGCGCGTGCAGGCAGCTGGGGCTCGAGGAAGTAGGATTCGATGGCCAGGGACTTAAAGAAGCGGGATCCAGTGGTGGGAGAAAAGAACGACTCAAGGTGGGGGAAAGAGGGGATAGCAGTGGGATGAGTAAAAATGGAAGAAATAGGATAAGTATTAGTGGCAGAAAGAGGGGGAAGGTGGTGGGATGAGCGAAAATGGAAGATATTGGGGATAAACCCCGCTCCTGCCGAAGTCTAGTTCGATGCTCAGCCTAATGCAACTAGTAGCCATGGAAGAGCTTCAGGGGATGGGTCTTAAGCCGAACCCCTTCAGCCGATCGAACTCCTCAGCGGTCGAGCTCTTTGAACTCCTCAAGCAGCCATCCCTTCAGTCGGTCGAGCTTCTTCGGACTCTTAGCGGCCAAACTCCTCAGCAGTCGTCCATCGGTCGGACTTCTCACCGATCGAGCTCCTACCAAACTTTCCAGCGATCGAGCCTTAGCCGCGCACCTCCAACCAGACGCCTACGGGAGTCGAACTCCTTCCGAGCTTCTCCTTCAAGAGTCCGAACTCCTCCAAAATGGGCACACATCGAAGCCCTTCAACCCTTCATTCGGTCCCGAGCGACGCAGCATCAAGACAGCTGCAGCCATCACCATCAATCCGCTGCAAGCGATAGTGATCCGCTGTCATACGGCGATGGCTGTCACCCTTAACCCACTGCAGATGACATCTTTCCATGAGACTGACTCCGTCGAACCTCAAGCGGCCCGCCAGCACGCAGCTACAACTGTCACCATCAAGCTCTGCTATAAAAAGGATCCTCCATATACGCTAATCTCTAATCTCTGAATCTCTGATCTCTAAGCTCTCCTCTTCTTCTCCAAGCTCCGAAACTCATTTTTGAGCACTCCATTCCTGTTGGCCAGAGCTGACTTGATCGTCGGAGGATCCTGTCAGAGCCACCTCCCCACCGACTTCGGATGGGACTTTATTTTGCAGATCTCCGATGGCGACCTCATCGACCTCCACTCCAGTGGATTCTGATGATGATCAGATTCTGCGTCAATAGATTGATGCTAGAGGAAGGGCACCCCAAACCTCTGAGGTTTTCTTATTCTTAAAGGAGTGCTCGGCGATGATTTCTCTCTCTCCATAGATCTCTCTTCTTCCTCATCAGAGCCCTTTTCCAAGGAGAAAATGCCTCCTAGGAGAGCCTCGACTCGGCAATCGACGGCCTCCACATCCCAATCCCGTCTAGATCTGTCTGCCCCTGCTTCAGTCCTGGCAACTCAGGTTTTACCCATACCCACGGTAAATGTGGAGCAGTTCAACCTGCTCGTCCGTAGGTCCATAGCCTCGCGGATGCAATGCGGGCCATGTAGCAGCCTCCGGTGGCGACTCCACTAGGAAATCCATCATTCAGATATCGAGAATCGACCTCAGAAAAGGGTACTTAGGCCGGTGTGCCCGCCGCCCCTGGGAAAGGGAAACAAGGAGTCAGGGATCCATGTTCGGATCATGATTCTCCACTGGAGGAGATCTTTTTTGCTTGTAGTCGGAAGTCCCCCAAGATCTACGACTAGGACAATGCCCTTGGTCACAGACTGCGGAAGATGGACCGGCAGATCGAAGAGCTCGACCATGTCGCCCTAGCTCATCATGCCGACGTCCGCATCGATCCTCCTTTCTCCCTTCAGATAATGCAAGAGCCCATCCCATCGAACTTTAAGCTTCCTCAACTTGAAAGCTACGATGGGATCTCTGATCCGATTGATCATCTGGAGGCCTTCCGGACCATGATGCTGCTTCACGGTGCTTCAGACGCCATGCTGTGCTGAGCCTTCCCATCTACCTTAAAGGAAGCAGCGAGAAACTGGTACTCGACGTTGAAGCTAAGTATGATCTCCTCTTTGACTAGATGAGCAGTCAGTTCACGGTCCAGTTCATCAGCAGCCAACGATCGCATAGAGGTTCGGATTTCTCGATGAATGTCAAGTAGAAGCAAGGGAAATCCATCCGAGCTTACGTAACCCGGTTTAATGCCATAGCATTGGAGGTCCGGGACTTGGACCGGTCTGTTGCGATGGCCGCACTCAAAGGCGGCCTTCAGAAAAATGACTTGCTATTCTCTCTAGAAAAAAGGTATCCCAGGAACTTCGTCGATCTGTTGGCTCGGGCCGAGAGATATGCCCGTGCGGAAGAAGCCTTCAAGTTGAAGGACGAAAAAGCCTTGAGGGAGCGACTGGCAGGCAATGGAGAGCCAAACGAAGTTCGACCGCGCTCACGGACTCTCTCCGATAGCAGGCGGGCCCAAACTCCTCGAGCTCACGAAGAAACATGAAGAAGCCCTCCTCCCAAAAGATTTTGCGACTGCGCCCCCCTTAGTGCTCCTCAAACTCAGATTCTCATCAAAGTTAGGAACCAACTGCCAAGACCAGAAGGGTTACGGTCCTCCCCAAACAAGCGTGATCGAAGCAAGTACTGCCTCTACCATCGTGACTACGACCACGACACTGAGGAGTGCATCCAGCTCCGAGACGAAATTGAGGAGCTCGTTAGAAAGGGGCGGCTGGATAAATTCATTTGACGTCAGCCTGAAGATCAGCAAAGGGCGCTGCCGTGATAAGAAATGACGAGGTCGGCCGCCTTACGGCATCGTTAGCATTACCCCAGGTCCTAGCGTCGAAGCCAAGAGAAGCATGCTCCAAAGTGAGGAGGCCAACATGAGATAGAAAAGGTCGTTCGCATGAAGAAGGGCGGAGGAACAATGCTACCACGACCCTAAATCACCAAGAATTCGGAAATACATTGCCAGTAACTTTCTTTCAATAAAGTTCTTCCCTTTCAACAATATACTATTTCTGGGTGCGAAAACTATGTGATGACAGAGAAAGAAGCAGTTAATAGCCGTCGTGTTAGGAACAGGAGGAGAACCTCGTCCTAGCATGGGCAGGTCAAAGACCATCGACCTCGGCCATAGATAAGATCTCTCCCGAGCGACAACCTCGGCTAGAAATAAGATCTCTCCCGAGAAGTAACCTCAGCTAGAGATAAGATCTCTCCCAAGCAACAACATCGGTCAGAGATAAGATCTCTCTTGAGAAGCGACCTCGGTCAGAGATAAGATCTCTCCCGAGCGACAACCTCGGCCAAAGATAAGATCTCTCCCGAGAATCAACCTCGGCCAGAGATAAGATCTCTCCCGAGCGACAACCTCGGCCAGAGATAAGATCTCTCCTGAGAATCAATCTCGGCTAGAGATAAGATCTCTCCCGAGAAGCGACCTCGGCTAGAGATAAGATCTCTTTCAAGAAGCGACCTCGGTCAGAGATAAGATCTCTCCCGAGCGACAATCTCGATCAGAGATAAGATCTCTCTCGAGAATCAACCTCGGCTAGAGATAAGATCTCTCCTGAGAAGCGACCTCGGCTAAAGATAAGATCTCTCCGAGCAACCTCGGCTAGAGATAAGATCTCTCCTGAGAAGCAACCTCGACTAGAGATAAGATCTCTCCCGAGAAGCGACCTCGACCAGAGATAAGATCTCTCCCGAGAAGCTGAAGGGAAATCCTGATTTCCCGGTCCAGGTTCGTCCAGATCTGATTAGATCAAGAGATATATTTCAAAAATTTTTCTCTTGATCTTAATCAGATCTTGATATGTTTCAGATCTGATTCTTATTATTTTAATAAATAAAATAAAATAAGATAAATTAAATCTAATTTAATTTACCTGATTTGGGTAATCCTATTACCCTGTAGATGATCCTGATTGCAGCGGAAGGTTCTGGATCTTAGCCACGCAAGCGCCTGGCCTCTACCGGTATCCACTCGGGTTGGATCTGGAGATCCTCTTCTTCTCTATCACACCTCCAAAAATCAGATCTGGATCTGATCTGGAGGATCTTCAAAACTCTTTTGAAGATCTGCAGTCGTCCTTTTTGCAGCAGCGCAGCCTTCTTGCTTTTGATCGCCTTTCCTTGATCTGAATCGCACCAAACCTAAATCCAAAACACTTTTTTGGACGTGGAGAGCAAGGGGAGAAGAGAGTATGGCGTGGAGAAGGAGGGGAGAGGCAGCCTTGGGGGAAATCTCTAATTCATTTTGACTTCTTAGAATTAGGGTTGGGCGCAGGGTCTTATTTATAGACCTCTTGTGATCCAACTCCTCTTCCTCTCAACCAATCACAACCCTTTGTGAAATCAGATCTAAATCTGATTGGTTGGAATAGAGACCCCTGGATTCCTCCTTAGAGGGCGCCTAAGACCAGTCAAACTGGATTCTTAGTAGAACTCTGATTGGAATCCAAAAGGGAGGTGGAGTCCTTGTCCAACAAGGACTCCTAGGCGCCTCCTACTTGGGCTCACGCCACCCTTGGCGTGCGCCCTTCTCCTTGCCAGGTTCTGGCAGGGGGACAAGCCCCCACCAGCTCTCCAATAGGTGCATGACATGTGGTCAAAAGTCAAAGGGTCAATGGTCAACGTTTGACCAGTCAAAGGTAGACTTTTGACCAAAGTCAAAGAACAAGAAATGGCAGGTGACCAAAAAATGGCAGGTAATGTCTTACAAATAAGACAACCTATTCTGACTTGGACAACCTCCAGTCAGACCATATGAAGGCCTCTGATTGAGCACAAACTCCTTTGGCTCAGTCAGGACAACTTATTTATGATAGTAAAAGAAGAACGTTAGGTTCAATCGAGTGCTAGCACGATTTTCTTGAACCTAATTGAATCTCATTCAGATCAATTGAACTAGATCAGTTCAATTGATGATCACCAGATTCAAACCCTTGTTTGTGTGACCCAGTTAGGTTCAGTTCTGTATGGTAATGGGATATGTCATGATCTCTATCATAGACATCATCGAAACTCCTTTCGATGGATCAGAACTCTTCTGATTCGAACAGCTAGAATGATCGATCATCTAAATCATTCTAATTGCTCCCAAAATCCACCAGTGACACCTAGCAGTATATGGTGGCAACCCATCAGAGCTGAATGCGAACCTCTTGGTGCAGCTACCTGTGTGATTAAGTTCTTCTATCTTGAGCCCCGATCAGATTAGGGTTAAGGTGAACTCGTCAAACCCTAGTCTCTGTCATATGATGTAATCATTCGATTCGAGTCCAATGTGAAAATCTAAATAGAAACTCTTTCTATTATTTCACTCTGCCATGGCCATGGGGATTTCTGGACTTGATTCTCATGATCATCATAGGGCTACTCCTCTACCACCGAGGTAGATAGATTCCCATCTTGATGCAATCCAGTTCCTACAATGAACATGCTATAGCCAACATACACCTCAGGGTTCCATATGGCTAGGAGACCGAGTAATGGTGTAGTCAAACTATAACACCCTCAAGGTGAACTGCCGATGCATCTCAGGTCAAAGAACCAGACACACTACTGCAGCATCGAGTCAGTCATTGACGAGAAGGTAGACTCCCTAATGACTACTCGAGGTGGTCACGCTCAGTGCCCTCGTTCTCTAACGAGTACCTGTACTCTCGCTCCGGTGTCTCCACACCATAGACTCAAGACTCATCTACTAAAGAGAAGCGATCGTACACCAACCTTCCGGATCAATCACCATCCTCGTGATGATCCTATGGTCGGGAGCTGTTTATGAGTTAATAATGATTATTCATGTCTTAAATTTTCAACTCTTGAAAATATGAATTATCATTACCATTAACTCAAAGGATGTATCACAGACACTAAATACACATGTGTGATAGAAAATAACCCATTTCATTAATTATAGTCAAAATTATAATTTTTGCCCTTAGAAGTGTATTACAAGTGTCAGCCAATTCTGGCTTCTAGGGCACATATATCTAACAATCTCCCACTTGTCCTAAAGCCAATTGGCTACAAGTCTAAGTCCCATCTTCTCAAGGTGGGCTTCGATCTTCTGCTGGCCCAACGGCTTTGTAAGTGGGTCTGCCACATTATCTGTGGAGTTGACTCTCTTGACCTCAACGTAACCTTTCTCAAGGTAATCGCGGATGAGATGATATCACCGTTTGCTTGGAACTCTTCCAGCACAAACAGTAGACCGTTATACAGAAGAAGAGAAGCTCCAATCTACTATGTGGTATCATGGTTAGGCAGGCGCTTGCGTTGCTAATGATCGCTAGGAATCTTCCGCTTTGCATAATAGGTCATCATTCAACGGAT
>QRFJ01000042.1:2746519-2802425 GCA_006176705.1 Cocos nucifera | reverse complement strand
CTGCCAGATGTCGACTTTCGATCATCTATATCAGACATTGAAGTCCGAGCTGTGTATCCCTGGACTTGGAGTCTTCTATATACCAAAGACCAACATCATACCTTAGTTCTTCTTCAAGTACTTAAGGATACATTTCACAGAAGTCCAGTATTTTCACCTGGATTTTGACTGATATTCTGCTTGTGACACTCACAGCATGGGCTATATCAGGTCGTTACATAGCATGGCATACATGAGGCTCCCTATTGCAGAAGCATAAGGGATCTTGCTCATGCGTTCTTTTCCTCAGGTGTGCTGGGGCACATCTTGGAAAGATGAATACCATGTCTGAAGGGTATTAATCCCCTCAAGTTTTCCATACTAAACCTCTTTAGTACTTCCTCTATGTACATCTTCTGTGAAAGTCCTAGCATCCTATTCGGTCTATCCCTATAGACCTTAATTCCTAGATAAAAAGGATATGCTTCACCTAGGTCTTTTCATGGAGATTCCTTGGACAACCACATCTTGAACTATGTCAACATAGGAATATCACTTCCCAATAAGGAGGATGTCATCCACGTACAATACAAGGAAGACAAGAGGTGCTCCCACTGACCCTTTTGAAAACACATGGTTCCTCTTCGTTTTTGATGAAACCAAACGTTTTTATCACATCATTGAAATGAGTGTGTTCCAGCTCCGAGTGCTTGCTTAAGTCCATATATGAAACCTTTACAGCTTTGCAAAACCTTGTGATCAGTATCACTAGATGGAACCTAGCGGCTGTTCATATAGATATTTTCCTCAAGATATCCATTTAGGAATGCCGTTTTCACGTCCATTTGCCATTATTCATAATCGAAATAGGCTTGCAACAGTAAGCAATGTTGCGGATGGATTTTAGCATAGCTACGGGAAAAGGTATCCTGATAGTCAATGCCTTCACGTTGACTTTAACCTTTTGCCACCAGTCTAGCCGTTGAATGTCTCCACATTTCCATCTGCAGTCAATCGTTTCTTTGAAGATCCATTTAATCCAATAGGACTATTACCTTCTGGTGGATCTACCAAGGTTCAGACTTGGTTTGAGTGCATCGAGTCAATTTCTGACTTCAATTGCCTCAACCATTTCCGGTAGATCGATATCACTCTCTAATTGGATTATCCATATCAAGATAAATTAAATCTGATTTAATTTATCTAATTTTATTTTAATTTTTAAAATAATAATAATCAGATCTGAAACATGTCAAGATCTGATCTAGATCAAAAAATTTTTTTTTTGAAATATATCTCTTGATCTGATCAGATCTGAACGAACCTGGACTGAAAAATCAGGATTTTTCTTCAGGATCAACCCAGATCCTATTCCAAAATAGACCCTTGCGTAACTCCGCCTGCGTACTGAGCTGGCTCAATCTCAGCACTGAGCCGGCTAAGTTTTACTGGGTCAGCTCAATTCAAAACTGGGCTGGCCCAGTCCTATGCCGTGCCAGCAGTCCTGAATGCTCAATTCCCTATTTTGCCTATGCTTTGAAACTTAGCCGATCCAATTTTGAATTGAGCCGGCTAACCTGCAGAAAATTTTTTTTCTATAGTCTTGATTCTTCGACTTTGATTTCTCACTTCATCTTGTGTCACAGATCTTCGAAGCACCAACCAAGCCCCTGAAATCTCTGGAGCCAATGCCCTGGCTCCTTCCGTGGCCTTCTAAGGCTTGGGAGCACCATAAATCCTCATATGATTTAATCTATCATGCTATAAATTTTGATTAGATTTATTCATAAAATAAACTTGATTCTTAGCTTTATTAATAAAATAATTTATTACATTCAATTTGAATAAGCCTTCACTTATATATCCTCTTCCTATGAAAGTACTATTCTTAATTATCACAACTCTATTATAATCAAGGATAATTTTATATCCTCTCTGAACCAGCTGAGATCCACTAACAAGGTTCTTCCTAAAGTTTGGAACATACAATACATCCATTAGGGTAAAAGCTTTTTCAGAAGTCATCTTCAAATTGATTTGTCCTTGTGCCTTGATCCTAGCGGCTATATTATTCTCAAGGATTATATCTCCTCCACTTGGGTCCTGAAAAGTAGTGAACTAGAAGTGGTCAAAATAAATATAGACATTAGTTCCTGGATCCAACCACCAATCAAGGTTAGAGAAAGTAATATTAACTTCAAGGTCAAAGCTTACTGACCTAAATTTTGTAACTTCTGGACCTTCAACTGTATGAGCTTGAGGTCCGGAGGAACTAGAAGGTTTACGAAAGGGCTCTTTCTTCCAATGAAAATAGTCTTTCATAAGATGGTTTGTCCTTCCACATACAAATTAGAACTTTACACTTGGACTTGGGCAGGCTTGTTGGTTCTAGTGTTATTGGCGTTGAAGTTTTTATCCTTAGGCTTGAACTTATTTGAGTTAAGTCAGTTATGTTGGTCTAATTGGTTTGACTAGTGTTGTTGGTTTGGTTGAAATCTAGGTTTTGATTTAAATTTGGTAAAGGTTAGCTTGGGCATCTGGGACTTTGGTTTGCTGGGTTTTGGTCTTATGTTGGTCTTCTATCCTAATTGAATTCAGAAGTTGAGTTAGGATTAGCTTTCATTGCTTATAGAGCTGACCTTTGACAAAGCCATCCCAGGAAGGAGGCATCTTATCAAGGAGGCTTGAGACCTTAAATTTTTTAGAGAGAACAACCATTGGTTTGAAGCTTCCTATGGTATTCTTGGAATTGGTGGAGTTGGTTATTTATAGGTTTATCGTTTACCATGATATATTTAAGAAATGATGCGATATTGAATTGTTCAACCCCAACATCATCAAGGCCATATTCAAACTCTAGGTTATCTCATAATTTTTTTGCACTTTTTGCTGATAGATAAACATCATAGAGCAAATCAGAAAGAGCACTTAAGATTCGACCCTTACATAAAAATTCTTCTTTAGGGGTGATAGGAGTGGTTGAACTAGAGGAGGCAAAGGATTGGTCAATAATTGACCAAAGACCCAATATGGTTAACCAAAATTTTATTTGGCTTTGCCACCTTCGAAAGTTGGTTCCATCAAATTTGTCAGATTTACGACTAATGGTTTCATCTCTAAGGATAGTCATTTGGTCCAAGTATGGTTTAGAGGAGAAGACTGTAATTTAAAAAAAAATTATTAGTTCTTTACTTAATTTGCTTTATTAACTAGTGTTACCTAATAAAATTTATTAAGGTTGAATTAAAATTTAATTGATTACTAAAAGACTTGGAGTTTGTCGAGAATTTTATTTAATTTATTGTTTATAAAGAGATTCTATAAATTTATTTGATTTATTTTTTTCTAGTCTTTAAAAATTAATTTAGCATGCGGCCCTACAAGTTTTGTGGAGATATTTGATTAATTTTGCACAACACAAAACTATAGAAATTAAATTTCAAACTAAAGAAATGATGCTAGTTAATTAAAAAAATTATATAAATATAAAATATATAAGGCACATAAACTATAATTATGTACAAATAATTATATTTAATATAAAATTATATGCATACACTATAAAAATATCTACAAAGTCTCCTTTAGATTGATAAAGAATTTGTAAGAAAATAATTTATATATCTTAAAAAATAAAAATATTTTTTTTGTGATGTGTGTGAAATAATAAATATTGATGTGACAAATAAAATTTAGAGAAGACTGTAATTTAAAAAAAATTTATTAGTTCTTTGCTTAATTTGCTTTATTAACTAGTGTTACCTAATAAAATTTATTAAGGTTGAATTAAAATTTAATTGATTACTAAAAGACTTGGAGTTTGTCGAGAATTTTATTTAATTTATTGTTTATAAAGAGATTCTATAAATTTATTTGATTTATTTTTTTCTAGTCTTTAAAAATTAATTTAGCATGCGGCCCTACAAGTTTTATGGAGATATTTGATTAATTTTGCACAACACAAAACTATAGAAATTAAATTTCAAACTAAAGAAATGATGCTAGTTAATTAAAAAAATTATATAAATATAAAATATATAAGGCACATAAACTATAATTATGTACAAATAATTATATTTAATATAAAATTATATGCATACACTATAAAAATATCTACAAAGTCTCCTTTAGATTGATAAAGAATTTGTAAGAAAATAATTTATATATCTTAAAAAATAAAAATATTTTTTTTATGATGTGTGTGAAATAATAAATATTGATGTGATAAATAAAATTTAAAAAAAATAGGACATGGCTTAGGAGGTGGTAAAACCACTGCCTTTGGCTCCTTCTCGTGCGGAGACCGAGTCACATGCCCTCTTCTAAGGTACAATTCAGAAGTCAAGTATTTTAATGTTCATTGATGGTATGATCTCGGTCGGATGTCAATCAAGCTCATCCTCGGTCCAAAAGATCAAAAGAAAAATAAAAATATGGGTGATAGAAATAGAAAGAGAGTATTTAGAGATTTGTGAAGGAACGTGAGAAGAAACGTCGGATGGTTGAAAAGAAGAATCTTGAATGGGGTGAAAACAAGGGATGGGGCATATTTATATGCTCAATACCCCCCAAAAAAGTCATTCAAAAGCGTGAACGGATCGCGGAACGGCCGCTTGCGAGCGGAGCACTCATAGAACAACTCGCGGAACTGCGGAACGCCGATCGCGCGTGGAGTGCTCGTGGAATGGCCCGTGCGCGCCTGCGACCTGTCCACGGCTAGGAGGAGTTTTTGAAACTCCCCAAAAAAGTCAACTGATGCATGGGGAGGACTCTGATGGGAGTGACGATGGGAGGAGAAGATCAGGAGAATCTGGGGTGTGGTGGTCGAAAGAGATGATGAGAAGGAAGTAAGGAATAGGATATTGTAAGAAGATATATAAAAATGTATGAAAATTTCTTTTGTTTATATACTGTTTATTTTAGCATTATCTAATGACAAATTCCCCAGCCAGGGGACTCTGTTGGAAGCACACAGGTGAAAATGTATTCTGAACTAATATTTTATCATCATAAAATCTGAAGATAATGTATTTTGATGCTAGTGAACTAGTTTTAATATCACTACTGCATTTGCGCTAATATCGTGGGTAATATTTCTGTAAGTTTTATTCCTTTTCACTCACTGTCACTCAAAATCAGATAATTGGTTCTTGTTCTTCTTCACTTATCATTCTTGTTTGTATAGGAACAATATATGCACATATTCTTTTCTTTAAATCCATGGGTTGTTTGAATTATATTTGCACATGGAAGCACTGTTTTTTCTTCTTACACCTGAATCTCTTAATCTTGTCACTGTGAAACTGAGGAGAATTTGCTACTTTGAACATTTTTTTCAATGAAATCCCTAATTAGTTTTGTAAATATAATTAAAAAAGGCATATGAACAATTAAAATCATAGTAAGATAGTTTAAACTCTGCCTGAGTAATGTATTTGTACAATGAAGTCCATGAATCTCTCTTCTCCCCCTCAACCTCATGTCACAGATTTCTATCGACCTTCAATTGTAACTGTAAGTTTATTGCTGGTAGACCAATATCTTTCCATTAAAGGAGTTGCTATGTAGAAGCCTGGCCTCAAAGGCTGAGGTAGCAATGCACTTTCAGTGCCCAACATGAGCACTACCTCTGCCATTGTTGGTCTATCTTCACTCCTTTCTTGAACACACAAGAGAGCCACTTGGATGCACTGCAATACTTTAGACTCTGGATATGTGCATCCCACTGCTTCATCAAGTATTTCCAAGCATCTACCTTGTGTCCATAGTCTCCATGCCTGTGATAATCCATGTATGTTTAGAATGAACAACTAGAAGTTATATTTAGAATGATGACATTATTGCATTCGAGTACTCACATGTCCTAAAAGGTTAACATGAGCTTCTGCTTGTTTGATCATTCTATTCTTCTTACCACTTAAGATTTCTAGCACTAGAACACCAAAGCTGAACACATCTGATTTCACCGAAAAGATACCATCCATTGCATACTCTGGTGACATATATCCACTGCATGTCATTAGCAAAATTAGTTTATGCAACTAGGATATTGCACTCAGATTTGTACTTTATGAGTTGATACGCTTCTGTACTTACAATGTCCCAACTACTCTTTTTGTATTCTCTTCAATTTGGTCAACCTTAAAAATTCTTGCAGTGCCGAAGTCTGAGATTTTTGGGTTCAGGTCCTCATCAAGAAGAATATTGCTGGCCTTCAAATCTCTGTGAATAATTTTCAACCTAGAGTCTTGGTGAAGGTAAAGAAGTCCTCGAGCAATTCCTAAGATGATGTCGAGGCGCTTTTGCCAGTTCAAAAATGCACTCCTTTTCCTATCTGGTCCAAAGTTACACTCTTTTTCAGTTGGACAAATGTAGTCTGAAATTCAACTTACCTACTTGTTCTTTACCTTTTCCCTTTGAGATAAGTCCACTATTTATTTCAAATAAATATAATCTATCATTTACAAATAATGTACTCTTTAGATCCATGATTAACCTTATAATGATAGGTTGAACTTATATTTAGCACAAAGAAGAATGCCAAATATGCTAATCCTTATACAAGATGAAACAAAATAGTATAGCACCTTAGTTTATCAGCGATGATGTGAGGTTGAGATTCTTGCCCATTTCATTTCGATAGGAGGTCTAATGCATAATGGTTGAGATTAAGGGTAAAGGAAGTGCCAAGTTTGAGGAATCACATTATCTACTGCCATAATCACCACCACCTCTGCTCATCTTTTAAAATAACCAACTTGATTAACTAAAATGCATTGTGTCATTATTTCAGTCCATACAACCTCGTACCATATACTGCTTCTTCTTCTTTTTTTTTCTAATCATAAAAATATATAGTGTGTGAAAAGTGAGATAGATATTCTTCATGGCGGTCTAAACTTAATTAGCAATTATTTTTTGAAATAAGTTAACCTGATATGGAAGAAGAATATATCCATCTTAATCGTTAATCCATTGCCTCCTCAATCCAGTCTTAGTTTTCTAAAATCCTGCATAGTTTACCTACTCAGAAGACCAAAGCAGAAGTCCAAGTATACATGATGATCAACTAAATCAAATTAGTCACTAAACCTGCCAGATTTCCATCAAACATTGCATTATATGTAGAGCATAAAGTAGTCAAATGGTGCATGGATAAAGACCAAACCGAATAGGAAACAGTCCAAACTTGTATTTTGCAAGTACTCGTACACCAGCAATCGTTCCTCTCCTTCAATGCAGCAGCCGAAAAGGCGAACAAGATTTCTGTGCTGAAGTTTGGCTATCAGCAACACCTCATTTGTGAATTCATGGATGCCCTGCACAGAATCTTTGGACAATCTCTTGACAGCAATCTTTTCTCCATCTTCCAACTGACCCTGCTAATTGCTACATTTGGGTGAGTTCCACAATGCTCTTTTTTCAAAGAGTTTGTATCTTGTGTAACCGTAGAATCAAATAGCAGTCTGCCCTATGGTCAAAAAATTTACCTTGTAAACGGCGCCAAATCCACCTTCTCCAAGTTTATTATCATCAGAAAAGTTATTGGTAGCAGTTCTTATTGTATGTATATCAAATAAAGGTAACTCTAACTCGTTTCCTCTGCTTTCCTTGTAGTGGGAACTAATTGTTTTACCTGGCACGAAAATTTAGTATAACAAAATCAATTATGTGAGATTCTTGAATTCAACTTTACTTGCATCACCATCTAAAAAGTTTCAAAACAAAAACATAAATAATACTTATAAATAGAACAACAAAAATTTCATTCAAGACAGCAATTATTTTAACTAATTCATCAGTATGTGATCACATGGGTACAAATGTGGAATTCATGGTTGACAGAGAGCTAGGTATCAGGAGCTAAAAAATATACTAGGAAACAATCAGAGCTCAGCAAGGTCTGTTCTAGAAACCGTTCTTAGACCATTTAAAGCTTGGGGGTCACTCTGCACTGGAAAGAAAGCTGAAAGTCATGCCGTGGTTCGGTGGCAATTATTGAATATATTGTAAATTCTTCCTTTATTAGCCTGCAAATATCATTTATACTAATAGATTATGGGTGCCTTATCCTTGTCTTTCCTCATTACACACACACACACACACATGTATATGTACCTAATTAGCAGATTAATGATGAAACGATATTGAGGTAATAATGTAGTCATTGTCAATGTAGAACAAGCCTGCACAACATGATATAAAGAAAAAATCAACTAGCCATGCAAGTTTGTTTTCAGAATAATATGCCAACGAATTGTAGATTGGTAGAGTTACCGACTACCAAAGGGCAACAAATGTATTTGGGTAGAGTTAGCAACCACCAAGGGCAACATGTGAAGAAATATATCAGAGCTCGATATGCGAATACAATATATTCGAGACGTAAGCATTTAATACAATTGAAAATGCTTGTTTGAATATGAGACCTCTCACTTGGAGAGATGGATACCAACGAGCTCAGTTACCAGCTGTGTGTTGAGCAACCACCATATTATTCTCTATCATGGGCATAGTGTAAAATGAGGAGCTCTATTTTCTCACCATTTTCATTGGGGAGGCATTGGATTGTACTGCGGTGATGCAGTTTCTGGCGCACTGGATTCACATGGTTCAGTCCCTGTCGGGATTTTTTTTTATGCATCTTTTCTAGTACATCATACCATATGTTTCCTTGCACAATATTGCTTTCCATATTTGCTTAAAACGAGTTTGAAAGTTTTCTATGAGTTTCCTTTTGGTTTTTGAGAATACATATTGTTTATATTTCTTTTTATTTACATAAACTTCTTCTCGGAGTTACTTCTTGACCATTATCTAAATATAGGTGACATATAAAGATCTTGCATCTGCCATCAATAATGGCCATAGAGCTTCAGCAGCTCTAGAAAGCAATATGCATACGACTTGTCTTGGGCATTTTTTGGATACCAAAAACTTGTTAGAGGATACACACCTATAGCTTTATCTCCTCGAGCCAATAAATACAAAAGCTAACCAAAAAAAAATCTACTGAATGTAAACATAGATGGAGAATCATGAGAGAAAATAGTGTTTATTTAACTAAAATTGAGCCAAGGCAGACTCTAAACATTATGGTGTTAAAAGGATGAAATAAGAGAACAAGAGAATTGGCAGCTTTCCACCATATTGATTTTTATTGCATCATTTTTTTATCCCGAGGGATCATTGATGGACCAATATGCTCACAAATTGTTACTTCCTGGCCACAACTTTTTCTAGAAGGGAAACACTCAACTGAACCTTTTTGTAGAACCTTAATGCACACTTCCATTGCAATTAGAGGTGGCAATGCTTAATTCAATTTGTTGTAGGTCATCTTGGATTACTTGTTTGATAAAATGGTCAAGCATGGGTCTGGATTTTTTACCTGTTAAATAATTAGGTAGGGTTTGGATGGATAGATTTTTTTTTTACCTACCTTGTATTCAACCCGACCTGATGGCCACCCTTAATTACATTGAGTTTGACATTTGCTCGTATATTTTGGTTCTGAAGAGTGAAGTAGGAAAATAAAAATCTCCATTCCTTGTTTAGCTTTTCTTAGACGTCAATTCCAAGGAGGATTGTGATGAATTGAGGCATCCATAAACTAGGTCTACTGACATCAACTAGAGAATGAGATTGGAGTGAAATGCTTGTAATTTGATTAACATAGTTTGACTTGGATGAAGTGGTCATTGGTGCCTTAAATTATCTAAAGAAAGCTTTTTGGTGCACAGGACCAATACATTGCACTTTTCTAATGGACTCCCGAACGATGTCAACTTAATTATTCTATGTATCGCACAACCTGAAAGAAATCATATTACTTGTTAGCTTGAGCATTGAATAGCATTGTACTTCACTAGTAGGCATAAAATTATTTGATGGATTCTTAGTGCCAGATGTTGATGAAATCTATTCTGAAAAATGTTGAAGAACTCAATGCGAATACTAGAAGTAAAATTCATTAATATTATATAATGGGTGGAATAAGTGATAGATCATGTCTGTTTGTGTAGGCGAAGGGTAAGTACCTTGCTTTTTATTTCTATTCTTCTTCCGCAGGAGTTGAATAAAGCACGCAAATAGAAGAAACCCTGCCAGTGAAGAAATGGTTATGACCATCACAGGCTTCTTTTTACCATAACCATCCCTTATGATCGGACCTGCACAACAAATTTTTGGAATCAGGATTTTCACTGAGGGTACATTTCTTGCGATATGGAATGTCGGTTAGATATTTTGTTCTACACTAACCTATCATATAGTTGTGCTTTGTGGCATGTACGTTGGAACTGGTATGCTAATTATATATTATTTCCACTTTGTCGTATGTTTCTAGATTCAGCGTGCGGATGATAACCGACTTAACAGAACTATATTACCAATCTCCCTCTTCCCCCCAGCTGTCGATCAATCTCCCTCTTCCCCCATCATCGGATCTGCCTTCCTCAAGCCACCAACTGCCTCTCCGAGCCCTGAGCCCTCGACCCTCCTTCTCGAGTCCCCGGCCACCTTTTCGAGCCCCTGGCCCTCCTCCCCTTCGCTACCGCTCTAAGCCCCTGGCCCACCTTCCCTGTCGCCTCCCCAAGCCCCTTGTAACACCTTCTCCTACCGCGCAGTGCCACCTTTATGCTGCAATGTTATCTCCTATTGTGTAGCTATGTTTGGTGAGTATTAGCGAAAACGACGACAACGGTTGCATAGTGATCGCCAAATACCATTATTTTAAATTTTTTAATATTTTAAATTAATATTTATATGATTTAGTTAAATTAGATTTAATATTTAAATTAAATTAATAATATTTAATAAAATTTAGTTAAATTAGTTTAATATTAATAATATTTTATTAATTTAAATTAATAATATTATTAATTTTAAAAAATCTTTGTATCAAACTCAAGGAGGAATGTGATCTGACCAAGCCCAGCCCATATAGCAATCGTCAAATGCCATGATGGTAATTAATTGCTCTAATCGACTGCTACTATAGTTTCTTTGATTTTGACTTTTTTGGATTAATTGCTCTAATTGCTATAGCTTTAGAAATTTAATTGGTTATTATTTTACATTCCTCTAATTTTTATTTTTTTTATGTTAAATATCAAAATATGCAGTATGGCCTATGTGCAGAGGTTTGCTTTAAGGTTTGTATAGGAAGGCTATGATGATTTTGAGATATCTTTTTACTGATTCAACTATTTTTAACAGCAAAAATCTTAGACGGCTTTCTTGTATAGGCAACTAATTATTATCGTTTTAATTTAGTTACAGATGAAATACTAAATCTGAGCCTCCTCTTCTTTTTCTCTTCTTTGATGTTCTAACTATTTTTATTTTTTTGATGGTTAATATAAACTTTCATGATATGATGACCTAATTATCATTTTTAATTTTATTATATTCAAAAAAATAAAAATTAAATTTAGTTAAATTAGATTTAGTATTTAAATTAAATTAATAATATTTAATTAAATTTAGTTAAATTAGTTTTAAAAAATTTATAAATTTTTAAAAATTTTAAAAATATTGCATTGCATATAACGATAGATTCATCTTTTGATTAATATATATATTCTTTGGTAATCATATATTTATATATTTTTATATAGATGAAAAAATTATATACATTGATCAATTGACTGTCAAGTTTGGATAGTTTGAGAATTATAATTAATTCTATAGGTAATTACAGTAATCAAATGATATATTGAGGATTCAAAAAAAAATTTGGATAGTATTTTTCTTTAGTTCTCCTCACACATCTTTAGTCATATGAAAAGAATTAAAAAAAATACTGCTAAAATTTCTTTCAACCCCTATTACATAGTATTTGGTTACTGTAATTGACATATAGAATTAATACAACTCCTAAATAGGATAGGACCTTTTATACCTATTTATTGATGATTTGATGCATTTATTATGTAAATCATTTTAAATGATAAAATATTTGGTAAGAATTTTATCTTGTATATGCAGAATTCTTAAATATATAGTATGCCATGGACTGTAGTTGGATGGATCGTCTAGTCGATAGGATGATTTCTACTGAATGTAAGGAGGGTGTCAAGTATTTTTGTGATTATGCTTTTAGAAATGTTGTATTCTTAGTTCAAGATGGGCACGTTATCCTTATAAGAGATGTGTTGATAAAGAAATACTTGATAGGGATACAATAATTGCCCATTTATATAACAGTAAATTTATGCCAAACTACAAGCATTGGTACTTGCACAGAAAGATGTGAAAGATAATTGCAAGGATTAAAAATCAGTAGAATAGGAACACAGAGAGAATGGTAGACATGGTTATAGATTGGTTGGTTCTGAATTTGACTGGGATATGGAGGACAATCTAGAAGCTGGCAGCGATGATTTTTATCATATGCTGAAAGATGCTGGTGAACCATTATGGCTATGACGTAAAACATATACTATATTATCAGCTATATCAGAGTTGTTGAATTTAAAGGCCAAGTTTAATATGACGATCAATTATTATGATAGGATGGTAGCAATAATAAAGAAGATACTACTGAAGGATGAGAAGCTTGTTGGGAGCTTCTATGCTTCAAAAAAAATGATGAAAAGGTTAGGCATAGGATATGAGAAGATAAATGCATGCCATAATGATTGCATGCTTTTCTACAAGGAAGATCAATTGAAGAGCTCAAGTGATGTATGCAGTGCAAGTCGATTTAAGCAAAGACAAGAGGATAAAAATCAGAAGGACATACTATATTAGGTTCTTCGATACATTTTTCTTACTCCTAGGCTTCGGAGGCTCTACTTGTTCAAGAGTACTGCTGGACAGATGAGTGGCATAAAGAAGAGAGTTGCAAGCATACCGATATGATGAGTTATTTATTGGATAGTGAGGTATGAAAGAAATTTGATACTTGCCATCCTTTATTTGCTTAGAAATCATGCAATATTCGACTGGGTCTGTCTATAGATGGGTTTACACCATTCAATCATGCAACGGCTCTTTATTCATATTTGCCGGTCTTTATTACTCCATACAATCTACCATCTAGGATGTGCATGAAAGAATATAACATCTACATCTTTCTTATATTAGCCATTCTTGGATCACGATATCTTGGTAGAAGCATTGATATATATCTAAGGCCTCTTGTTGATGAGCTAAATTATTATGATCTGATGGCATCCTTATATTTGATGTATCAAAGAAGTAGAATTTTATAATGAAGGCTGCATTGATGTGGACTTTTAGCAATTTTTCTACTCATGGGATGCTACAGGATGGAGCACTTATGAAAAGCTAGTATATCCCTATTGCAAGGAGAATACAAAAGCATTTCAACTTGAGCATGGTCGTAAGTCTTGCTAGTTTGCTTATCATTATCAATTTCTTCCCGAACATCATTCTTTTCAAAAGCAGCAGGATAATTTCAAGAGGAATAAAATATAGAAGGATAAGATGCCCCCACAACTCAGTGGCATGAAAGTGTTTCAGAGCATATCTCAAGTAGATGAAGTCCAGTTTGGCATACAATTTGACAAGCAGAGATCTCAAAGGTTCGGTAGAACTCATAACTAGGTGAAGCGTAGCATTTTCTAAAAATTGCCATACTAGTCCACCAATTTGATCTGTCATAATCTTGACGTTATGCACATTGAGAAGAAAGTCTTCGATAATGTTTTCTACATTATTATGGATGTCATGGGCAAGATGAAGGACAACCCTAAGACCCGAGCAAATATGAAGAATATATGCAAGCATCCTCTATTGGAACTGGTTGAGGTGTCTTCAAAAAAATTTTTGAAGCCAAAAGCAACTTACACCTTAACAAGGGAGTAGTTGAAGAACATATATGAATGGTGCAAAAATCTTAAATTTTTAGATGATTATGTAAGTAATCTAACTTGGTGTGTCAATATCAAAGATTGTAGGTTCTATAGACTAAAGAGCCATGACTGTTATGTCTTCATGCAATAATTGCTCCCATTGGCTTGGCGTGATCTTCTTTCTAACCCTATATGGAGTTCTTTAACCGACCTTAATCTCTTTTTTAAAGATATTTATGCTATCGAACTATCTATCGACCATATCTCCATTCTTGAGGCTAGCAGTTTAGAGACTATATGCAAGTTGGAGAAGATATTCTCTCTTAGTTTCTTCTACTCTATGGAGCATCTCATGATTCATTTACTGTATAAAGCTAGGGTCAGAGGACTAGAGCGGTTCAGGTGGATGTCTCCATTTGAAAGATACATGCACAGTCTAAAGAGAAAAGTAAAAAATAAGGCCAAAGTCGAAGGTTCCATTGTAGAGGCTTACATAATTGAAGAAATTTCTAATTTCAGCTAATGCTACTTTAACCCCAGTGTGTAGATAAAGCTAACTTAAGTGGATCGAGATAATGATTGTGGTAAGGGATCAGAGGTGAACATCTCAATATTTTCCTATCTCGTTTATAAATTTGGGCATGAGGTTCGTCAAGTATTAACTAATATTGAAATTCAATAAGTGATGTCTTAAAATTAATCGCAAGTGCATGGTGTATAGGATAGCACGTCCAATGAGTATGGGTTCATCCCACAATGAATCAAGTATTTGAATTATGTTCAAACCCTTACTCATGCGAGCTTTAACAAAGAGGAGAAAAGATTGTTTGTTACTTACTATTAAACAGTAAATCAATTGTAGAGAATAATAATCTAAAAACAGCTTTCGAATCCATTAGACCAATGACTTAGATAGTCTTTCTACGATTTCTTTTATGATATTCCTTGATTAAGGTATAATGCATGGATAAGCATTCATCCTAATTAACAAAATCTCCTTTCAACTACTTCTCTTGTGTTATCTAAGTATGGACGATGAAGAAACTTTGATCCAATAATAATTCATCAAAATTTTTTATAAGAAAGAAAAAAAAGATTTTAAAAGATTATAGGCTTTCTACCTATTATCCTTCTTGCATTGAATCAAGTATGAACTATAAAGGGATTAAAATCTAATGATAGTCCATCAAAGTCTCATGGCAAGAAGCTTGAAGGAAGAAGAATTCTATAAAAATAAAAGTCAAGGATAAATCATAAGAAAAAGCTTCTAATCATGATTTAGCTTAATCGCAAATCCTAAAGGATTGCTTAGCTAGATATGATTTGAAGAAAAGCTATAAATCTAATTAAAAATATAAAAAAAAATTATACTAATTTTTAAAATTTAAAATTATAGAAAATAAAAGAGATGTAGAAATTAAATAAGTAAAAAAAATAAAAATTAAACTATCATATATGCTAAAATTAAATTTAAAAAATAAATTACATAGGTGATGATTAAAAAAATTAAAATAAAATTTTATTATCAGAAAAAAAAAAGTTGTTTGATACAAAATAAGAACTAACTCCTAACTTATTAACAGCGTTTTGGAGTTGAAATAATATATATATATATATATATATATATATATATATATATATATATATATATATATATATATATATATATATTCTCTTTAGGCCGATCTTCTCCCGGCTAACCCTTCCTTTCGTACATTAAAAAGATGGAAGAAAATAAAAAAAAGATAAATAAAAATTTTAAAGATAGATATTTTTATGTCACATGGGCTTTTATAAGAGTTGTGATATAGAGGAGAGATATGCAAGGTAGAGATGCTGAACTTTATTTATAGATGTAGAATAGAAGATATTTTTATGATTTTTTAGATGTGGAACTAATAAAAAAAATAAAGATTAAAAGATGGATGAATAAGATAAAAAAATAAAATATATATATAAATAAAATAAAAAAATAAAATATATATATATATTTCCACGTTTGCTTCTCATTTTGTCCGAACTCGGGCACCTGCTCTGCGTGAAGTCCCACTTTCAACCCCGCTCGCTGTGCATTCATGTTCATGCATTAAACCGCATTAAGCCACGTGTTCTCTTGATCTCATTTAATTTTCCGGTGCAGTGCCCGAAGTCCTGCTTCATGCCATCACCCAGCAGCTCATGCACTAAAAAAAACTCCCGGGTGAGCCACGCCCAGCAAAACCGTTTCTCCTCTTTAAATGCCTTAAATGCACGTGAGCCCCATCACATTAAATGCTCATATGTCCTATTCTTTATATATATATATATATATATATATATATATATATATATATATATATATATATATATATATATATATAATTTTAAAAATATTTTTTAATATTATTTTTATATATATATATATTTTTTTTTTGGCATGCCTATACCCATTTATCTTCATAAAAAAATATATAAAATATCAAATATAAAATAAAAAAATAAAATAATATAATACTTTTTATATTATTTTTAATATATTCATCATACTTTTCAACTTGAATTTTATTTGTCCTCAAGTAAAAATAATATCGATATACAATACTGACTTTCTTCGATATGAGTATTCATTTAATAATTTTAGAAATAAATGATATTCACCTAAAAAATTATAAAAGTATGTCATTGGGATACTAAGACTATTCGATAGAATGGTTGAGTAAAGAATACAAAATTTTTCAAAATTTTTTTGACCCACTCTTATCTTTATCCTTGGATTATCAACTCTAAGATGGACTAGTAGTTTTGCATTCGTACATCAATTCCTTCACTTTTTTTAAATAAAATACAGCTCGTGTAATGTCTTAACCACTTAAGCTTTTTATTTAATCCTTATAGCGAGTATTAGGCTAATGACTTTCAAACTAATTGGCTTTAGTGTATCAGTGTAAAACACTCCTAAGCTTACTAACTTGAGTCAAATAGGCTATAGATTGAGACTTGGTATGACAAATTTTTTTCACATTGCCCATTTTTTTATACGAATATCATTACTTACTTAGACAACTAGACCCGGTTACTTGTTAGAAAATCAATATTTAAAAATTTTTTTTTATAATTTATAGAAGGAACTGTATGTATCAACATATCCCACTTATACCTATAAAAAATTGACTCTCTTTAAATATTAATAAAAAATTAAAATATTCAAAATTAATTTTTATTCTAGACTCAATCTTCTACTGAATTTTATTAATATGCAGACCCTCGATACTCCATAACTTATCTAAAGTATGCATCAAATACTGCTAAAATATCTAATGTTACTCAAGTCTGAAGCATAGTCAAGTATATGAATATTGATAAATTTATGAGTACAAAGATTCAAATGAAAGTTCAAAGTTTATCCCTCACCCCCTAACTTATTATACATTATCCTTAATGGAGTAAGAAAAATAAAAAATGCAACAGGTAAAAACAAGAAAGAATATACCTGACTTGATGTGTTCTTATTTCAGCAGAGATCTTCAGATGTTCTTGAGGATGCATATTTGGCTCTTCCCCCCAATTTATTCGACACTAACATTACTGAAGTAAGATCTAAATAAACTAAAAGGAGAAATTAAAATATAAGGATTTGAGTTGCCTTCCAGAAGCGCTAAGTTCAATATCTTCAACCAGTTTTTTATTAAAACTACTTCTAAGAAATTTGGTTGCCTTTAAACAAGCGCTAAGTTTATAGTCTTTAGCCAGACTAAACTCTAATCTTCATATATTATCTTAACTCAGATCATATACAAAATTGAAAAATTCATCTAGTCCTTCACCACTAGTTTCAGAGAGATGGTCTTCTTCCAAATAACCAGTTTTATCGTGAATCTCTCTTAATAGATTTAACATCTCCTAAGTTGGACCTAGGTCTAATTTAATAGTTACTGATAGAGTTTCTGATGGATCTAGATATTTATACTTTAGATGTTCAAGGAGTGTCTTCCAATCCAATGATGTTGTTTCCTCAATAATTGGTTTGATTGGTGATTTTACGTCTAATCGAATATTCCTGTGATTAACAATTATCCAAATTTCATTTTCAAATTATTGATTCAACCTGGGATTAATTTTGATGTCCTTATAGCTTAGATCATTAGGTTCGTAAACATCCTCTTGGGTCAAGTTTTCTTCATCATGTTGGTTCAATTCCTGTTCCATGTTAAAAATATTTAGTTCAATGGTCATATTTCTAAATAAGAGCTTCATGAGTCCATTTCGATAATTGATTATGGCATTGGCAGTCGCTAGAAATTATCTCTCTACAATAATCGGGATATGATCCTTTGGGTTTGGAATGGGTTCAGTCTCTAAAATGATAAAATCTATGGAAATGATAAAATTGTCAACCATAACTAACACATTCTCTACCACTCCTTTAAGAATCCTAGAAGACTAATCTGCTAGTTATAAGGTAATCTCTGTAGGTTTCAGTTCTCCCAACCATAATTGTTTATATATAGAGTATGGCAGTATGTTTACGCGAGCCCCTAAATCTAATAAAGCCTTGTTAATATTGGTCTCTCTGATAGTGCATGAAATTATGAGAGACCCTGGATCTTTGTACTTAATCGGCACTTGACTCGATAGATGGAAACTCGCACCTACTGCCAAGAAGGCCATCTTGGATAAATTGGTTGTCCTTTTTTTTGTGCATAGGTTCTTTAAAACTTTAGTATAGATCGAAACTTGCTGGATTATATCTAGTAAAGAGATATTTACTTGGACTTGTTTAAATATCTCTAGTATTTTATCCAAGTATTTTGATTGTTTATTGGATCTTAGTCGGTTCGAAAAAGGAGCTATAAGCTTGGCGGGTCCTGCGAGTGGATTTGATGAATCATTGAATGCTGATGACTCAGGCTTCTTAGACTGGTTCTAATGGATGGATTGCTCAGAAGATGGCACAGATGATGAGTCTTCTTGACTCTCAGGCATACCTCACCTTATTGCCCACTTGTTTCCCCGACCTTAGGGTGTGAATTGCATTCACTTGATTGACTTGATTTCCATGTTGGAGTCGTGGATCATTCTAAGCTCTCAGATATTAGATTCAGGTTGGCTAGGCAACCTATATCTCTCTCTCTCTCACTAATGTTAAAGGCTAGCTAACCTACTTGCATTTTCAATCGGACAATGACTTGAGTATTGGCATTTCAAAGTTGGCTTGTGGTTTGTATAAAATTTTTCAAGGTAGCATTGGTATCAGCAGTTGACTTTGTCTAGACTTCTAGACTCTTTTCTAGCGCATCGAGTCTTTTTTCATTATTGTTAAATCCTGGTGCATTATTCAGTATTGGATTGGGCCTTAGGTTAGACTGGTTAAAGCTAGGACCATCTGAGTTTGAGTCTTGTGACCATGAAATATTTGAATGATTCCTCCATCCTAGATTATATGTAGGTGCATGAGAGTTGTTCATTGGTATCTAGTATATACGTAGCATTTACCTATGTACACCCATTCTCTATTGGGTTTATCAGGAGAGGACAGTCCTCAAGGATATGGTCTGGTGCACTGCACCTGCTGCACATGGGTGCAAACACATGGTTTGTACTGGCTGGTCTCTGCGGTTCTAAGACTTCCAACCTATATGTTAGGGTTATGATTTTAGCCTCTACGGCTAGGAAAGTTTGTACTTGGTGTATTTCACCTCTTGAGAGTGTTAATCTTTTTGGTTCCCTAGTTGTTTTCTATTGTAAATTCTTCTCGACTAGGTCTTCTAGAAATTGCCAAGCCTCATTAGATTATTTATACATAAATTGACATTCGCACATGGACTTTAGCATGGTTCTGAAATTTGAGTCTAGCCTCTTATAAATTATTTAGCATAGCCTCCAGGTCTCTATTCCATGGTATGGGCATTGGGTCAAGAGGTTCTTAAAATGATCGAAATACTTTTAGAATGATTCACCAGCTAATTGGTAAAATTATTTTATCACATTCCTAATTCTAGCTATTTTATGATAGAAAAAATACTTCTTTAAGAACACTCACACAAAATCCTCCCAAGTTGTGATAGATTAGTTTGGAAGGTTGTATAACTACTTTTTGACATTATCCTTAAGGACGAAATTGATTAATCTCAATTTGATGTCATCTTTAGAAAGTTGTTGCTGTCTCATGGTCGCATAAATCTCTTCAAATTTTTTAATGAATATATATGCATCCTCTATTTCAGTAAACTTTAGAAGCATATTAATCATTTGAGATTTAATTTTAAAGTTATTTACAATAGGTTGGGGCAACCTGATGCAAGAAGGTTGGATGGATCCAATTGGATAACATAAATCCTTAAGAGTTTGGGACTGATTGGTTTATTCTATTTTAGTAACTTTAGGGCTTGGCAAAGGAATCAAATCAATTCTAACTAGTCGACCGAAAATCCTTCTCCATGAGAAAAATGGAGAATTCACTTTATTTTTTATTTTTTAAAAAAAAATATTTATATATTTTTTAAATTTTAATAAAAAATTAAAATTTAATATAGTTATTTTTTAATTTTTTAAAAAAGAGAGAAGAGGAAGATAGATAAGAAAAGAGTTTTAGAGATGGATCCTAAAAAATCCTAAATCTAGAGACGAAAGAAAAGAGTGACAAGAATTAGTTAAGAATTTTTTTTTGATTTTTCAAATACTTATCAAGTAAATATCTATTCTAGGTTATCCTAATTCTAGATAGCTCCTAACTGTCAAGATTACTTTCGAGCACTCCAAGTTCGAAATTAACTAACCAAATCGATCAAGTAATTATAAGATCAGTCCTCCTGTTGCCTTCTTTAGATATCAATTAAATTAGCCAAATCAACAAACAGAATCAATTATAAATCATCTTTCTTAAGGCCCAGTCATCCCACAAACTACTTTCTTAGACACTGATAGGCTAACCAACTTGAATGCGATCCAACTATTGAGTTTTCTTATCCTAATAAGCTTGGATGTCCCTATGATTGACGTCTAATTAATTTTATTTATGGATTAGGATTAATGCAAATGAGAAAACTTATTTATGGGCTAAGGAAGGATGATAAAATTCTTACCTTATCTTATTTAAGTTCGTGCCCTTAAAATAGTTTAGATATGCTTATACACAATCAATAAGAATAAACAAGTTTTAATTAAAAACTAATAATGAACTAAGATTAAATTAGAATGCTAAAAAAAAAAAAGTTTAGATTATGTACTTGATTTTCAGCACTCACCAATTTTCTGCAAAGCAAGACAAGAAAGTTAGTTCAGAATAAAACTAAACTAAAAGTATGAAAAATAAGAATTAGAATATAATTTAAAACATGACAATATCTTAATAATGGTGCCAAAAACTTGATATATCTTAAAATTAACTGTAAGCATATGGTGTGCAGAGTAGCATGTCCAGCGAGTACAGATCAATCCCATGAAAAATTAAGTATTTGAATTATATTCAAACCTTGCTTAGGCAAGCTTTAATAAAGAGGAAAAAAAAATTATTTATTATTTACTATTAAATAGTAAATTAATTATAGAGAATAATAATCTAAAAATTTAGAGCTTTTAAATTCACTAGACCAATGACTTAGAAGGCCTTTCTATGATTTCTCTTATGATGTCTCTTAATTAAGGTATAATGCATGGACAAGCATTCATCCTAATTAAAAAACTCTTCTTTTAACTGCTTCTCTTGTGTTATCCAAATATAGACTATCAAAGAACTCTGATTCAACAATAATCCATCAAAATTTTTTACAAAAAAAATAATAATTTAAAAAGATTATAAGCTTTCTACCTATTATCCTTCTTGTACCAAATCAAGCATGAACTATAAAAGAATTAAAATTCAATGATAGTCAATCAAATCTCTTGATAAGAAGCTTGAAGAAAGAAGTACTCTAAAAAATAAAAGTCAAAAAAAAATTCTAAGAAAGAGCTTCTAATCATGATTTAACTTTATTGCAAATCCTAAAGGATTGCTTAGCTAGACATGTTTGAAGAAAAGCTATAAACCTAATTAAAAATATAAAAAAAATCTTATATTAATTTCTAAAATTTAAAATTATAAAAAATAAAAGAGATGTAAAAATTAAATAAGTAGAAAAAGAATATAAAAATTAAACTATTATATGTGTTGAAATTAAATTAAAAAAAAATAAATTGCATAAGTGATGATTAAAAAAATTAAAATAAAACTTTATTATCAGAAAAAATTGCTTGATACAAAATAAGAATTAATTCCTAAGTTATTAATAGGACTTAGAGTTGAAATAAGAAAATTATTAAAAAAAAATGCAAACCCTCCTCTAGCCAATCTTTTTCTGGATAACTCTCCTTCTAATGTATTGAAAAGATGAAAAAAAGTAAAAAAAAATAGATAAAAATTTTAAAGATAGATATTCATGGGTCTCTATAAAAGTTATGATGTGGAGGAGAGAGATATGCAAGGTAGAGACATGGGACTTTATTTATGGGTGTAGAAGAAAAAATATTTTCATGATTTTTTAGTTGTGGGACTAATGAAAGAAATAAAGATTAAAAGATGGATGGATAAGATGAAAAAGCAAAAGAAAATAGATGAGATGCTAAAATGTATGGAGATTGACTCATATGTTAAGTATCCATCACAATCTCAACTATTTAATCATTTACAATCCTATACTTAACTTATACATATATAAGCAATATGATGAGATGCTAAGATGGAACAACCCAATGATAAATAAGGAAGAAATTTTTATTTAGCACTCACAAAACTTTGCAAATTAGTTTCATCAACTGGTAAGCAATCATTGTCATTTTATTTATTTTAATTTTCTCCAATTTATTCATTCTATAATATGCAGGTTATGCAAAGGGGTGAATCCATATCTAAGAAGCTAAGATCATTAGATTACCGACCAATAAAATACGTGACATGTTATAATGGATGTAACATAAATGGTTTCAAATTTTACATATAGTAATATGAATATTATAAGAGTACAATGAACAGCAGTGGGTGTATAAAGGATAGCTAGTAGGTAGAGGTAGAGGATGACTACTATAGAATCCTCGAAGAAGTAATCAAGTTGACCTACCTTGGAGGTAATAGTATCATTCTGTTTAAATGCCGATGGTTTGATACCGATAATTATAAGAAGGTTGATCCATGGCACGAGCTTATTGAAATCAAACATGGATCAAAAGCATATGTCAATAATCTCTCTGTGCTAGTCCACATGCTGGTCAAGTATATTATACTTCTTTTTCATCAAGAGAGAGAGGAAAAAAAATTGGTGGACTGTATGTAAGGTTAAGTCTTGAGCCATTTATTATGAGTTTGAAGAAAAATAAGAAGAGCCCCATTTACCAGAATGCTTTCAAGAGGATGAAATATTAGGAGTTCATCAGTATTTAATGGATGCAGAGTTGGATGCTTTAGAAATTCTCCTACATGATGGCTAACATGAGGAGATAGATCATACTAAATTTGTTTTTAAAGATCATCCTATCCAAGAAGGTGAAGAAGAGGAGGAAGAGGAAGAATGAGACGAAGAATCTGATGAGTATCAAATATTTGAAGAGGCCAATAAGTAGTGCTCCTCGCTTACGATGAGTTTCTGGATCTTTGACTCGCTTTAAATACTTATCTTGCATTATCATCCATTTGAAGGGTACCAAACATCTGAAAGGTACCAAATATCTAAATATTTATCTTACATCATTTTAAATTTTGCATTACCATCCATAATTATATAATTAATCCATGAATCTATTTTTTTTTTGAAAGATTATAGATTACGTCTTTCCGAAGCCAAAGCCATCACAATCGAGGAGAGAGCTCTTATACCGCCAGCTTGCATGGTTCTACGACACACATACCACTTGGTAAACTGTAATACTTTAGATATTTTTTATATCATTTTATCCTTTATTATCTAATAATATATTTTTCACGATGTCTTGATACTCTCAGGTTTAGATGTCGTGCGATCACCAGTGATCCTATAGTCATATGGAGCGGTGCCTAAATCTCAGAGTCAGCAGCATAGTAGAGGATCTGCCCGGCTTGTGGCATCTCTGACTCGACCAGAAGATAGAGTGCTTATCTACATTCAAAGCTACTTGTAAGTACTATATCTTCACTGAATATATTTAAAATTTAGCCATTTTAGAGATTAACATTTATTATTTAAAATTAATTTTATAGTATATTTACAGAGCCCGGGGTGTCTTGTGTGGTTATCGAGATCACTTGACAATTGATGTTGGGGCCAGTAAACGAGTTCTCCAGTTGGCCATTGGAGGCTCGTGATGCAGCCTGAAAGATATTCCTGATAAGTCAAAGATGTTTAATTTTTAAATTTACAGTAGATTTGTATTCTATTTATTAATACACGGTTGTTTCTACTTACAGGGATACTATCGATTTAAGACTTCTTAGGATGAGGAGACTGTCTATCGGACCTTCAAGGAGGTGGCCATGTGAAGATTGTAGGATGGGTTATACAGCCTTTGACAGTCCGCCAGACAGCACCCCAGTTCCGAGTCATCATTAGACTGAAAGTCTTACACAAATCACTGGATGCGAGTAAATATATGGGAGCCCCTCTATGACTAGTGGAGTATTGAGGAGTACTCTGGTAGGTGGCAAAGGGCACGGCAAAATTGATCCGCATAGAAGCATCCTATCATCCGTACTAGCGGCTCTGTTAGTACACATGTTATAGTCGACAGATTGATAAAAATTTCATACTTAAATTAATTTCATATTAAATTAATCATATATATATTAATTAATTTAACTTTATTATTTATTTATTGTAGACATGGTAGTTAGGTCATGCACCAGGGTAGCTGTAGATATAAAAGGCCATGTACCAGTTTAGGAGGAATGGTGATTACTTAGATCCTCGATCTCAATAGATCACGGTAATAATTTTAAATATTATTTATTAAATTTTTATATATACTGATATATATACTGTTGGTGCAAAAATTGGTTGACGTCGGATTGAACTGGAGTGGAGGAGAATGAGGTCGCCATCGATGACCTACAAAATAATGTTCCATCCGGAGTCGGTGGGGGTGGCTCCGGCAGGACCCTTTGACGCTCAAGTTAGCTCTAGCCAATAGAAATGGAGTGCTCAGTATGAAGTTCGGCAGAGTTTCAAGAAGGAAAGAAGAGTTTTAGAACCTGATTTAAGCGTATCTTGAGAGTCCTTTTTATAGGCGGAGCTTGTTGTAACTGCCTTGATTAATGATTGTCGTAATAGTCCTGATCAATGCCAATCATTATTGACTTGATAAATGTCGATCGTTATTGACTTGATAAATATCGATCGTTATTATCGTGTAACCATTTAGTAGTGGGATCGCCTATAGAAATTCGTCGACAGTCTGTAAGAAGTTCGGCTTTCGTAGAAGTTCGGCCACTGAGGAGTTCGATCGCTGGAGGAGGAGGAGTCGTCTGTAAGGAGTCTGACTTCCATAGAAGCCCGACCATTGAAGGAGTCCGACTTTCGTAGAAGCCCGACCGTTGAAGGAGTTTGGCTTTCGTAGAAGCCTGGCTGTTGGAGGAGTCGGTCGTTGAAAAAGTCCGCAAGGAGTCCAGCTTCCGTAGAAACCCGATCGCTGGGGAAGTCTGCAAGGAGTCCAACTTCCGTAGAAGTCCGATCGCTAGAGGAGTTCGCAAGGAGCTCGACCACTAAGGAGCTCGGCTAAGGCTCGTCCGCTGAAGCTTTTTCGTGACTACCAGTTGCATTGTCGGCTGAGCAACTAATTGGACTTCGATGAGAGTAGGGTTTATCTCCAACAATATCCCTCCACTTCCGAGTTTGAAATTCGAAGGAAGGGAGTACCAAAATAGGCGACTGTCGAAGTTCTTTCTCGAGCTCCACGCCCATTGAAGTTGAAGTTCGGGGGATCATATCTCCTGCCTCAGAGGTTACCTCGGGGGAGATCCCATCTTGCGGCCGAAGTTGATGGAGATCCTATCTCCTGTAGACTTCGAAGCTCGGACTTGGACTTTGCTCGCATTAGGATGAGGTTTTTCCTTCTGTTCCTAACGGGCTGTGGGGGCACATAAGGGCCGCATTATCAGGGCCTCTCCCTCCATCTCATCTATGGTGAACAAGGCCTTCGACTTTGCTCGCGTTAGGACGAGGTTCTCCTCCTGTTCCTAACGGGCGGTGGAGGCACGTAAGGGCCGTTGTCAGGGCCTCTCTTCCATCTCAACTAAAGTGAATGAGGCCTTCAACATTACTCGCGTTAGGATGAAGGTTCTCCTCCTGTTCCTATCGGACTATGGGGGCACGTAAGGGCCCTTGTCAGGGCCTCTCTCCCCATCTCATCTAAAGTGAACGAGGCCTTCGACATTGCTCGCATTAGGATGAGGTTCTCCTCCTATTCCTAATGGGCTGTGGGGGCACGTAAGGGCCGTTGTCAGGGCCTCTCTTTCCATCTCGTCTAAAGTGAATAAGGCCTTCGACATTGCTCGCGTTAGGATGAGGTTCTCCTCCCATTTCAAATGGGCTGTGGGGGCATGTAAGGGCCGTTGTCAGGGCCTCTCCCCTCATCTCGTCTAAAGTGAACGAGGCCTTCGACATTGCTCACGTTAGGATGAGGTTCTTCTCCTATTTCTAATGAACTATAGGGACACGTAAGGGCCATTGTCAGGGCCTCTCCTCCTATCTCGTCTAAAGTAAACGAGGCCTTCGACATTGCTCGCATTAGGATGAGGTTCTCCTTCTATTCCTAACGAGCTATGGGGGCACGTAAGGGCCGTTGTCAGGGCCTCTTCCCCCATCTCGTCTAAAGGGAATGAGGCCTTCGACTTTGCTCGCATTAGGACGACGTTCTCCTCCTATTCCTAACGGACCACTTTCACTCATTTCTCTCCTATCATCATGTAATTCTTGCAATAGAAAATAATAATGCTAAACGAAGGAGTCTTATTAAAGGCAGTTTACTAGTAATACATCCTCAGATTTTCTGAGTTTCAAGATTGGAGAAGCATTATTCCTCCAAGCTCCTTCAGGCGATAAGTTTCAGACCGGACGACCTCCACCACTTTATACGGATCTTCCCAATTTGGGGTGAGCTTTCCTTGGCTCTGAGGCTGTGAGACGGTGGCTCGCCGAAGCACTAGGTCCCCCACTCTGAACGTCTTACCTCTAACTCTGGAGTTGTAGTACTGGGCCACCTTTCGTTTATAGGCTGCCATCCGGATGTGAGCTCCCTCCGCCTCACACCACGGCGCTGGGGAGAACCTCAGCATTGGAAAGAACCTCGGCATTGGGAAGAACCTCGGTGTGTCCTTCCATTGGGGCTTTCCCGCCTCCAGGCCCGAGGGGGAGTTTGGGCTTGGCTGCACCCCGAAAGAGTTCGAAAATGCGGCCGATCTTTACTCGACTTCCCTGCTTCTGCGGGCTTACCCGGCTCACCGACTTGCCGCTCGCCTTCAGCTTCATCATCCTTGGTCTTGAAGGCCTCCTTAGCTCGGGCATAACCTTCAGCCCGAGCTAGCATGTCAAGCAAAATTTCTGAGATATTTCTTTTTCAGTGAGAATAGCAAGTCGTTCTTTTGAAGGCCACCCTTAAGCGCGGCCATTGCAACAGACTGGTCCAAGTTTCAGACCTCCAATGCCGCAGTGTTAAATCAGATGATATAAGCCCGGATGGATTCTCCTTGCTTCTGCTTGACATTCATCAAGGAATCCAAACTTCGGCGTGGATGCCAACTACTGACAAAGTGGACTGCGAACTGCTGGCTCATCTGATCAAACGATAAGATGGTACTCGGCTTAAGCACCGAGTACCAGTTCCTGACGGCTCCCTTAAGGGTTGAGGGGAAAGTCCATCACAAAATAACATTTGATGCACCATGGAGCAACATCATCGTCCGGAAGGCTTCCAGGTGGTCGACTGGATCGGTAGTTCCATCGTAACTCTCAAACTATGGGAGCTTGAAGTTCGGCGAGATCGGTTCCTGCATAATTTTCTACGAAAAGAGAGGGTCAGCACAAACGTCATTACCATGAGAGGAGGGATTGTGACGAAGTTCTTCGATCCGTCGGCTCATTTCTAAGAGCCTTTGATCCAAGAGATCTTCACGGTCTTTGATCTCTAAGGTTTTCTGGTAGAATGGGTGCGAAGCTTCCCCATGGATCGAGTCGTGGTCTGAGTAGGGGCCTTTCCTCCTCTACTTCTCCCTTTCGGAGATCGGAGGCTGGGTAGCCCAAGTCGGCCATTCCTGGCCCGGACCACAGGGCTCTAAAGAATCCCGCATCGGTTGAGCCGGTGTTGGAGCCTGCTGGTGTATGGCCTGCACCATCCGCATTGCCTCCGTGAGGCCACGAACCTACTAGACGAGCAGGTTGAACTGCTCCACATCCACCGCAGCTATAGATGGAACCTGAGTTGCCGGGCTGGAGTAGGAGCAGACAGATCTGAGCGAGATTGGGCCGCGGTGGCCGTTGATCGTCGGGTCAAAGCTCTCCTAGGAGGCATCTTCTCTTAAGAAAGAACTCTGGAGAGGAAAGAGGGAGATCTCTAGAGAGAGATTATCGCTGAGCACTCCTTTAAGATCGAGGAAACCTCAAGAATAGAGAGGCCCTTTCTCTAGCACCAAATCTGTTGGTGCAGAAATTGGTTGACGTCGGATTGAACTAAAGTGGTGGAGGATGAGGTCGCCGCTGATAACCTGTAAAACAACATTCCGTCCGAAGTCGGTGGGGGTGACTCCGGTAGGACCCTCCAATGCTTAAGTTAGCTCCAAACTTCTTACGGAATCCTTCAACGGTCAGGCTTCTATGGAAGCCGAACTCCTTGCGGACTCCTTCAGCGGTCGGACTTCTATGGAAGTCGGACTCCTTGCGGACTCCTCTAGCGGTCGAACTCCTCAGTGGCCGAACTTCTATGAAAGCCGAACTTCTTACAGACTATCGACGAATTTTTGCAGACGATCCCACTACTAAATGGTTACACGACAATAACGATCAGCATTTATCAAGTCAATAACGATCGGCATTTATCAAGTTAATAATGATCGGCATTGATCAGGATAGTTACGACAATCATTAATCAAGGCAGTTACAACAAGCTCCGCCTATAAAAAGGATCCTCCAGATACGCTTAGACTAGGTTCTAAAACTCTTCTCTCCTTCTTGAAACTCTGCCGAACTCCATACTGAGCACTCCATTTTCGTTGGTCAGAGCTAACTTGAGCGTCGGAGGGTCCTACCGGAGCCACCCCCATCGGCTCCAGATGGGATGTTGTTTTGTAGGTCATTGGCGGCGACCTCATCCTCCTCCACTCCAGTTTAATTCGACGTCAATCAGTTTCTGCACCAACATATACTAATAAATTTTTAAACTATATAGATGGATTATACGAAGTATCTCGTATCGCGGTATGGCGAAGACTCGTCCTCTCAGCCCCTTATTGACCTCGAGGGATGGATCGAGGCTATCGGAGGGATGAGTAAGAGCTAGGTCATAGGATTCGGCTATAGCTTTGACCCTGCAGCAACTAAATATTATTCATCGACATCCTCCTCTCAGGGCTCGATGACTCGAACGCGAGATGTTGCACATGTGGAGGAGGTCGTGCCAAAGCTTTAGAGCTAGCGACCTCAAATCTTTTGAGACACCATCCATGATATAGTCATTGAAATTCTTCGGGATCCACATCTGCATGATCAGTTGGACTCATTATCACAGCCATCACAGTAGGTAAATCTAGTTATAATTTTTTTACTTATTTTAAATTTTTATATTTAAAAACTTCACATATTTAGGCTTGAGTTCAGAAAGAAGATTTAAGAGATAAAAATTCAATCTAACTATCTAATTGATGGTCTGGAGGTGTCTATAGCTCTGTATCATCGAATAGAATGTGTAGAAATTATTTATTCAAAAATCGGAATAGTATATTAAAATATACATCTCCATCTCGATACATATGCTTTCGTATCGAAACTTATAAATAATATTTTATTTTTCTTCATTACAAGATGCTGGAACATCCGGCTTTCATCCACCAACTGTTGGAAGGGATGTACAGGAGCAGAAAAAGGATGAGGAGAATGATGAGGAGGATTTTACATGATTTTTTTTTTAATATGTATGTAATTTTGATACTTGTAAAGTATTATAAATTTATAAAATTATATAATTTATATTTTTAATATAATATAATTAATTTTATATTTATGATTGTATTAAATAATTATTATTTTATTTATAAAAAATTTAAAAAATATTATTGCTTATTACTATGATTAAAAAGAATTTTGAAATATTTAATTATGATTTTTAAAAAAATTAAAAACTATTAGCGATGATATTAGAGGCGATAAATGTCGTCACTAATAATTTTATAAAATTTTAATTAAAAATAAAAAATTATTAGTAATAGCAGTAGAGACAGTAACCATTGTTGCTAATAATTTTTTAATATTTTATAATTTAAAAAAATTAAAATTATTAGAGATGGGATTTCATCGCTAATATTTGTTGTTAATTGCATTCATTAGCGATGGTATGTGACGGCTTTTTAGTAATGATATTCCGTCACTAATAGCATTAGTGAGCTAAAGAACTATGTTATTGTTAATAATTTTTTTTCTTGTAGCGATCAAATTATTTTTCCACAAGCTGATATATAGTAAATAATGATATAGATCATGAAACGCAAAATGTCTTCAAATAAATGAGTGGCAGTCTATCGAAGTTGTCTCTTACAAAATTCCTTCGGACAAATGAGTGGCGGTCTATCTAGATTGTCTCTTATGTTAATGCCATCCGTTTGAACAGTTCTGAGGTGGGTTTTTATTCAGTTTTTTTACGAACCAGGGAGAGTTACAGGGGCAATCTTGACATGACCTTGGATCCAGCAAGAATGAGTCAACTAGAGAATGAGTCAATTATAGATCGGGGCCTCTCATGGGTTACCACTAGTTTGATATTTTATGGTGGCAACAGTTTCCCTACCGTCACGGTGAGGTCTGTTCAACAAAATATAATAATAATACAACAATAATATCATAGTGCACTCTCTCCAAAAGTTTGATGTCATGGAGCGCCTCGCCTGCTGAGGTATTTTCTGGTCCATGTGAGAGAGCTAGCGGACGCCATAACTTTGCATCATAATTCACGAGTAACAACTGCTAGCAATTTTGTACACTCCAAGCTTGTGCATAAACCACTGTAACAAACAACCATGAGGACAAAGATGGAGGTGTATTTGGATCTTTGTAACAACCATTTTGGGTCCAGGTTAAATTTTGAAGTGGTCCAAACACCATGACAAAGGAACTGGGGGCTTTAATTGTGAGTCATCTAACCGCAAAGTCCATTTTCTTGCTGCTGCCAACCAAATTGGAAACCATTAAATGAGTGAAAGAAACAATTGACAATGCAGTGGATGGATGGTATGGTCTGAAAGTGATCAGGTGGTTAGATGGAGAAATTTGTGAAACTTTGCCTGCAATTGTTCAAAAAGAATGGGCGGCAATGGCTCCAATGGTCCAAGAACATCACGCCAGCAAAGTAGCTCACCGTCTTACCGGCAATCTGGAAATCCTCGATGCTTTAGTTATTAGGAAGTGGGGAACAGCTTTGCGGCCGTGCTTTGAAACTTTTCGTCAGGTATGATAGGGTTTTGGCTACGGTAGGGAGAAAGAGAATAAGAGATCCATCGGAAGGTGTGTTCTAACAAGTCTTTTTAGCTTTGTTTCCTAGTGCTATCTCTTGATTCCCGATGGTTCAACACATGGCCAGCACAAAACGAGAAGTTGTTCATTTGGAGGCATCAGGAAATTTAGCCATTAGAATCCATGGGAGTAATAGCAACTCGTGAGACCATAAATTAGCCAACTGTTCTCCACAAATTGATGATCACATCTCGAGGACCACAAAGCGAGTCACCATTGTTGTCCACAAAATCATTGGAGCAAGTCATAGGCCTAAGGCCCTCTTCTTCCATACACTTTAACTTTGATTTATAATCTATAGATTTTCCAGTATGAATTTGAACTAAATAATAGAAAAAATATAAAATAAAAGGAATGCTGTCACACCCCCAACCCAAAATCTGGACCGACTAAATGACATGGCCGCATATTCTCTAGAACTAAGCCCAAGAGAATATGTTGGGCCTATGAATTCATCACAACTCCAATATAATTAGACAATATGAATATCATTCATAACAAAATAAAGCAATCCATCGTCCTCACATATTCGCATCAATATAATAATATAATTTAAAAATAATAAATAAATAACATCAATATAAATATAAATAAATCATGAAATCTCAAGCCAAATATTTAATATAACTTAAATAGTTATAAATATAATAGTCCAATGAGTAGGTTTAAATTAAAAAAGTATTACAACATTTTACTAGGCTACAGTTGAACAACACTGGCGAGCTAGTGACGAATCTTCCGCAATAACAAGGGCGGTGGGCGCTCAGAGGAAAGCCACAAAGGAAGACAAAATTTAATCGAACACCTCCGGGCACCTAGTCGTCAACCATCCTATGTGGACAACGGGTGAGACACGATGATTCAATTGATGACGGCATGGCGGTTGCCGACTCGCTCTTGAATAGCTCCAAGCAGTGCTCCTGGTCCAAGTTCCTGCTCCAAAACTTCTTGTAGTACTCGTCGTATGTGAAGCTCCTGTATATGGCTGGGGATCCATCGCCGGTGAGTTTCTTTGCAGGGCTAATGACCGCACTGTTGCACGGACAAAGAAACGATGCCACCGACATCCTTTCCTCATCCGAATTGACCACCGCCCGGTGCCAGACGCTCTTGTACCTACCATTGCTCAGTGCCTGCTCTAACATAACAAAATCAAGCGTCGAAAATGCTATGACATGTCACCACCGCTGCTTAATTTAAAATTTGCGTGCATGTATGAAATGCTTGCTCTCATGCATAAGATGAAGGCATTTGATGATAGCATGAAATGTGAATTTATGTGTCTAGCTATTAATCATACAGAGTTCTGTGAACCAATGGCACCTGTAGTTGGTCGCCGATGTTGATGACAAAAGCATTGGGGTGGGGATCCACTCTGATCCATTTGCCATCCCTCAGAACCTGCAAGCCAGCCACCTTTTGGTCCTGAAGAAGAATCGTGAGAGCATTTGGATCGGTGTGGGCTGGTAGACCATATGTGAGCTCAGGCTCCGGGCACGGGGGGTAGTAGTTTATGGCCATGTGTTGTTCTTGCTCCCCAAGAACCTTCTCAATGTACTCCTCCTCCAAACCCAGGCTCAAAGATATTAACCCAAGGAGTCGGAAGCCTAGTTGACGAACTTCCCTACAGTAAGTGCTCACCACTTCCCTGAAAAGGGAGGAAGGCAAAACAGAGCAAGCTTTTGAGATCAATTCATGGATGTAGTTTAAATAAAAAAAACTTCAAGATACTAATAGAGTCCGGTAACTATTTCTGTGTATAGCTTTAGATGTTACTGATGATGAGGAAAATTCTTTCTACACCGCCAGCGGTGTAATTTCATGGACACCGTCCGGATTAACTCTCGTATGGGGTCGAAGTAAAAAAAAAAAAGAAAATTTGAGATGCTATGCTCCGATCAATCACTGCGGATGGTGTCTATCGAGCTGCACCACTCACCCACGGTGTAGAAAATATTTTTCCTAATGATAATGAGAATGGTCAAGTCCATTGTGGTAGCAACTTCTAGACCAAGAGTCCAAGAGGCTCTGCTTCTGAGAATGGGTAGTTTTGTTGAGCAAACGGGCATGTTAATGGCCGGTATGAGGCTCAATTTACCACCACTAACAAGATCCAAAGCGAAAATGAGAGCAATGGCTGAGCCATTGAATCAATCCTATAATGGGACCATTGTCATATTTATATTGTTGATGATATTTATTCTATCGTAATCATGATATACGTGGAAGGGACAAAGGGCCAAGTACAATTATTATAAAAAAAAGCTTATTATCAAAAAAGACAAAGGCCAAGTACAGTTGATTCCTCCACAAAAGATCTAAGGACAGGCTGATAACATCTAAAGATTCCTATAAGGAAGTATTATTAACCATGGACCTCTTCAAGACCATGACCTATAATATTGACCTTATTTACATAAATAAAACTAATCTCAATCTTATTACTAAGAGTTGTGGCTTAGGAAGGATTAGTTTATAGAGCTCTTTCTTATTCAAATTGCTTAAACGAAGCAGGCTTCTTGGAATTTTCCCCTCCCAATAGCAAAGTCAATGATTCTGGGTACCATCTTCCTAAAATTGTGCTGATGACACAGAAGGTGTCAGAGCAAAACGAATCTGAAGCCTCTAGAGAAGGGAACACAAATGGTGTGATCGTCTCATACACACAAAGCTCATATATGAGCATCTTCTACCGCTCGATCCGACGACCTGAGAGTTACCGCACAATCTACCGTTCAATCACCCTCATCGGACACGAACATCCAAGGATTGTGAGGCGAGAGATCGATGATTGTGTGCTGCCAAGTCGCCGCATATGAAGCTTTGTCATTCCACAACCAGGCTTGGACCATCCTAAGCCTACTAGCGTAGAGTGGCAATTAGCTTAAACTAAGAATTTTTGCACCATTTGAGTAGGTTCTGGTTTGCATGTTCTCTATATTCCTCAGGAACACCTAGTCCAATTAAACAAACAAAAGTGAAAACAGAACTGGTTCCAGTTCAAACTTACCTGAACGAAGGGGGGTTGGAAGGCCACCCTGGCACAAACTCCTCCAGAGGATAGCAGTGAAGCCGGAGATAGTCTCTCCAGTTGTGAACTGTCTCCCTCCTAACATTAAAGCTCGTCGATAACCTTATTTTCTTCGCGGGATCATCAGAATATAGCTTGGCCTTCTCCTCTGGAGGAAGGCGAAAGAATTCGAAGGAGATAGCCAACATCTTGAGCATCAATTCAACAGACACACCATGGTTCACAACCTATGAACACAAGATTAATTACAGTCTAAAACTTCAGTTGTCACCGAGCAAGAATTAATTCAGTTTAGGGGGAGCAAATTAAGGCTTGTGAGTGAGACCTGGAAGAAGCCATAGGATCGGCAGGCGTCGCCGATCCGGGAGATGATTTGGGATTGATCATCAGCGCCGAGGTCGACAACGGGAATGTTCGCGTCGTTCTCGACTTCGGCGAGCCGGGGCCTCTCAGGCTCCGGCCGTACGTAGCTCTCCGGGAGATTTCGGTGGTGGGGCACGGTGGAGAGGAGTCGGTCCGCCATGAGAGGCGGGGAAGTAGCTCTTGGGGAGTAATTGCGGCCCGAAGGTTGGAGTGAGCGAGACGCGAGAAGGACGAACGAATATGCAATATGTTGAACCGGTGATGAAAATGTTGACGGGTTCTCCTCCTATATTTCGCGCGAAAGAATGATTCCCCCGTTTGGCAGACATCAACCGTTGGATTGAGTAATGGCCGCTTCGAGATCTGTGCAATCCAGATCGATCATTCTTTCGCGCGAATGATACGATCCGAACCCGTTAAGAGGTTTGAAAAGAAAAACGGACACGCCGTATTTATGACGTCAGCACGCGCATCAGGGATGACGTCATAATTTGGATGCTTTATGTCGTCATCCAATGGGCACGTACCCTACGTGGGCGTTGGGCTCGGGGCACGTCAGTACAGGGTTGTCAGGTCGTTTTTTTATTTTTTCTAATTAAAAGCACATAGACTCCATTTATGGAAGGCGGTGTGAATACGGCAGTGAGAATTGGCCGGTTATGTACGAATAAAAACACAGCCCCAAATTAATATTACGGTGAAATGCCAAAACAACAGACATATAATTGCATATCCCTTTTTAAATATTAGGCTATTTTGATATGGAAGACTTAGCGATCAAAGGGAAATAAATTGACACCGTGCGCTTGATGCATATAGGGTATAATTTCTTCAATGGTAAAATACTTTAAATTGCATCATAACATTTGAAAAAAAAATATTTTTGAAGAAAAATGATGAAGGTTGAAAGATACCTATTAATTTTTTTATCATAAAATTTTTCAAAAATATAACCTTCAATATCTACTTTCATACGATCAATAATTGATATCACACATCTTTCTAAGTAGATGATCTCAAATTCAAACACAATATTGTGCCAAAATAGAAAAATAGTAATGATACATAATTATCATATTCTAAAAATATAAATTCTTACATTTTATTCATTTGTAGAGTAATAAAATAAAGAAACAACAATGAAACTAATTAAACATGCTTTTTCTTTTTGTTTGTTATAGTTTTATCTAAGTTTGATAGAATTCTTGCTTTCTAAAATTCTTTTATTATTATTAATAACTTGCTTTGCAAGTTTTATGGTAGTGCCTCCCTCCCTTTCTCAAATATATCATTTAAAAAAGTTTTTATCATTCAAATTTGAAAGATTGGTGTCAACATAACAGCAAGTTGTAATATTTATCAATTTCTAAATGATCTTTTCAACTTTGTTTTATGCCAAATCGAAACAAAAGCTTAAACTTTAAAATGATATATTTATTCTATCTTTTCTCATGCATCTTATTCCAAAGTTTTGTACCAACTTTAATAAGTGGACTTTGAGCTAATAACCAATTATAATATTTGCATAATCATTTAGCACAGTGTCCTCAACTTTGATTCATACTTGATAATCAACCAAATTAATTTTAATGAGAAAAGGTTTTGATGATGACTTATTTTATTCTATTATTCCATGGCTTTTTTAATAATTTCTTGCCAATTTTTTAAAAAAAATTGGCATCAAAAGTGTTAGTTTGCTAAATCTTTTAGTCAAGCTTTTAACTTTAAATTTTGCTCCATAGTCGACCATATAATTGAATTTAGTCAAGCCTTCTTAACTTGGATGATGATGATGATGATATTTTATTTTATCTTATATTATGGTGATTTGAAATTATTTTATAGCATTGAGTGCTTCTTCTCTTTTTTTTTTTTGAAAATAGTAAATAATTGCCATGGAACTATAGAGTAAGAGGGCTATGGACAAGTGATGGAGATGGGTTTTTATTATTAATTCATAATATCTTGATAATAAAAAATGCAAGGGTTGCATTATAAATAAGATTTGTAGTGACATATATGTGTGTTTTAAGTACATATACATACAAAGTGAAAGTCATAAGACTCTCTATTATGTAATTTTTGGCATTCAAAAAGTATTAGCTTTAATTTTTGCAGCTTTAGAAGAAATGTATTATACATAGATGGCTTATACCTATCCTTTTTTTTTTTCTTTTTCTATTGCTTTCATCTATTTAGATCGTACTACATGCTTTGAAATTTACATGCCAAGATGTGGAATCCCATTGTTGTATATGTCAAATCGTTGGTGTTGTATATGCCAAATTGTTGGTCTCCAAAATGGTGAAGAAGAAGAAGGCAAAGCAAGAATTGTTTAGGATTAACCCACCTCACTGATCATGGTAGCAATCAATTTCTATAGTTACTAAAAGTATCATTGATAGACATCTATGACTCAAAGACGATCTCTAATAGAAGATGGCTTTACAAAGGGCAAATTTTTCTATAAAGTTTTTGCATAGAAATGCTTTATTTCATAGTTCTTTTTAAACAAGTTTTTGGTTAATCTTGATTCTATTGTTTTTACATCCATCGTTATCAAAATCCCAAGCTGAATTCCTTTTTAAACTAATTTTAAAACTAGAAAAACTATTCCATGTTGGGTGAATGTTAGGTAAAGGAGAGACTATTGCATCAAATTGTCGAATCACCACCGCTATTCCTTTTCAAAAAGTTTGGTTTTTGAAGAAACTAACCTAGACGATTGAAATAGATGATATGCAAGGAAAATTACATGAAAGGAGAGACTACTGCATCAAATTGTGGAATCACAACTTATTTTATTTCTTATCATAAAGTTCGGTCTTTGAAAAAACTAACCTAACCATAGAAATGGATGATATGCAAGGGAAAATTGCAACGACCTATTGTAGAGTCATCTTCAGTTGAGCTTTATATCTTTGAAAAATATCCTAGGTGGTTGAAATGCTGACCATACAACACCATGTAGGATTATATATCCTCTTTACAATGCATGCAATCAATCATCTCATACTACATTTAGCTGCTAGTTTTACAAGAAAATATGGAGGGCCCTTTTCCAAATAAATATATCTTTTCCAAAAAAAAAAAAAAAAAAAAACGCTAGAAAGCTAAGGGACTCGTATATGTGATCAAAACTCTTCCCTATGCAGCTGGCTTGCTATAGGTTTCTTTTAAAGTACAACAGGAGAAGAAGCTGGAAGGAGAAGGATAATTGTTCACGGCACATGGCAAAAACACTATGAAGTGGTAAGACACGACTCAAATATACACAACATGGATGAGGCAGTAAGCATGGTCCCAAAACAACTAATAACTCAATGTCTTAGGAATGCAACCCCCAAACAGTTAACCCGTGGCATGTAGCTCAGATTTGGGGGAATCATATCACTTGTAAAAATAGAGAAATCACCATGTAGCGCTTGATTCACTAATGCATTGCCTACTTGAAATCACCATGGGAAACTACAAAATTAGCTGGGAAACCTTCCAAGTGAAGATGACCTTCAGTAGGGGTGTATCACTGAGCCTATGAACAAAACAATTTTGAAGCTGTTCAATAATAGCTAGAGAATCACCTTCTAGCCAGATGTAATGTGCTTGGAGTACTGCGATGGTTGTATGCAAGCCCAGCCAAGCAGCCACCAATTTGACGCTTGGAGCTAGACTCCTCCCAATAGCTTTCCACCTATTTTTAGTAGAATCCCATCGTGATTTATTATGACAAATCCAATAGTTGACCTGTTAGTTATTGCAGTAGTATCGAAGTTAGGTTCTATTTGGCTAAGCTTTTAAAATATTAGAAAGCACTCTCTCTGATCTTTCAAAAGTATTTTTAGATGGTATGATGATATTTGGTAAAAAATTGAAAAGCTATTTTAACTTTGCAAGAAAGCGAAAAAGATCTAGTTGAAAAAAGCTTTATTTTGAAGCTTTTTTCAAAAGTACTTTTTGACTAACATTGAAAAGTTGTTTTGATTTAAATAAATTTTTTTATGATCGAAATGCCCACTAAAAAAATCTCATAATTACATCTTATATCTTATTATATTATATTCTTATACTATAAATATAATATAATATAATAATAAATTAATATTATAATATATTATAAACATATAATATAATTTATTACAATATTATTATATTATAAAAAATATATTTTGATATAATAATATTAATAATAATATACTATTATTATATTATAATAATATTATATAATCTATTATACTATAATTACTATTAGATTATATTATAATATATTATTTTATATTACATTATATATTACGTCATAATTATAATAATATTATAGTATCATATAATTAATATTATATCATATTACATTATATGATAATAATATTATACAATAAAATAATATTCTAAAATATAATAATATTTATATTATAAACATATAATGTAATATATTATAATAATTATAATTCTTTAATAATTATAATATATTATAATAATATTTTAATAATAATATAATATAATTAGATTATAGTACTATATTATATTATATTATAATCTATTATTAGATTAGATTATAATCATTATATTATATTATAAATTATATTATAATTATAATATTATTATATTATATTACAATATTATGTTACATTATATGATAATAATATTATATAATATAATAATATTTTAATATATAATATTATATTATATTATTTTTTACTATACAATACTATGCAATATATTTCATTATTATTTTATCACACCAAAAGTACTTTTTTATTTTAGTTATCAAATATATATCAAAGCTTCAAAGAACTTTATGAATGTGGTTATCAAATAGCAAATAGCTCTTTATAAAAATTTTACTTCCGAAAATTCTACTTCTTAAAAGCTTTCAAAAGCTCTACTGCTAATAGCAATCCCAAATAAGATCTTAATCTTTAACTTTTCAAAGGGGTAGAGCCATATAACAATTTTATTAGCATGGTATGCATATTATACAAGGTAGCACCCTAGTGCCTTAATGGAGTGTTAGAAGAAGATGAAAGTTATTATACATAAAAGTAGTGCATTGGATAGAAGTCTTCCTTACCAACTAAAGGGGGGTTTATGTATTGTTTTGAAACAGCCTTTTATTGCTCGTTATTCGTATGTTCTAAGCCATGCATGCAAGTAGATATTAGCATGCTTTCTCTACCTTGGTTGTCAAGAGAAACTCCACCAAAGCCAGCAAAAAAAAGCAGGTCTAAAAGATCCCTACCGCATTCCCTAGCAAATGAGCAAACAATAGCATGTTGACCGTCCTCCACAACATACTCTCACTGCGATCACAATAGTGATTCCCTTTTGAAATAATTTCTTTGGTACATAGCAAGCTTATTCATGGTAATTTATTCCATGCCAACCTCTAGCAAAAGCTTTTGACCCTCATTGAGACCTCCAATTTCCAAATCCATTTAAAATTAGCATTGGTTGTGGTGAGCTTGTTGCCGGTCAACTAAGGGGTGTATCTCTTTGATTGAGATTTGATTCATCCTACTTTTGCCCTAGTAGAGTTGATTAGACTAGAACCCTTGTGGCATATCTAATTCATCATATTAGCTGGGAACAAGGATGCTAACAGCTGCAAGTTCAATGTACGATCTAAAGAAATGAGAGTCCCAACATGCATATGTGAGGAGGATAGTTGTGCCAAGATTCAAGGAAGCTATACTTAGTACATACCATTTTAGCCTGTAAGGAGGTTGGATGAAGAATAATTTGTGCTACTAGCTTATATAGAATGCATGTGTTATCATAAATAAAGAAGGCATGCCAAAACCTCCTTGGTTCTTTAACAAGCACACCTTATCCCAAGAGATGAGATGAAGACCTTTTTGGTCAGAAGAATGCTCTAAAATCTTTCTCTATTTTTGCACTACAATAAAAATAATTTTTAATGATAAATTACTTGTGATATTTTTTATTATATACCGTTAATTTTTTTTACTATATTTTGCTAAAAATACCGCTATCTATCAATAAGTATTTTTTGTTATTAGCGGTACTTTATTATAAATACCACTATAAATTTATATTTTCCGATATATAACTTGAAGTATCGAAATCCGAAACTGCTATTATGGCATTTAACTAATATGCTAGTAAATAATATCATTTTTTATAAAATTTTAAAAAATTCTCATTAAATTTTAAATTATTATTTTTTACTTAAAGCTTGGTTTAGTCGTACTGATTTATATAGAGTTTGATTTAGTTATATCGATCTCATAAAATATATTATTATGTATATATATATTCTTAGTATTAGTTATTTAATGACATGAATGTATGTTAATAAGTTTAATAAATTATTTTTGTATATTAATAATAAAAATTATAGTTTGGTGGTTAAGAGCTTGTTATTCAAATAAGAAATCACTAGCTAGAATCCTCTTTTTGTTTCAATTTTACTATATAGTTTATTTTTTATAATTTTTATTGGCATATAAAAAATGTCGGTATTCAAATTTTAAAGACTTAATTGTCGATACCAACTTAAGATGGTACATAAGAAAATACTATGGTAAAAATATTTGTAACATTTTTCTAGCCTATTGTGGCACTTGAAAATGTCACTAACGATCATTTTTGTTATAGTGTTATAATAATATAAATTGGCATGTGGACACATGACATGCAATATATAGGAGTAGATGAAATCATAGGTTGGAGAGAAATTACTTTACCGAGTAACCATAGATTTCTCCATTTTTAACTTACAATCTTAATTGCCATCTTATCCAACAAAAAAATGAAGTCCGAGAGAACTAAAGGCATATATGATATTTCTAAACTCCCCAGCTCTTCTTGGCCATGTGCAAGAGTTTGCAGATATGCCTTTTAATTGCTCTTGGAGTTATTAGACTGAATTGGACATGAGATTTAGAAATATTGATAGAGAACCATCAGATCTAATGATTGCTTTTAAACACACAACATCTCTAATAGTTGCTCTAGCTACGAGGAAGAAAATCATCAGCAAAGAACATGTGAAATAGCTAATCTTCTATCCGGCATACATGCTCACAGTATTTTGCTTTAGACTATATAATGGAAGATTCTAGACAATATATCAAAGCATAAAATGAATTGATACGATGAAAATGAATAACCTTGCCATAGCCATGTACCCGGTCTTAACCATCAGGTTGGTGTTTCATGAACCAAAATAGCAAATTGGGATACAAGCACACATGCTCGAATCCATCAAATAAATCTATTGTGAAATCTAAAATGTTTTTGCATGTTAGATAGAAAAGACCAATGAATCCATTGGCACACCATGAATAGGTTACTGCCAATTTTATAAATCATGCCAACCTTTAAGCTACTGTCTTTTTTTTTATCAAAAAAAAAAAAAGTCAGCTGCTTTTTGATAAGAGTTTTGGGCCTTGCAGCATTTTCTCATATGAAAAATATTTTTTACATAATGGTGTAGTTTGGTAGATATCGTTTATGGTGATCCGTACAGGATTGGGATGAAAAAAAATTTTTCCGTACTAATAGGCCTGCCTTGCAAGTGTGAATGGAAAAGATTCTCCATCTCATTTCTGTCATTCTGCAACGCATGTCCTTGTCAAAACAGATTATGAGCCTTTAGCATCGTGAATACAACGTCGCTCGATAAACTTAAAACTTGCGAATATAACGTGACTCCGGTTGCCAATAATAATATTTTCCAACCCACGAGAGATACGGACATTTTTATACTTAAAAAAATCTTTGTCACGCGGCATGAGGAGAACCGCGTTGCGACTTGTGATCCCTCCCGCGTGGAGGAAGCATCCGCTACGCGGGAATCGGCAAAGGCGGTCCTCGTTCCCTCAACCCCAAGGAAGGTCTTGGACCAGATCCCATTGACCACGCCAAATCCCGTGGTGCATGACAGGCCAATTCTACCATGTATCTTTGATCATCAAATAATAAATGAGTACATCGTTAAAGAAGATAAATTTTTTATTTAAAATAGTTAATAATATTTTATTTATTTTAAATTTTCAATTAAATTTAAATAATTATATTTTTTTAGTAATAGATGATGTATTTATTTATTATTAGATGATCTAAAATATATATGATAAAATTATTTTAATTATTATTTTTTATATTTAAATAATTTTTAAATTTTTATTATATATTATCCATCGTACATACGCCCCAAAATTTGTTCTGATCGATTTAGATCTGGCCCCTGTAATAATTTCTCTCGAGGAGAATTCCTCCTGGTCCCAACGGTCAAGTCACCCTCGCGTTTTCGATACGAACTTGGGACGGCAAATTATTTCCATAAATCGCTAACCCTCCTTCTGTGGGCCCTTATAAATATTTATACACCTGTCACCTGTCAGTCGGCTAGTTATTTTCTTTCGTGCACTGGATGGATCAGATGACGTCTCCCATGCACCAGCGCGATACGGTGAGGCAGTAAGCGGTCTACAGATCGGACGGCTGCCATAAATTTCAGGTTTGAACCACCCACAAAGCGGAGGGCTGCTCCATAATTTTCTTTTCCTTTTGGTTAACACATACCGGAAGATATGATAAGCCATTGATAGCCATCATAGCACAAACAACGGCCCCCGTTTGATGGCTGTTCGAGTGGTATTATGAGCCGCTCCAGCAGGAAGTAGCGGACTCTTGCAGTAAAATAATAAGATTATTTGATTGTGCCACTTTTGCACAAATATAAAAGCTAGATAAAGAAGGTACGCTCTTTGCTATAATGTTGCTTCTTATGGTACTTTTCTATAGTTATTTTAGGTCCATTAGCATGTCTTGATGTTTTATTTATATAATTAGAAAATGCTATGGTGGGTACTCCGAGAAGTTTTGTAGTGATTTTGCTTTTATGTTACGATTGGATATTATTATATTTTTTTATTTTTTATTTTAAAATTTAAATAAAAGGATGAAATTTTTCTCTTCTTCCTCTCTCTCTCTAGTCTCTCCACCATTTATCTATCCAATAAAAAGGTGGTAGCCTCGCCACTATGCATGTTTCTTTAAAAAAAAAAAAAAACTAAAAAAGTCTATTCATTTTTCTCACTCATAAATATAAACTAAAATTATAGAAAATAAAAACTAAATATTGCATACTACTTAAATATCTATTATTGATCCAAAAGCCGTAACCATTGCTTTGGCCTTCTCATATGTGTCTGCAATTGACTTATTTGTAAGAAGTGTTTGACTGATGGTTTATCCAAATAAATTTAGTTAGTATGGACATGACAGCCTAAGCCTAGCTAGTTCAAGCACAGTTTAAATGTGGTTTAGCATAAAGAGCGTCATTCGTTAGAGAATATATTACATGTAGTTTAAGAAAAATTTGTCGAGACATGATCCTTATTTTAAAGTAATTAAAATGGAATCTTCCAAATAATTAAAATGGTTTTTACGAACTTATAATAATCATTTTTTTTAAACTAACGGTAGGGACAGAGGGATATGATTTGCCGTACAGTTATGAGACGTTATCATTCATGGATGCCACAGTTATCGTGAATGCTAATGCACATTGCATGTTTCATGTTTTGTTATGGGACTGTTGCACCTTTTTGTCGGATATTAAATTTTCTTTGGCATGTTTGTCCGTGAATGATCTGATCTGATGGACTGCACCATGCAAGGTTGAACATCCTTGCGGCAAAAAGCTGCATGAGCTGCTTACCCCCAAAAAAAAAAAGATACGTGAGTTATTTAATCTTTATCACCTATAAGAAAGTAGAACTATTTTATAGAAAATTGTAAGCTTCAAGAGCATCTGGCGTATGATGTCATATGTTTCATATAACACACACCCATATAACGTAGCAAACAAAGTAACAAAAATATATTATTAATAAAATAAATTAGTAAAAAAATTTTCATTAAGTTTTAATTTAAAAGCAGCTTTTCATTTAAGTTTCAAATAAAAGCAGCTCCTCATTACAAATATAAATTAAAAGCAGCTTCCTAAATAGCATGAAATGACCGAATTATTCTTGTAGTTATATAAGATAGTACTATTTTATAATAAAATAATATTATTTTTTAATAAAACAGTATTACATTATAATAAGATGATATTTTTTTATAATAAGATAATATTATATTATAATAAGATAGTACTATTTTATGGTAAGATAGTATTACTTTTTAATAAGGCAGTATTATATAACAATAAGACAGTATTTTTTTATAATATGACTGTACTATTTTACAATAAGATAGTATTACTTTATAGTAGGACAGTATTATATTATAATAACGTAGTATTGTATCATAATAAAGCAGTACTATTTTATCATAAGATGGTATTACTTTTCAATAAGATAGTATTATATTATAATATGATAATATTTTTTTATAATAAAATAGTATTATATTATAATAAAATAGTATTATATATTATAATAAGATAGTACTGTTTTATAATAAGGTAGTATTGTTTTAGTATTACTTTATAATTATAGGGGTAATTCGATCATTTCATGCTAAATGCGGAGCTGCTTTTAATTTATGTTTGAAACAGAGAGCTACTTTTACTTGAAACTCAATTGAGGAGTTACTTTTAATTTAAAATTAGAATAAAATTTTTTTTATTAGTTTACTATTGTTAATATATAACTATATTAAAAAATTTCAAGCTAAAAATAAAAATCGAGAAATATGGGGTAAAATGTGCTCAGACCACCAGTAAATATAATAGAGAGTGATCACAAACTTGGTAATCTCTAAAAACTTTTGTTTATCAAACTTGTGCTTGCATCAATAAAAAAAACTTTTGCCGTCTGGAGGAGCTAAATCAACATTTCCTTGTGCTCTCCTTTCAACACTCTCTCACACCCAACCTGGTGTCATATACATAGTAGCATGCTATGATCTTTGACTTATTATATAATGAACTTTTGACTATTTGTATAATTAGTTTTGAGCCCACATGTTGTGGACGGCTTCTGTATCACATAATTTATTATTTTATAAAATTAATTATTTAATTTAATAATAAATAAAAAATTATGAAATTAATATTGATAAATTTAATAAAAAAATAAATATAAAACTATGAGAATATGAATATAGATTGATAGTCCATGATCCATATTCTTAATGTTGTTAAAAATTTTACTTTCAAGTATAATCTCTCTACTACTGATATATTAAAAATAATTAAAAAAAAGAATTTCTTTATCGAAGATCTTTTTCTAAATACTATTTGATACACAATCAGACCCAAATAAAAGCATCGTTTGAATATCCAAATGATTGAAGAATAAAATGACAAAGTAAAAAGAAAGCAATAGAAAAAATAATAATAAATAAAAAAATTATAGAACATGAAATTATATCTTCCACTTTCAATGATACTACCAATAATGAAAAAACTTCTTATCCAGCCATTATAATTAAATAATAAATCCATGAAATTCAAAAAGACAAATCTAAGGTAAAATAACAGCTGATATATTTGTCTATCTAAATTTCTAATCTCAATCTAAATTCTCAGCTACATACAATGATAGTGGAATGAAAGATGAACAACCATTAATAATTTATTGAACTCCAATTTAATTCACATGAGTGGGCTTGAATTATAGAGTGCAAGTGTAAGTTGCATGAGCCATAATATAATGCTTTTTACTCTCTTTCTTTAGGTGATACTTTTAAGATATTTTCAATTCAATACTTTAATAGTATAGGTACTTTTAATATTGTTTTGATGCTTTAATAATATAATACGTTTCACACACTCTTTCTCGACATGGCATATTAAAGGTTTATTTTGATCCAGATGGCATTAGAAGATGAAAATCTTATGCTTATGTGGATAGGTTAAATTGATGCTCTATTTTCTCTCAATTTCTGCTTTTATAGATATATATTAGATTTTACAATACATCCTCAATTATGAAAGGTATACATCTCATGCTTTTCTAGAATGCTAGAATTAAATCATGTAAGAAAGTCTAGTTACTGATTAACTTTAAAAACATTTTAAATCATGCAGAAAGTGCATGTGAGAAGATAAAAAGGAGTCAAACAGATAGATTGCACAAATTAGGATTTTTCTAAAAAATATTATTTTTTTATTTTTTATTTTTAAAAGTATCTTGAATGCTAATTTATTTTTTGATTTACCATTTGGATTGTGCCATGCATGAAATCATGGGTTCAACCTACGATTTCAATGCCAGCTCAGCTGAAATCATGGGTTGACCCACAGTTTCGAGTCTAGGTGGGCCAAAATTGTGGGTTCAACTCATGATTTTGACTGACTGATGTGCCAAATAAAATCATGGGTTGAACCCATGATTTCATGTTTTTAAAATCCAGCCAAGCCCACCCTGCTCTACTTTGATCTATCCGAGAAATCCTTCCTATTCTAATCTATTCCAACCCTAAACCTTCATCCTCATTATAAAATCGACCTAATAGCTTCAAGAAAAGGTAGAGGTATATCGAAAGAAAAAAAAGGCCTCTAGTAGAAAAAAAGAAACAACCTTCACATAGGTATGAAAAAGATTTATTTTTGAATAATGAGTGTAGCAAAAATTTTAGATTTAATTTTTCTCAAAGAAAAGTTTTAGGGGGAAGAATAGTCGATTTAAATCATTTTAGTGATTTTTGAATTAAATTTTTGTTTGAAAGGATAGGCTAGATATCTATGATTATGCTGAACAAACCAACCTATCTTAGTCTAGTTAAATATTTTTATAGTAATTTTAATTTTGATAGTTTAGTTTATTTTATTTCATCATATATGAAAGAAAAAATTATTGAGTTTAATGGTAGTGTTCCTGGTCAAATTTTGGATATTCCATTAGATTATGATAAATATTTTAATAGCATGTATTTGTTGAAGTCATCAAGATTTAGATTATCATACATGTATTCAAACTATTTTTGAGAATAATAGTTTAGGTCGAACTCCTAAATCTAATGTATATCTATTATCACTTAAAAAATAGACTAATTCATCATATTTTTATATTTAATTTATTCTTATTATTATTTTCTATCCTTCTCCTTCTCCCACATGCCTTCTGCGGCCGCCTCCATCACGGCCCTCACCCACCCCATTGATACCCCGCACCCCACCCCCTACGCTGCCCCTGGCCACCCACACTGCTCGCCAGGTGTTGCTCCACACCTCCAACACCGTACCTCAATCCCTCGACTATCCGTGCTACCTCTGGCCGCACCTCATTCCCCAACATTGGAAATCAACAGCAGGTGGCAGCAAGGAGAAGGGGAGGAGGTTCAATGGAAGGCCGGAGGGGATGGGAGGCCGTTGCGGGCGAGCAAGCAAGGAAAGGCCGGAGGGGACGGGGGCCATTGCAGGCGGGTCGGTGAGGGGAGGCTGGAGCAGATGGGCCAGCGAGGGTAGGTCGGAGCAGGCAGTCATCGAGGAGGGGAGGGGAGGTCCTCAAGGGTGGGCAGGCAAGGGGAGGCTGGAGGGAGGGCCGTCACGGGTGGGCGGACAAGGGGAGGCCATCACAGGCGATCACCGAGGAGGAAAGGGGGGCCGTCGTAGGTGGGCCGGGAGAAAAATTTTTGGTTTTCTTATAGTAAGAGCATTTTCATCCAAACATGTCATTATCAGATTATCAAATATTTGGTAATTTAGATAGCCATCCTTCCTCTTGATAATCCAATCTCATGAGAGATAATTTGAATTATCTGACAATCTGGATTACCAACTTAAAAGATATACCAAATATGGTAATCTTGTGGGGCTCTTTTAAATTAATAACAATTTAGATAGATTGCTGGCTACCAAACATAACTTTAGGATTTAGAATTTTTGGATTTAGAATTTTGAGGTTTGGGGTTTGAGGTCTAGGGTTTTAGTGTTTAGGATTTCAGGTTTAGGATTTAAGGTTTAAGGATTTAGGATTTTAGGATTTTAGGATTTAGGATTTTAGGATTTAGGGTTAACACCATTATTCCCTATGGTGGCCGGTGGTGGTATTAAAAAACTCAGTCTTGTTTGACACAAAAGTGTGAGCCTGGCATTGATAGGATAAGATGAAGATTTTAATAATGCAATCAGTGCTCTTGCATATGCATTATTCTCACGCACTTGTATATGCATAGCCATATGGATTTTAGGATTTATAGTTTTAGGGTTTAGGATTTAGGATTTTCGATTTTAGGATTTAGGATTTTTAGAATTTAGGATTTAGAATTTAGGATTTTAGGATTTAGGATTTAGCTTAAGATGAAGGCTTGAATAATGCAATCAGCACTCTTGCATATGCATGATCTAGCATAAACCAGAAGTGATGCTTTGTATAATGATTGTCTGTGATAACTTTTTTGAACCAATCCAAGCATATGAGTTGGCATTTAATTATTCACAACTTGCTTGCCATACAGCTTTCAATCACTATAATTATCAAGTTAAAAATGACTCCCAAATTGTTCTTGTGCAAGTTTGTAGCAAAGACAAAGTTGTTAATTTGTAGTAGAGATATTAATACTTGGTAACCCAACAACCAAAAAAGAAAAAAAATAGAAGAAAAAACTAAAAACCCAATTGACCATCATAGAATGGTGGTCGACCGATGCTAGCAGTCGAGCCTGGTCGATGCATCGATCAACCATCACCATCGACCGGGCTCGACCATCAGGCTTGGTCAAGGTAGTCAACTGGTCAACTGAGGTGGTCAACCGCCTATGATTGAGCTAGAGAGTTGAGCCCGATCGATCCGACTAGTCGACTGCCATTCCCAAGCCATGCCAATGCAGTTGATTGGTTCCTTGACATGGTTGACTACCTGAGATCAAGCCGAGTGGTCGAGCCTGGTCAATCTGGTTAGTCGACTATCATTCCTCTTGATCCATGCCGAATGGATTGTGCGATAGTGGTCAACCATGGCAATCTGCATCCTCTAATCTATCTTTTCTTTTCACAATACATACTCCCACCAACTTGATTAAGAAACTAGTCTATCGAGATGGTTGACCATCTGAGACCGAGCCAAGTATTATGCTAAGGTTTTGAGTGACATTGGGTGATACTAGTTGAAAAGATGATGATATAATACCCTAGAATTTGGGGTTTTATACTTGATTAGTTCAAAAAAAATGTTAAGTTTTATGTCTACCATTTTTTGTAGAATTATAGCTCAAACCATGAGGACAACATATTTGTATTTAATATCCACATATATTTATTGATCTTTAAAGAAAAAATACATAAATGCTTCAAAAGACTGAAATTGTTTACTGATTGTACAAGATTATATATTTTATTGGCGATAAAGTTTGAATTAAGTTCAGAATGGTCTGGAGAAAGCATGGTCGAAATACATATATATAGACCAACATATCATATGATTTTATAATAATTATATTGCTTAATTGCTTAAAATATCCAATTGCATCCCAACTTTCTATTTTTACATTTAACCACCTAAAGCTTTGGCTCCGACTTAACAACTTTAAATTTATGATGTGTGTCAATGAAATACTATTTTACTATAGTTTGTAGTTTCACTTTATCCACAAAATAGAGCCCTTTACACAACTTCTTGCTTCTTTCCCAAGTGCTACACTTTGTTTGCAGTATAGAAGACATTAATACATTAGCAGCCACCTAATCAATACTCCTGAATGTCCCAAAAGGAGCTTTAAATATTAAAAAATTTAGGCAACCTACAATAGGTGGGCACTTTGCATCATATGATGTACTGGCTTGCTGAGTATTATCATCTATGTCAGCTTCACTTGGTACATTATCTTTCTTAAATAGCTAATTATCTATATAAATTATATCATCGGCAACTATGTAAATTGAAGTTTGTTCGATAATAGTATCTGGCACATTACTATCCATTGTAGGGAATTGATCATCTATATATTTTGAACTGGTATTCACTGGAACATTATCGACCACATAGGGACTCGTGGCTCCAATCTATTTGCTCCCCCTCGAGTTGTCATTTCTACAACCTGATCAGCTACTTCATAATCATCCTGGTTAGAAACATGTTCGATGTCTTCAATGGATTGTACATTTAGATACAATTCTACACCGGACAAACAAAGATGCTAACTTATAGTTAAAAAGATAATTTTAATATCTTCATCTGTGGTAATCAGAACATGTTTATACTTCAATACTATTGGTTGCACAAAGTAGGATATCTATATATTATTATTATTCTATTTTTTCTTCTATTTACATGAAAGACTCTACATAACTTATCCTCCAACTCCTCAAATTTTATTCTAGATTTAATTCTAATAGCCTTTTGTGATCATCTAGTATACTTTATTCCATATAGTCCATTAAATATAGAACCATTAATATAGCATAAGACCATGACTGTTTCTCCTATATTTCACTATATATACAATAAATTAAGTTCAGCATGCTTAGAATAAAATCATCATGCTTAGAATGAAAAGAATTTGAAGTTATGAATTTTAACAACTAGAATAAATTATTTGCATAGAAGAATATGAGCTCATGGTCTTCAATAACCTAAACTTTGATGTCATGTCAACTAACAACTAACCCAAAATCAAATTAATCTATTGGGGCATGTTTGCTAGCATGAATCATATTCTCATCATCAAATTCTAGATATAACTAGAACTAAGATATTTGTAGTGTTAGCAGCCAACTTAGATTTGATATATAGTACAAGATTGGTGGCGGTTGACATTATCTAGAAATTAAGATTTTCATTGGAAACTGGCTCCGATTAAAACTAGATATGCAACTTGATTTGGGCTTAACATGATTTAGGATTGGCTCCTGTCACATAAGACAAGGATAGGATATTTTCGGAAGGTTGATGATTTCTCAAAGGTTTATTTGAGCTTTTGATGCAATTTATCATGCTTTGAGACCTTTACATGTGCACTAGCATAAGTTTTGGTATGCTTCATGATTCTTTAGGTACTCCATCAAGTATAAATATTTTTTTAGTACCAACTGAAATAGCCATTCAATTTTTTAATGAAATAAAAATCTATTAGATTCCCATAAGCCGAATACATCTTTGGAGATAGTAAGATGCTTCAAAGATTTTATATTCAAATATTAAGCATCTAACTATTTTTGAAGTGGAGATTGTGACCCTACTTTAGACTGCTTTTTTTGACATAATCATTCTAAATAGTTATCATGCTCAATTATGATTGTATAAGATGGATAAAAGATAATTACAAAGCAAGATTTATTTATAATATACTTTTAAAACACTATATTATCATATTTATCTACAATCATTTTATTTAGCAGCTATAAGAGGAATGAATAAAGGATTTTTTACGTGCATACCCTCCTAAATATTCAAATTTGTATAAATATTCTTTCAAAATTGATATTTGCATATATACCCTCATAAAAAAATATTTTTGTATATATATTCAAATTATCTAACATCATTAAAAAATTAATGATTAAAAATTAAAATAACTAAAATACCCTTATAGGTAGATGTGAAAAAAATTTATAAGGACATTTATGTAAATAGTAATTTTACAAGGATTGTCATGCAAATTTGAATGTTTGGAAGGATATAGATGCAAAAAAATCCAAAAAAATTAGAATTTTTGTGTATACCATCCTAACTGAATTGGCTAAGTCTTAGTGAACAGGCCAAACAAAAAGTTATGCATTCGGAACTGCTGGTATGGTACGTGTTGGTGCAGAAATTCGTCGCCGCCGGAGGTTGCCACAATCGAGGCCGCTGGGCGCCGCCGGGGACCTGCAAAACGAAGTCCCGTCCGGAACCGGTGGGGTGGTGGCTCCGGCAGGACCCTCCGACGGTCAAGTTAGCTTCCGACCAACAGTAATGGAGTGCTCGGAATGAGTTCCGGAGCTTAGAGGTGAGGAGGAGAGCTTAGAGAGTCGAGAGTTCAGAGAGCTTAGCCTTAGTATGTCGGGAGGGGTCCTTTTATAGCGGAGCTTAGTTGATGGTGACGGCTGTGCCGTCTGGCAGAGAGTCGTCGGGCAGCATGGAGTTTGGTACGGAGAAGAAGGCGTCGTCCGGTAGATCGTGGGAGCCATACCGGCGAGTCGTGGGCCGCATGGAGTCCGGTACGGAGAGGAAGGCGTCGTCCGGTAGATCGTGGGAGCCATACCGGCGAACCGTGGGCCGCATGGAGTCCGGTACGGAGAGGAAGGCGTCGTCCGGTAGATCGTGGGAGCCATACTGGCGAGTCGTCGGCCGCATGGAGTCCGGTACGGAGAGGAAGGCGCCGTCCGGTCTTGCTGCAGGCGACAGTTCGTCCAATGGAGTTCGGACTTGTAACAGAGTTCGGCCGAGGGGGAAGCTGGGGGAGTTCGTCTGGCTGAAGGGTCGGCCATCTGTAGAGTTCGGCCGCGGGATGGTTGCCGAGGAGTTCGACCGCTGAGAGGCCCGAAGAAGCTCGGCTGGCCAGTTGAAGGACTTCGGTTGCTAGTTGGTTCGGCCAGGGCTCGCTGAGGAGTTCGGTCGCCTAGGGTCGGTCCGAAGGGGTTCGGCCACTTGGGCTCGCCTGAAGTCGGTCCGAAGGAGTTCGGCCGTGGGGTCCGAAGGAGTTCGGCTGCATGGGCTCGCCTGGGGTCGGTCCGAAGGAGTTCGGCCGTGGGAAGTCCGAAGGAGTTCGGCTGCATGGGCTCGCCTGGGGTCGGTCCGAAGGAGTTCGGCCGTGGGAAGTCCGAAGGAGTTCGGCTGCATGGGCTCGCCTGGGGTCGGTCCGAAGGAGTTCGGCTGCATGGGCTCGCCTGGGGTCGGTCCGAAGGAGCTCGGCCGTGGGAAGTCCGAAGGAGTTCGGCTGGCGGTGGGAGTTCGGCCTCTAGGCAGTTCGGCCCGGACCTTGGCGCAGGGGAGTTCGGCCTCTAGGCAGTTCGGCCCGGACCTTGGTGCAGGGGAGTTCGGCCTGGCGCCCGGCGCTGAAGCTCTTCAGCGGCTACTGGTTACATTGGGCTGAGCGTCGGGCCGGGCTTCGGCAGGAGCGGGATTTATCCCCAACAGTAGCCCCCCCACTCCCGAGTTCAAAAATTGAAGGAAGGGAGTACCAAAACAGGCGACTGCCGAAGTCTTCTTCCAGGCTCCGCATTTGTTGCAGCTGAAGCTCGGGGGAGGTCTCATCTCCAGCCAATATTGACGCTGAAGTTGAGGCTGAGGCTTGGGGGAGACCTCATCTTCAGTCGATGTTTGGAGTTGAAATGGAACTCGTTTCCAGCTAAAGTCGATGAAGCTGATGTTGAAGCCGAAGTAAATCTCGCCTCCTTACGGTCGAGGTCGGATTTGAGCTCCTCGGGGGCGACATTATCTTCGTCAGTTGAAGTCGACTCGAGGGAGACCTCCTTATCTTGCAGCCGAGGTTGAAGTGCGCGCTCGGGGGAGATCTTATCTCCTACGGCCGAGCTTCCCTCGGGGGAGATCTTATCTCCTGCAGCCGAAGTGAAGTGCGCGCTCGGGGGAGATCTTATCTCCTGCAGCCGAGCTTCCCTCGGGGGAGATCTTATCTCCTGCGGTCGCTCGGGAGAGATCTTATCTCTAGCCGAGGTTGAAGTGCGCGCTCGGGGGAGATCTTATCTCCTACGGCCGAGCTTCCCTCGGGGGAGATCTTATCTCCTGCAGCCGAAGTGAAGTGCGCGCTCGGGGGAGATCTTATCTCCTGCAGCCGAGCTTCCCTCGGGGGAGATCTTATCTCCTGCGGCCGAGGTTGGTGCTCGCGTTAGGACGAGGTTCTCCTCCTGTTCCTAACCGAGGTTGTTCCGGTCGCTCGGGAGAGATCTTATCTCTAGCCGAACTTGTTGTTCGGGAGAGATCTTATCTCTGGCCGAACTTTGCCTTTGGGAGAGATCTTATCTCTGGCCGAGGTAGCGGTTCGGGAGAGATCTTATCTCTGGCCGACCTTGTGTTCGGGAGAGATCTTATCTCTGGCCGAACTTGTTGTTCGGGAGAGATCTTATCTCTGGCCGAACTTTGCCCTCGGGAGAGATCTTATCTCTGGCCGAGGTTGCGGTTCGGGAGAGATCTTATCTCTGGCCGACCTTGTTGTTCGGGAGAGATCTTATCTCTGGCCGAACTTTGCCTCGGGAGAGATCTTATCTCTGGCCGAGGTTGCGGTTCGGGAGAGATCTTATCTCTGGCCGACCTTGTTGTTCGGGAGAGATCTTATCTCTGGCCGAACTTTGCCTTCGGGAGAGATCTTATCTCTGGCCGAGGTTGCGGTTCGGGAGAGATCTTATCTCTGGCCGACCTTGCTGTTCGGGAGAGATCTTATCTCTGGCCGAACTTGCTGTTCGGGAGAGATCTTATCTCTGGCCGAACTTTGTTCGGGAGAGATCTTATCTCTGGCCGAACTTGCTGTTCGGGAGAGATCTTATCTCTGGCCGAACTTTGCCCTCGGGAGAGATCTTATCTCTGGCCGAGGTTGCGTGTTCGGGAGAGATCTTATCTCTGGCCGAACTTGCTGTTCGGGAGAGATCTTATCTCTGGCCGAACTTTGCCCTCGGGAGAGATCTTATCTCTGGCCGAGGTTGCGGTTCGGGAGAGATCTTATCTCTGGCCGACTTGTTGTTCGGGAGAGATCTTATCTCTGGCCGAACTTTGCTGTTCGGGGAGAGATCTTATCTCTGGTCGAACTTGCTGTTCGGAGAGATCTTATCTCTGGCCGACTTTGCCTCGGGAGAGAATCTTATCTCTGACGAGGTTGCTAGTTCGGGAGTGATCTTATCTCTAGCCGAACTTTGCTGTTCGGGAGATCTTATCTTGGCCGAACTTTGCCTCGGGAAGATCGTTACTCTGGCCGAGGTTGCGGTTCGGGACGCAGATCTTATCTCCTGCGGTCCGAGCTTGTTGCTTCACGGTTAGGATGAGGTTCTCCTCCTGTTCCTAACGCGTGCGATTTAATTGACTGCTGCTCTCCTGTCACGCATAGTTGTTTCGCATCCAGAAATAATTTTCTGCAGAAGGGGAGATTTTACGGAAAGGAAAATCGTGGACAGCGCGCTCATCGTTGAGGGTTGACGGGGCCGTTGTCCTCGGAGCTCCCTCGAGCAGCAAGTC
>QRFJ01000042.1:2451912-2745982 GCA_006176705.1 Cocos nucifera | reverse complement strand
TGCAGAAGATAAGATCTCCTCCGAGTTTTAACCTCGGCTAGAGATAAGATCTCTTCCAAGCAACCGAGTCAATCTCGGTTAGAGATAAAATCTCTTCCGAGCGACCGAGTCAACCTCGGCTACAGGAGATAAGATCTCTTCTGAGCGACCGAGTCAACCTCGACTGCAGAAGATAAGATCTTCTTCGAGCTTTATCTATAGGAAATAAGATCTCCCTCGAGCCAACCTCGGTTGTAGGAGATAAGATCTCCCCCAAGCTTCAACCTCGACAGCAGAAGATAAGATCTTTCCCGAGCTATACCTTCAATCTCGACTGCTGAAGATGATATCTCCTCCGAGGAGCTCAACCTTCGATCTCAACTGCAGGAGATGAGATCTCCTTCAAACTCGGCTGGAGACGAGATCTCCCACGAGCTTCAATCTGAACTGGCGTAGAGCTCTGAAGAGGACTTCGATAGTCATCTTTTCTGCATTCCCTTTCTTCAAGTTTCGAACTCGAAAGTGGAGGAGACTATTGTTGGGGATAAATTTCGCTCCTACCGAAGTCCAGTCTGATGCTCAGTCTAATGCAACCGATAGTCACAGAAGAGCTTCAGCAGACGAACCTTAGCTGAACTCCTTCAGCCGACCGAACTCCTCAGTGGTCGAGCTCCTTCCAAACTTCCCAGCAGTCGAGTTTTTAGCCGAATCTCTTCAACCGATCGAACTTCTCAGCGATCGAGCTCCGATCGAACTTCTCAGCGACCGAGCTCCAGTCGAACTCTCATGAGAGCCGAACTCTCTTCGTACTCCTTTAGTTGGACTTCCACGAGAATCGAACTTCCTTCGCGCTCCTCCAGTCGAATGCCTACAGAAGCCGAATTTCTTTCGAGCTTTTTCTTCAATCGAACTCCTTCAGGAGCCGAACTCCTTCCGAACTTCTTCCTCAATCGGATTCCTCCAGCGAATTATTTTTGGATAATTTTCACCAGACGTATTTCCTTCAGAAGTCCAAACTCCTCTAAAATTGATATATGCCGAAGTCCACCAACCAACGCCTGCTTTCTCAGAGCTACGACTATTAAATTTCGACGAACGATCACCATCAGTCTGCCACAGGCGATGCTACCGGATGGTATGGCTGTCACCATCAGCCTGACGACACCTTTTCTTCCGTACCAAACTCACCAGGTCTCGAGCGGTCCACTGCCAGACAGCTGCAGCTGTCACCATTAATCAAGCTCCGTATATAAAAAGGATCCTTTAGATACGTTTTCTCTAAGCTCTTTTCTCCTTCCCAAAACTCTGCCGAACTCTCGCCTGAGCATTCCATTTCTGTTGGCCAGAAGAGCCGACTTGATCGTCGGAGGATCCCGCCGGAGCTATCACCACTGATTTCAGACGGAACTTTATTTTATAGATCTTCGACGGCGACCTCATCTCCTTCAGCTCCAGCTCGATTCGACATCAACCAAATTCTGCACCAACAAAGACTATTCAAGATTCAAGTGGTGAAGAAATAGACTGAGCATCAGACTGAGTTCGGCTAAAATTCGTCTGCTGGTCTAAGCTATTGCTCGGCACTTTTGTATAGACCAATTTGATGCTCAGTCTAAGCAGGCTTGTTGCATCAACTAAGATTCAAGTGGTGAAGAAATTGGTAAATTTGGAGCAAAAACTGATACCGGAGCCTAATAGAATTGAGTCCTCGTATAGACTGGTCACCACAGAATGATACTTCCACTTGGTTAGGAACATTTCGGTCATGTCACTATCATAATCCATCAGCTGCTCCATCCCATCCCAAACCTATGTAACCAACACTTCACTAGTTCTAAAAACAGCAGGGAGAGAAACATATACAAAAGTGCCGAGCAGCAGCTGATGTTATGGGTCTATCCTGGTTGATGCAACAAGCCTGCTTTTCAACCACAGGTGTTAAGCTTGCTCATCTTTGACATTAGCTCATCTTATACAGGGTATACCTCAATTTCCAGTTCAGCAGCCTAATGAATTTTACAGTCATCTTCAGTTCTCTATTTAGGGATAAAATGAGCGTATGCACAATTAAGATTAATATCAACAGGACATGAATCATAACTGATTGTTACACACTTCAGCTGATGAATATCGCGAATCACATCCGCAATTAGTCAAATATGAAGACAAAAGATCCAGGTTGAATTCAATAGCATAGAGGTAATGGTTCAACTTGAATTGGCTTGAACTAAGTCTAAGGATATATTTGCAGTATTAAGGATGCATTTTCTAGGGAAGATGGAATACAGGCACTGCATTCAGAATAAATCACTTGGGAGCAGTATTTTTGCATATCATGATGCTTTATCTGACATCAACTGATCCCATAATTTCTTGAAAAATTAGAACCATCGACTCATACAGTCATGAAAAGTCAAAGCATAACTTGCTTTTCTTGAAATAAGTTGCATATATTGTCTCAAATATTTTTTACTTGTAGGCAAAGATGAACAGGATCCCAACACCTGATGGGGATAATAATTCGGCCATTAGTGATCTGCCGCTCAGAAGAGCCAGTGAATCATACACATTGGAAATCAGTCAACAAATAAGTGGGCTACACAAAACAGCAAATACTTTAAATGCAGTTAGTGTTTGAAGAGTATGTAGTCCTAAAACTTCCATAGTGAATACCATAATTTAGAATTACAGAGCCAATATATGAAAGATCTCTCTTGCAGATATAATTAAGAGTACATGCATGGCTGGGTTATTCTCCTTATAGCATACATGCTCCAAAGTGCACCTTCTGGGTGACAATCATTGGCTACAGCTCCGTAATCCACATGCATTCATGTTGTCCAATGATTTCGATAAAATGGTATTTACATGTAGCACCACCCAGACATCTTTTGCGACTGGCACAATTAGTAATATGGTGATTGTGTGTGTGTGTGTGTGTGTGTGTGAGAGAGAGAGAGAGAGAGAGAGAGAGAGGTGCACATTTTTTGTTTTGTAGTGTGAAGTTCAAGCAGCATGAATGGGAAGACTGGAGAAGCTCTGGTTATGTGTATTTCATATCTATACTTTTCGTTCTCCAACAAATTACCACAATATCTTGTATATTTCAAATCCAGCATGGAATGTTTATTAAATGCTGCATGTTCCCACATAACTTTTATTGCATGATTACCCATGTGAAAGAATGATCACCATGTAAACACAAACATTGGCATTCATTGGGGCTTTGAGATGAGAATAGTGTCATAATTTCTAAAGATTAATAATGTGATGGTCATTTAACCTACAGTGGATGGTTTCCCTAATCTATTCTTGTCTTCAAGGAGAAACATCATTGCATAAGGTTTCATCAAGAAATACAGTGAAGTTAAGTGTCTTTGTTTAAAACATAATCTTAAACACAAATAAAGTCCACCTCACTTTTGTCATTTTGGAGCATTTCCTGGACTCCTTCCAAGTTGAGGAGAACTTGAGAATGGAGAATTGGAGATGGGAAGTCAAAAGAACTTATTAGTATTTTTTTTTAAAAAAAATAATAATAATGGACTTTGCCACGGGATGACATGATACATATCCTTACAAAAAATTCAGCATTGGCACAGTGCCAACAGTAAGCTAATAATGGCATGCTGCTCGGCCAACAATGCATAAAAGCATTGGCACAGAACAACATGGCACAACGTGATTAAAATCATCTCAATGCTAGACCAGTACTATGCCACTAGTACACCAACGAATGCATTTTAAACACTAATGGTTGTAGTTGGGATGAATTATGTTTTCTTATTGGGATCCCAACATCTTCATCTTCACCTGATGGGGATAACAATTTGGTGAAGAAGCCCTACAAAGATGAAGATGAAGTTCTATGTTTTCTTTGGCTTGTGGTACAAGATCCTTAAACACTTTCCATTGTTAGTTCAGTTGGTTGTAGTTGTAGCTTTACCCTTTAACTTTTGAAAGATTCTGTCAATTTTTAGATAAGCCTTGGCTATCTTCAAAGTCTTTTAAGGTTGAAAATCCATGAAGCAAGTTAATATTGGGTGATGAACAATTAAAAGTAGTTTTCAATTTGAAGGAGATTCAACCTACAGTGTGGTTGCAAGATTAAGAGGAAAGCAGGGGAAAAATGGGAACTCTAAATTTTGAGCAGCGTTGATGACGCCGCGGGACGGCCAACCTTCTTGTCTTTTCCGGTTACGGCAGTGCCTATAGCCGATCTTCTCCTTGATCGTGCATGTTTGGAGAGGCCGTAGTCCTTCAGGTCTTGGCGGTTGGCTCTTAACTTTGCCGAGAATTCGAGTTAGAGGAGCGGGTCGTAGTTGCGGAACCTTCTGGGAGGGGGGCTTCGTTCCGTCCTTGCCGGCGCCGAACTTTATTTGGAGGTTGAGTGAAGTCGGTTCACCGAGCTTCATTTTCTTGATGCCGACTTTGGGGAGCCGGCTTTTCTCGAGCGACTTTTCCGCTTCGGGGGGAACGGGGGCTTCTTGCTGTGGAGCCTCGGGCGCAACTGCACGCCTCCGTGAGACCGCGAACGTGCTGGATGAGCTGGTTGAACTGCTCCGTATCCACTGCGGCTTATAGACGGGGGCTGAGTCACCGGGGCCGGAGCAGGGACAGACGGACTCGGAGGGGATCGAGCCGCGGAAGCCGTCGAGCGCCGCGTCGAAGCCCTTCTGGGGGGCATTTCCTCTTTCCAGAGAAGGAATTCTGAAGAGGGAGAAGAGAGATCCGGAGCAGGGGCGGAAAATCGTCGCCGAGCACTCCTTTAAGAACAAGGGAACCTCGAAGGTTCAGTCCCTTCCTTCCCACAGACGGCGCCAATCTGTTGGTGCAGAAATCCGTCGCCGCCGGAGGTCGCCGCAATCGAGGCCGCTGGGCGCCGCCGGGGACCTGCAAAACGAAGTCCCGTCCGGAACCGGTGGGGTGGTGGCTCCGGCAGGACCCTCCGACGGTCAAGTTAGTTTCCGACCAACAGTAATGGAGTGCTCGGAATGAGTTCCGGAGCTTAGAGATGTGGAGGAGAGCTTAGAGAGTCGAGAGTTCAGAGAGCTTAGCCTTAGTATGTCGGGAGGGGTCCTTTTATAGCGGAGCTTAGTTGATGGTGACGGCTGTGCCGTCTGGCAGAGAGTCGTCGGGCAGCATGGAGTTTGGTACGGAGAGGAAGGCGTCGTCCGGTAGATCGTGGGAGCCATACCGGCGAGTCGTGGGCCGCATGGAGTCCGGTACGGAGAGGAAGGCGTCGTCCGGTAGATCGTGGGAGCCATACCGGCGAGCCGTGGGCCGCATGGAGTCCGGTACGGAGAGGAAGGCGTCGTCCGGTAGATCGTGGGAGCCATACTGGCGAGTCGTCGGCCGCATGGAGTCCGGTACGGAGAGGAAGGCGCCGTCCGGTCTTGCTGCAGGCGACAGTTCGTCCAATGGAGTTCGGACTTGTAACAGAGTTCGGCCGAGGGGGAAGCTGGGGGAGTTCGTCTGGCTGAAGGGTCGGCCATCTGTAGAGTTCGGCCGCGGGACGGTTGCCGAGGAGTTCGACCGCTGAGAGGCCCGAAGAAGCTCGGCTGGCCAGTTGAAGGACTTCGGTTGCTAGTTGGTTCGGCCAGGGCTCGCTGAGGAGTTCGGTCGCCTAGGGTCGGTCCGAAGGGGTTCGGCCACTTGGGCTCGCCTGAAGTCGGTCCGAAGGAGTTCGGCCGTGGGGTCCGAAGGAGTTCGGCTGCATGGGCTCGCCTGGGGTCGGTCCGAAGGAGTTCGGCCGTGGGAAGTCCGAAGGAGTTCGGCTGCATGGGCTCGCCTGGGGTCGGTCCGAAGGAGTTCGGCCGTGGGAAGTCCGAAGGAGTTCGGCTGCATGGGCTCGCCTGGGGTCGGTCCGAAGGAGTTCGGCTGCATGGGCTCGCCTGGGGTCGGTCCGAAGGAGCTCGGCCGTGGGAAGTCCGAAGGAGTTCGGCTGGCGGTGGGAGTTCGGCCTCTAGGCAGTTCGGCCCGGACCTTGGCGCAGGGGAGTTGGGCCTCTAGGCAGTTCGGCCCGGACCTTGGTGCAGGGGAGTTCGGCCTGGCGCCCGGCGCTGAAGCTCTTCAGCGGCTACTGGTTACATTGGGCTGAGCGTCGAGCCGGGCTTCGGCAGGAGCGGGATTTATCCCCAACAGTACGCAACTGGGTCGACTCAGTTTAAAACTGAGTTGATCCAATCTTAGGTTAGCCGGCTTAGTGGTAAGACTGAGCCAACTCAGTGCACGGGCAGAGATACTTGAAAGATCTGTTTGGAGCTAGGATCTGGATTGATCCTAGGGGTCTTAAGACCTAGTTTGAGAGATCTTAAGAGGGCTAACTCATTTATGGATCAAGTTTATATCCAGGAGATGAGAGCATAGAAGATATGGGTGTGCATGGATTCGGTGAGTGCTTTCATATATTAGGTTAGCCTAGCAGAATTTTTGAGCTGAAATTTATTAGGATTCATGTGGGAACCCTGGGATATATAAACTTGGATACTGTAACTTTTACAATAGGAGTGGAATATAATTAAGCTTTTCTTCCTAACTCTCTTCTCTCTAGTTCCAATGCTAAAATCCTAGACTCCATCCTCTTCTCTTTTCTTTTTTAGATCTTTTTTAGTTTACTGGATTAACATCCATGTTCACGCAAGAGATCAGATCTATGACTGTGGCTTCGAGCAGCCATAGGCATAATATTTGGGACTACTGGCACAATATGCAATTGGATCGATTCGGTCTGAAATTGAGTCAATCAAGTCTTAGGTTAGTCGGCTCAGTGCTGAGATCGAGCCGGCTCAGTGCGTGGGCAGAGATACGTAAAAGGTTTGTTTGGAGCTTGGATCTGGATTGATCTTAGGGATATTAAGGCCTGATTTGAGAGATCTTAAGGGGGATAACTCATGTATGGATCGAATTTCGATCCAGGAGATGAGAGCATGAGAGATATGGATGTGCATGGGCTCGGTAAGTGCTTTCATGCATTGGATTAACTTAGAAAAGCTTTTGAGCTGGGGTTTATTAGGGTTCATGTGAAAATCCTATGATATATAAATCTGGGTATTGTAACTTTTACAATAGGAGTAAAATATAATTGAGCTTTTCTTCTGAACTCTCTTCTCTCTGATTTCAACGCTAAAATTCTAGACTCTATCTTCTTCTCTCTTCTTTCTTAGATCTTTTTTAGTTTGCTGGATTAACATTCAGATTCATACAAGAGATCGGATCTATGACTGTGGCTCTGAGCAGCCGTAAGCATAACATTTGGGACTATTGATACGGTACAAAACTAGGTTGGCTTAGTCTGAAACTGAATCGATCCAGTCTCAAGTTAGCCAGCTTAGTACTGAGATTGAGTCAGTCCAGTGCACGGGCAGAGACACGTGAAATGTCTATTTAGGGTTAGGGTCTGGGTTGATCCTAAGGGTCTTAAGACCTTATTTGAGAGGTCTTAAGAGGGCTAACTTATGTATGGATCGAGTTTAGATGTAGAAAATGAGAGCATGGGAGACATGGGTATACATGGGCTCGGTGAGTACTTTCATATATTGGTTTAGCCTAGGAAAATTTTTGAGCTGAAATTTATTAGGATTCATGTGGAAATCCTAGTGTATACAAACTTAAGTATTATAACTTTTATATTAGGAGTGGAATATAATTGAGCTTTTCTTGGACCTTTTCATGAAGCCTGGAGGAAACTTAGATTTGAACCTCGCTCCTCCTAAATATAAATACACCTCTCTTGATTTATTAATTCTTTTCTTATTCTAATGAATAAAAATTAACATGCAAACGAAAATAACGAATATACTTAATTTATTGACTTATATAGATAATTTTTTTTATTAAATAATAGATCAAAATTATTTTATCTAAAAAATAGGCAGATCATAACCATCTATGTTTTCTTTAATATAAAGTAATATATTTCTAAAAAAATATTTAAAGCTGATATTAGATGGATAGCTTATACATTTGCACACATATTGGGCATTTCATAACAATGAGAATTTGTATGAGAGATTTATTATACTCTTTTATTGAATGAACAAAATTCTAACGAGTCATCCTATCTTATCTAAAAATAAAATATAATATAGTATTCTAATAAATAAAATATTATATAGGATCATTATCATGTTGTTATATTATATAATATGTTACCATACTATAGAGTAAGAGGGCTTGAATCCATCTAACTAAAATAGATATAAAATAAATTATAATTTTTATATATACCCTCCTAAATATTTAAATTTACATGAATACCCTCGTAAAATTATTTTTTACGTATATACCCTTATAAAATTTTTTTATACATCTACCCGTAAGGGTATTTTAGTCATTTGAATTTTAAACCTTTAAGTTTTAACTGATATTAGATGATGTGGGTACATATGCAAAAAAATTAAAAAAAAAGAAAGATATACATGCAAAATAAGTATTTTATAAGGGTATACATATAAATATTAATTTTAAAAAAATATTCATACAAATTTGAATATTTAGAAGAATATACATATAAAAAATTTTAAAATAAAATTAAAAAATAATTATATTTTTGATTGATAATGGTTATATTATTTATACAACACAATTATAACAACCAAAGTGATAGCATGGATGTCAACATCATTATTTGTAGGTTATTATAAGTTATATTGCTTTGTTATTAAAATCATGCCAAGGTCCTTTAATTGGAGAACAATTCAAGAAAAATTTCACCCGTTATTTCAAATTGTTTACCAACAAACTAATCCTTGGTCATCTCTCCTTACCCGGTGCATTCTAAGCATTATACATTTAAACTTTGATGTTCAACTTAGTACTTACATATTTTCTCTAGCAATTTTTTTTAAAAATAATTTTTTTCAAAAATGCTACATCTGCTCAATTTGTGTAAGGCTTACTAAGGGGAGGAGGGGATGGAGACCATGGGTGCCGATCGTAGTGATGAGGAATAAGGGATAGGAATTCAAGAAAGAGAACACATGGCGGCTGTCTACATGGTGGAGAGTAATAAGGGGGAGGATGGAATTCAAGAGAGGGATCATTGGGTGGAGAGTGGAGGAAAGGAGGCTTGGGATTTAAGAGAGGGACCACCAAGTGATAGGAAGGGGCTAGGATTCAAGAGAAAGAGTAGGCGATCAGAGAGAGATGGAGAGTTGGAGGGACGTGATTGAAGAAATGGATCAAAAAGAAAAATTCTGATTTGAAGCCACAATCTCATTAATGATTTGAATGAAATTGTGGCTTTCACTACGTGGCCCATATGGTGCACCGTGGTGAGGAATCCGTCCAATATAGTGAGGAAATCATGAGTTTAAATATAAAATAATTTTAATTTATCAATATTTTAAGAAATAAATAATAATAAAAATTATTTTTTAAAAAAAATTTCCGCAAATCGTTCGGACCACGCCGAAGATCATGCGCAACGAAAAAAAGGCACCCGTAAATCACGGTCATGTGTGACAGTGTGGGGTCCAATCCCCCTCGGAACTCGCGATGCTCCCGTAAATACGCAAAAGGTAGCAGGGACCAGCACGTCCGGTGGCTTTCAGAGCTCAAGCGGACTTTGTCGTGACACCGGCCGCGAGAGTCCCTGATCCATGTGACAACATTGGCGTATCGAGCACGAGAGAAGTCCGTGTCGGACTCCAGAAGTTGCGCCGATGCCTTTCACCATGCGAGAATCAGACCAGGACTATTTATATAAATCCTCTGATCGAAAAAATTATTAGATAAGATCATTATATCATATTCCTCGTTGATATATTACATATTATTAAAAAAAATATTATTATCAAATTTGATTAAAAATTTTGAATAAAAAAACTTTATTTTAACTACTAACTGATATTTTTGCTAGTTCGAATAAAATAAATTTATTTTTTTAGATAATATATTAATTTTTTATTAGATGATATAAAATATATGTGATAGAGCAGTCCGATAATTTTTGAAGGATAAGTTAAACTTATTTACCATTCAAATTCGAAAATATGGCACCATAGAAGTATAGAGGCTCTAACCCAAAAAATTGAGGAGTTTACGTATCAAAACCCTAATGTTTGAAAACCAAGATATTCAATTTCAACATTTGAGAGCCAAAATGCCATTGGGCTATTCCACGAGATCATGAAAGATTTTAAGCATGCTAAAATTTGAAAAATGGACGGCATCTGAAGCTCTGGACGCTCAACTAGCATCCCAGAACCAAAATGGTGTTAGTCTAATATTTCTGCGAGCCTGCAAACGATTTTAGAAGTGCTGAAACTCAAATTCAATTCTGATGCCAAAAAGATAGTGTGGGAGCATCTAGATGCACAAAAATTGTCAACGAAGTTGAAGGAGCGGCAATCAAAATTTTTGATCCATATCCTTTAGATGCCCATACCTTAGTGTTAGATGTTCAAGATGCTAGCTAGAATGCTAGCTCCCAAAATCTCCAAGCATTCCAAAAGAAAAAAAAAAAAATGGTGCATGGAGTGCATGCATTAAGATGATAGTTAATATTTACTAAGAAAGAAATTTACAGCTAAAACATATTGAGGAAAAAATTTGCAGCCAAAAAACTTACATTCATTAACCATACCAGCATACTTATATACGCTCATATGGCATCAGTATTCCTACATCAAATTGCAAATGATGAAAACCTCTACAAATTTGTTCATGGTTAGCAAAACCGGAGAATAATTTCAATCACATAGGATTGACCATGTCTGCCCAATCCAGTTGTATATATGGTCGGTCAAAAAAAATCTAGAAATGATCTCTACCATATTGGATTACATATCTATCTGTATCTGTCTTATCTGATATCGAGAGAATCAGATATAATTTTTATAATAACTATGTGAGAATCAAAATATGGTTCCTATCCAGATTTTTTTGGATGCGGTAGAGCTATGTTGAAGATTATATTATTAGTTAAGACAAGCGGATGGCGGAGAGGGGCTCGAAAGTGCCCGTAATAATTGAAGTTCGAACGTGCATGTAATAATTGAAGTTCCAGTGCATATTTTTGATCCGTCAACTCAGCCTGTGAAACCCATCGTTCAGTCTTAGTGCAACCTAGGCATCACTTTCACTGGTATGGTGCGATATAGAGGTGCATGACAAAGCTCAAATAGCGAGAGATCAACATCAAGTTACGGGACTACAGGAGCGGTCGGCGACACCTTTCCGACATACTTCAAACTAATAATTCTTATGGACTGCTATTTTCTTTTCCACAGCCCGATAATACAGTCTCAAGCGCGAGGAGTATCCAAAATAATTTCTAGATGCAAAATAATCATCGACGTTATGGACTGAGGTCAACAAAACCGGTAGTTTAAGATTGTCATCTTAGACGCTGCTTGGATGGTCTCATAAGCTCTCCATTGCATAGCTTCTTCCTTTCGGCTTAAACGTAACTTCCTTCGGGATAACCACGAAAAATTATGGATAATGTAAAATATTTTTGAAATAAAATATATAATCTTTTATTCTTTGGAGATTAGATGATGAAAGACTTTTCAAACTACACCGCCACAGCTAGCCTTCTCAGCGTCACCTCAGGCCCAAGCTTATCTTGTAAACAAGATAAGCATTAATCCAAGCTCATCTTGTACACGGTGCCAAATGTTGTTATCATTTTGACCATGTCATTTTACAATTTTGAAAACCTGTAACTATGACAAGATCCATAGCAGCAAGCGTTGCTAACAGCTCGGGCTCAGCTTGGTATAACGGATACGTCTGAGCTCGGTTCACCTAGAAGATAATTAAGCTAAAGTGAAGGCATTTTTCAAAGCTTGGCTTGTGAAAGAGTTGAGCTTGAAGACCTTATACTCTTTTTAAAAATAAGTAGCAGTCCAAATTGTCTGAACAAAAGCTCGTATAAGTTTGGTTGACAACATGCCAAGTTTAAATATAGCCTATTTGGAGTTTAGAAAGTTACAGATAATTTCGGTACTGTTGATTCATCTTACAAATTCCTCCAACTCCGGAGGGCGTTTATACGTTTTTTGAGCTCTAATGCACCTGATGAAAATGAAAATATTTTGCTGGATTGCTTTTCTTAATAAGATTTGTGCTTTTGACAGTCATGCTAAGAGAGGATGACCTAACCCTCCCCTCCGTGGTCACCATCAAGATGCTTATTGGAAGGCTTGTTTTAATCTTCTTTTATCTTATATTTGATTGGAGTTATGAGAGAGAGAGTATGGATGGGATTGGAAAGATGGATAGCTCTCATCCATCATTTGATTCAAAAAATTTAAAAAATGATAGATTGAAAAGAGTGACTATCCATCCATCATGATCCACTAATTTACATTCTTTTAAATTGAAAGGATGTAAGAAAAGATGGATAGAGCATCTTAGGAATATTGGAATTCTATGATAATAAAATTATCTTTTATTAATTTTTAAAAATTTTTATACTTTTTTATGAAAAGATAATTTAATAAAAATATCAAGACTTTCTTTTCTTGTAGTTGGGGAAAGAATGTCGAGGTTAATATTGATTCTTCCGTTCTAGAGCCCAGAAAAAGAAGAAATAATATCCCATGCCGTGAGATATACAATATTTCATTCATTCTCTCTTTTATTTTCTATACCAAATAGCGAAGAGAATCATTCCCATCAATCATTCTATATTTCATCAAATATACGAAAATCCTTCATGGATGGAAGTTTTATCCCTTATCCATCTTTTCTTCGATCTATTTTTGCCTCATTACAATTTCACTGGCTCTTCTTTTTAAAATTATTTTTAAAGATAAATTAGAATGTTACAAATAGACATAGGCATTGAGCCGTGCCTGGCCCAGATCGGCCCAAGCCCAACGGGTCTGGTACTGTAGTGGACCGTGCCAGCACAGCATGGCAATCATAAAACCCCCGCCCGGCATGGCCCTAGGCCTAAAAATTGATGGGTCGAGCCTGGCACGATCCGTTGGCCCGTCAGACTTTTTTTTAGTCTTAACGAGCCGTGCTAGGCACGACCAGTGATGACTCCAAACGGGCCATGCCAGGCACGACCCACAACGGCTCCAAATGGACCATGCCTAGACCAACCCATAACGGCCTGAAATGCACCAGGTCGGCCCGTAACGACTAAAACTGATTTTTTTTTATTTTTTAAGAGTCAAAATGACTAGTTTTCTTGTTTTTGCTATTTTAACTCCTTCAACAGCCAAAAAAAAGCTAGATTGAGGGGTATTTTAGAAAAATAAAAATTTAGGACTTCTATAAATAGAGCCTTCCTCTTTCATTCTCACCACATCAATTCATCAAACCAATTCTCACTCTATTTAATCTTCCTACTTCTATTTGTTCTCTCTTCTAGCAATTCTTCTTTCTTCCATGAAATATTTAGTACGTAGCAATTATAGTTTAGCAATTTAAGAGTCATACAAGAGGAGGAAGTATCTCTCTTTTGGAGGTCGTAGTTTAAGAGCAGCTCCATAAATCTGGCTCTCTGACTCTCCGACTATCCGACCTCTAGCGGCCCAGCCCTCCTCCTCCGGCTTTCTAATTCTCTACTCTCAGCTCCACCTCTTCTTCCTCTTTAGCTCTACAATTTAATTTTCTTTTGCTGGTTACTGATTAATTTTTATTTTTTATATTTACTTAGTTTAGATGGCAAATTATAATGATCAGAGTATAGCCGGCGCTGCTGGACATGCCGATATTTTTCTTCCTATTTTGGAGGAAGAAAAAACTCTTCCTACTCCCTCTGAAGCTTCTTTTGGAAAAGCTGGATCCTCTTCCCATAAGAGAACTAGCATTGTATGGAATGATTTTGATAGAATTTTGATAGATGGAGTCTATAAGGCAAAATGTAAAAAATATGTAAAATTATATAGTTGTGCTAATATTGGAGGAACTGGCCATTTGAAGAGACATCAAGAGTCTCATAAGATAAATAATTCTCATTTTTAAAGCACTCTTAATACACAAGAGGATGCTCTTATTGGAACTTTTGCCTATAATCATGAAAATCAAAGAAAGGCACTTATAAAATGGATAGTTAGAGATAAATTATCCTTTAGCTTATGTGAATCTTTCAATTTTGAAGAATATATTAAATTAGCTTTACAACTCGCTTATAGAAGAACCAGTAGACGTACATTTAGAAGAGTAGTTATAATAAATTATTTAGCAATGAAGCATGATTTAATTGATAATCTTTTTGCTTTAAATGCAAAGTATCATTAACTTCTGATGTATGGACTGCATCTATAGATAGTATGTATTTTATTTTTGTTACTGCTCATTATATAGATAATGATTGACAATTAAATAAGCGTATCCTTGCTTTTCATTCTTTTGATTATCCCCATTCTGGCCAATAAATTTTTAATATTATTTATCAAACTACAACTGCATATGGTATTAGTAACAAAATTATGCCTGTTATATTTGATAATGCATCTAATAATAATGTAGCTATCTAATTATTGAAAGACTCTTTTCGTTCCATTGTTAATGAAAAATTATTTCATATTAGATGTGCATATCATATTTTGAATCTTTCTATTCAAGTAGGAATGGACATAGTTCAAGATATAATTACAAAAATTAGAAATACAGTATCTTTTATTCATGCTTCAATAGCACGATTGCAAGAATTTAAATAATTATGTTTAGACCATGATAAATATTTTAAAAAATTTAAAATTGATATAGTTACCTGTTGGAACTCTACACATATGATGATTCATGATGCATATCCATATAAAAATTTATTATATACATATATAAATGATCATGGATTAGAATTTATTTTGACTGCAAATGATTTAAAAAAAAAAAAAAATTTAGAAAATTTTTTAGTTAGTTTTTATAATACTACAAATACTCTTTCTGATGTTTATTTTCTAACTCCCTTATGCATTTTTACAACAAGCATATATAATTTATGGTCAATTTGCATAATATAGATATGATGATATTTTAATGTCTATTATTTATGAAATAGAAAAAAAATAAAATCAGTATTGGGATATAGTATGTCTCATGCATAACTTAGCTGCTGTATTTAATCCACGGATTAAATTAAGTGACATACATATTTTACTTGATGAAATTGGTAGATATATGAATCATGATTCTGAAGAATCTAAAGCTGAGGTAACTCAGCTACTTCATGATATTTTTGCATTATATGATGAAAAGCTTCATGGATCTAGACAGTCCACATCATCTTCACAATCAACTTCTAGTACCTCTCGTTCATCATCTGTTTTTTTATTTCGTGCACATAGGAGACATTCACATGCATCTTCTTCATCTTTAAATAATGAATTAAAATTTTATTTATGAAATGATATATATTCTACATTAGATGAAAATCAAATAAAAAATCTTGATGTGTTGGCCTGGTAGAAGAATGTAAAAAATTAATATCTTGTTATGTCTGCAATTGCATGTGATATTTTACCTATGTCGATGTCCACAGTAGCATCTGAATCAACTTTCAGTGCAGGTCGGCGTATTTTAGATGAAAAGAGAAGCAGGATGACGGACGAGATAATTGAGATGCTGCTCTGCTTCAAAGATTGGCTGGATATAGAGGCGAGACTTTAGGACAAAGGAGGACATGATATTGGATCTGATAATGAGGACGATACAAATACAACAGATAATTAGTAAGATTTATTTATAATTCTTAATTTTTAAAAATTATATATTTTTACTTTTTATTTGTTGATGTGAGTCACCTCTATTTTCTTATTAGTTCTCTCTCTTTGTATTCTGGAGGTTAGGCCTAACCCTCCTTCATTTTTTGTATAATTTTGATTTATATTAATAAACTGTTAGGGGTCCACGCTAAACAATCCATCATTACAAGATGATTTTTATTTTTACAAAACAAATTTAATATCTTATATTTTTTATTTATCCACCAACTTGATTTATTTTATAAAAATTATTTTTTAAAATAAAAATTTTAAAGAGGCTATAACGTGCCAAATGGGCCGTACCATGGGGGCCTGGACACGTACCGTGCCGAACTTGAGAGCGTGCCATGCTGTGCCGTGTCTAATCCGATGGGCTGTGCCAGCCCAGGTCCTGGAGGGCCATGCCGGGTCTAAGCCGTGCCTAGCCCGATGGGCCATGCCAGCTCAGGCCTTGGAGGGTCGTGCCGGGCCTGAGCCATGTACCATCAAACCCTAGTTCAGTCCGATCCCCTATTTTAGACCGTGCAAGGGCATGGCCGAGTGCCCATCTCTAGTTACAAACAATACTTTTTTTTTTCTTTTTCTATTCCAGTGCACTAGACTTGCTATGTCATATCGGCCATTGAGGCATATTCTTACCCATGTTGCTTGAACCAAAAACATCACTCGCGTTACTTCCAAAGGCTTGCTGTACTAATTGATATTGATGTAAATTGATCCTATCATATTATACTGATATGCGTTGCAAAGGATATACTGGCGCTTAATATGTCGAATTGGCACCGTAATAAAATAATATCGGTATACGATTCAGTACGAAGATGGCTAACGATACGTGACTAAGCTGCTATGTCTAATAAAAATATATAAAAAATGGCAATGTACCATCCCAAATATAAAAGATTCTCCAGAATTTTTCTTCCACGGACCATTGTGGAGACTTTGGGGTTCCCACGTAGTCTAAGATAAGACTCTCAACCAACAAGCACTTTCCATCTCAAATTTTATTATCCTCTCATCACAATCACAATGGTTAATGGTTAGAATCAGCGCAAGGCATGCAAGGACGTCTCAATTCGATGGGGACGGCTGGAAGACAAGAAGCAACGTGGCAACCCCACAGTGCGAGTTCTGCCAAATGGCAATTTGGCTTTTCCTACCAAAAAGGAATTAAAGCCGCTGGCCTCGAACCTATCCTTCTATCTTTCCTCATCTCTTTTACCCTAACAAATTAATGGAGGAGGTGCAAAAATGTCACGTTGCACTGTTTTCACACTGGCTCTGGTAATCTTATCGTACCATTTCTGAGGAGGATGCAAGCGTGGTGTTCGGCATCTTGTGTGACTTGCATTCCAATAGAAACAAAGGCTGAAGACCCAAGAGGAGAAAAGGCAAGCAATGGATAAGAACGTTTGTGGCACCTCCTTAATTTGCCACCATGAGGCGCCGAAATCCAAGAGAAAAGCCAGGGCGGTGGAAGTACAACGTATTGAACACGAGAGACGTCTATTTTTTTTTTTTTTTTTTGTCCTTAGGCTGTAGACCCAAAATAAAAGATTTCCAGGCGACCATCAAACGTGCCCACTTGTAGTAGTGCTCCAGGTGAGGTCATAATTAATACGCGTATTGCTTCGGGCAATGGATGCTATCATAGTGTCGTTTTTTTGACGAGAGGATGCTATCATATTGTCGGTGTTGGTTAATTTGATGCTAACATATATTGATATTTTGATGACCTTTTCACATTGTAAACTCTAATCATCAAGTGGTTCGAGCCATAATTTCTGAGGACTTTTCATGAAGGTTAATTTTATTGTAATGAATCATACAGATCTAACTTTAAAATAACAGTTGAGAGTTTTATTATTATTTTTGTTCGATCTAATTTTTAGAAAATGGACACGGTCTAGGAGCAGTTGAGATTGTGTAGGGGATTTTCTACTTGCATTTGTTTCAGAAGAAAAAGAAAGAATAAGTTGAGACTGGTTGAGACACCTGAGGACGGATCCAGCTATATATGCCCACTTTGAATGTAAACAATTAAGAGCATGATTGGCACGATATATATATATATATATATATATATATATATATATATATATATATATATATATATATATATATATATATGATGGAGCTTACAGTGCTTGAAATCGACATTTCACATGGTGCTCTCAGACTAAGTATAATATTAAGATAGACATCTACATCTCGACGTCACCATATCAACTTGGCGTTAAATTGAAAGGCCTTGACTTTAGAGTGTAAAACCTTACCCCTTAATTAGTGGTTGACTTCTTAATTTGGAAGGTCGTTGAGGGCATATTAATGGCTGTTCCAAGGCATCAATCTAAGATATCATAACTAGCTAGGAGATGCACGTAATAGCTCCTTCTAACATCTTGCAGAAGATTATAATTACCACTCACCTTATATTAAGGCAAATCACTGGCCTATAAAACGGTAATAAATAGCTAACAGCAGCAGCACAAGTGTTGGATTGCCACCTCCGAAGCCCTTTCGGCCCAAAGGAGTGGCATGGCTAAAAGAACCCACCATCCCTAACCGATTGACCTTGCTCCGCTCAATGTACCACAAGCAATAAATTTTTAGTTTTATTATTTTCTTTAGATACACCGATAAAATAAATTTATTTATTTTTTATATATTAGTTTAAGATGTGTAAAATTATAGAAATGATAAGAAAACTGTATATGGATGGAGAAGAAAATAGGACAGAGATTTTGTACGATACAAGAACTTTAAAAAGGAAGGAATGTATTTGTTTTGAGTAAAAAATGTCATAGGTTTAAATCATGTCATCCCTATCTATTACTTCTCTTACGGGTGATACCAACCATCATCAGGGCTAAAAATAGATCAGATATTGCTATAAGCAGTGCCATATACGTTAGAATTTAAAATTTTGACAAAATCTGGATGATGCGGAGAGGTTAAGTAGTCGAAGACCAATTTTCAGCATCCTTCATGTGCAAATGAGGAGGACCTGCACTTTCCTTATCTACAAGTTAACACCTATATTACGAGTCATGGAGAGTTACGGGGAATTTATGTTACTTAAGCACTAATTTCGGCAATGAGAATTATAATTTATTCACCTAAGATTCTGCCCTTTCTCCTATCATCGTTCCCTCTCTATCTCTGGCATGGTACTAAAAGTATCGATAGAATGACCGGTAGTTTAGCCATGAAATAAAGCCAACAACCCGCGGCAATATTTCAAATCTTTTCAAGAATATGTCATATTTAATATGATAAACTCAGGGTTCACTAAGGAAATAAAACATCAACATAATGCGACTATAAACCTATAGCATCTTTGATTGCAGTAAAGTGACAATGGAAGATTCACTTGTAAAACAACCCAAAACCAAATCGGACTTCTTAAAGGGTCGGATCCAATGCAATCCATCCGGATTCGAAGCCGGATCATTTTTTTTTTTTTTAAAAAAAAATATTCAGACCCGAAACAGAGTACCGTCGCAAACGTAGGGTTTATCTTGGGTTTGCCGCCACAAGCCGGCTAGCTTCGCCAGGCTAGCCTGCCTTCCTCAGCTCAGCTCTCTGCTCTTCATCCTTTCCCTTCTCCTTCGTACCATGAGATCCTTTTTCTTCTTCTTCTTGATATGTTTCAGTATGTTATGGGTATCGGTCGCAGTTCTCTGTCTTGAAATGCGCCTGTCAAGTTCCATGTGAACCCAGTGGGGTCCGTGATGAGGAAGAAGAAGGATTGCTATAGAATAAAACACTAGCAAAACCAATAAGGAACCTAGTTCATAACTTGCATGGCGTGCCTTGCCTTGCCTGTGAGGATTTTTCTATTGGATTCTGGATTGATACTTTGGTGTTTCGAGATTTAATTTGGTAATGAATGAAGCGATTAGCGTGGCATGTAATTGTCCTGTGATCAGACTTTCTGTTTTTGTTTCTTTTTTTCTTCCTTGCTTGTTTTATGTGGAAGACATCTTAGGTAGATGATAAGGGTGGAAACAATCCGAGCCCAACCCAAAATTGAGTCACCGGGCCAGGCTGAGCTCAGTTATGTGCTCTTCATGCTAGTATTCGATCCAGGCCCAACCCTATGTACATACATACATATACCCACACATACAAATATAGATGGATTATACTTTTCTTGAGAGAAAAGTTATTTATTCTTTGTAATGTAAACCTAGAGCCTTCTAACTTGATCATTTTCATTCTCCTGGTTTATGATTTGATCACGCATCTACCTTATTCTCCCTAGCATCATTATGCTTGATTTGTTCTTCAGTTGCCTCTCATTGTACGACCCTTTTATTTATATACACTTGGTCCACAAAAATTTTCTTTAAAGTCCAAGCATTATTGTTCACCAAATTTAAAATAGTTTAGACATCATCTACGTCTTATGTCCCTCTTTAGCGCAAACAAAATTTCGTATACATTTCGACGATATTGCATCCTTGAGGTATCCAATCCAAGAATCCACCTTCAATTATAAATACTCTACTTTGGAAAGAAGCCAAAACAAGCTTAGTTGGTGGAAGGATATTAATGAAGCTTTCAAGGCCTTCTATCCATTTGTCTGGAGCAGTGCAGACCATCATAGAAGGGTCAGGTGTGATACAAATCAACATGAAGGAGAGTATAGTTAAGAGAGTAGAGGATGAAGTAGCTCATTATTTTCGAACTACTTAAGATGGAAGATGGAGAGGATGTTGTGTCTAATGGATTAGTGGGGGCCTTCTTTGTCTAAAGACATAACCCTCGTACAAGTCCATTAAGATCCATTACCATTCAAATAAAATCGGCTCAAAAAACTCTCCTCCACCGATCAAAAAAAGACTCAAAATTTTAAACAAGAAATCATAACAATTAAAATATTTATTATATATTAAATATTTGAAACAATAAAAAATGGTAAAGAAATCTTATTTTTATTCCATATATAACAATCCCCCACAAGATTCAAATATTTTTTAAAAATAAAAGATATAAAAATAAATTTTTATCTAGAAAACTCGTTCAATGTAATAGGTAAAATGTCTTTTGGACTTGAACCTTCACTTAGTGACATCAAATTTTGCTTATAACAATCCTAGAGTAGCCAAAGCTTTGAACCTAGAAACTTTATGTTACAAGTTCGACTCGAATCATATATTACACAGATACTATGCGAGTTCAATTAGGGGTGTGCACTATGGCCATGTGCAATTGTATCTCGATTTTGTGAGTGCTTTAGAAAATAAGTCTTAATTCTCATGAACTGTGATCTTACAGTCACACTCATATAGATGAATCTCCAAGGATATCAGCAATAACATATCCTACCATACTAATAGTTTCGATCTCATTAAGAATTGTATTCAACCTTGATAATTGTAGTAATGAGCATTAACATCAATAGAGATAGGCTTGGAGAGATATCTCCTCAAGTGCTTCTCCGATCACTCAATCAGCTTGTTTTTATCTATTGAACCTATTTTATAGCATCTCCACTCATATAGGTTGGGTTGCTATTGAAGGTAATTTAATCTATAGACTTAAGCTCCCTCCCCCTCGTTGTATCCATCACTAAAGCTCTAGAGAGGCTTTTAATAATATAGATTTAACAAAATTGAGTAACACAACACTATTCCTTTTATGATCTTTGATCATTTTAATCTTGGCTTGTATGAGTCTTGATATTTTAGTATCATACTTTTTTATTGTGTATCCTCATCATAGCTATTTAGCTATTATGATATAGCTGGTATTGACTTTTCTATTAGAAGAATGTCTAATGGTAGACTCTTTATTTATTTAGCTTTTTTAGTAGCTTCCTCACACTATAAGAAAAAGGGCCATTTTCGATGGATTTTTTAAGGGAAGAAGTAAAAAGTCCATCGAAAATTCGTATTTTTGATGAATTTCTAACGAAAAAAAAGGTCGTCAAAAAAATCCTCCTCGCAAATTTTTTTAAGGGATTTTATTTTTCAATGGATTTTTCGATAGAATTTTTTCCTTAGAAACTTTCAATAGATTTTTCGAGATAAATTCTCTAAGGGATTTTCTGAGGAAAATTTACCAAGGGATTTTTTGAGAAAATCTTTCTAAGTGAGTTTCCAAGGAAAATTCTTCGAGAAAAATTTATCGAGGAATTTTTCAAGGGAATCTTTTCAAGAGATTTTCCAATAAAAAATCTCCAAGGGATTATTCGAGAAAAATTTATTGAGGGACTTTTTGAGGGATTTATCGAGAAATTTTTTGAAAAAAATTTATCGAGGGATTTTTTGAGGAAATCTTTTTGAGGGATTTTTCAAGGAATTTTTCTAGAAAAAGTTTTCAAGGGATTTTTTTGAGGGATTTTTTGAATTTTTAAATGACTTTTAGATTTTTTTGAGGAAATTATCCCTTGCTAAATAATTTTTTGAGAAAATAATCCCTTGTAAAATGACTTTCCAAGATAAAAAAATCTCTTGCAAAATATCTTTTCAAGAAAAATATCCCTAGCAATATTTAAATCTAATCATTAGAAAAATTTGAAATATCCTTCTTTTTTAATACACCTGGTGATATGTAAATAATCCATATAACAATAAATTTATATTCGTAAATATAGCATACTAATCATAATAGAAAATTGATAGGAATGCGATGTTATCGTTAAGACACCGTATTTATCAGTTTAATCCGACTTCTTAAAATAATTAAAAATGCATAGATAGCAGTAAGTCGGGTCGAATCCATAGAGAAGGTAGTATTTTTAGATTTAAAATCTTTGAAAAGAGAAGAGTTTTGGAATCAAAAGTGAAGTCAAAAAATAAAAAGCAAAAATTAAAAGGTGCAGAAATTTAAACTTGGTACTAAGATCTACTAGTTAGATCTTAGCATCTATTTATAATAAAAAAATAATAATTAAAATATAAAAATTAGATTGTAATAAAAATAAAGAGCATAAAATTAAAGAACATAAAGATAAATATTATATTAATTAAAATTTTATAATTTAAATATATAAAAAGAAGAAATTAAAATAAGCTGATCTCTAATCTTGGATCGACATTGGCAGAAAAATGGTGTAGAAGCCCAGCTCTTTTTCTCAACACCCATTGCTTTGAAGCAGTCTTTAACCCATAGCCTGGCTTCGTCCTGTACCAAAGCTTCATCTTGATCGAAGATGTTGATTTCTGAAGGTCTGGGGTCCTTTTTATAAAGCTAGGAGGGCTGGAGAGTTTGCTTCTAGGCAATGTGGGACTAAGAGACTCTTTGATCGTCAAAATATAAAGAAATTTAAATAAAAATTGGATTAAAAGAAGTCCTACATAAATTCTACTACTCTGGATGAAATTTGGTCATAAATAGGAATCCAACGGTCCAAAAATTATCAAAATTGGATGAGTATCGGCCCAGATCAGGTCAGATTAAATTCTAACCGTCCGATCGCATGTTGATGGAGGAAATCTGGCCGTAAATCATGCATCGGGAGTCTTGATCACCATCGGGAGCATTCTGGACCGTTGGATCTTCATCACTTGATTTTTTGGCCATCGGATCGTGCCAGATCGCTGTTAGAATTTGAATCAAATCCGAAAATAACCACCACCATCCGATTTTGACCGCAATCAACCACAGTCGTCCGATCGTGCAATTACTATTCTCATGGACCGCGTGGATCGGCTGCACCACACACCGCAGCCAATCAGCACCTCTGTTATCAAGTGAAAAGATCAGATTGCCCTATGAGCCACGATAAATTTTTGTGGATCCTTTAAGGATCCAGGTCCGCCACGTATCGCGCTGTGATTCGTCGATTTCTACTGAGCTGGCGGTCCACACCTAGATCGTGGACTGGCTGATGGCTTCATCGGGTAAGTCAGCTTTGATGGCTTGACTTGTGGAGCTGGCTGAGCTATTTTTTTTTTTATTTAAATTTTATTTATTTTATTTCTTTAAAAATTCATATCTTTTTCGTTTTAGCTCCGTTTTACTCAAAATTTATTTTATTATGATAAAAAAAATAAGCTCTTTCCATTGATGATAAAATTTTATTTTTTAATTTTTATTATTTTTTAATTAATTTTTTAATTAATAAAAATATGAATTTCTCAAAAATTATATATAAATTGATTAATAATTTTTAAAAATTAATATAAATTAATTAATAAATTAATATTTTTATTGATAAATTTATGATGCTTATCACACCCCCAACTTAAGCTTTGCTCGTCCTCGAGTAAAGAAAGAATTTAGTTTTAAATATCTTTTAACTTTAGAGTTTCGAATTTTACCTAAGCAATTTTCAAAATGGCCATTGATATTCAGTAGAGCTTAAATGAGATATATCATTGGGGTATTAATACTTATCAATAGAAAAAATTAAGTAAAGAACATTAAATTTTTTCAGAACTTTTTCTAAATTATTCCACTCTTTATCTCTGATTTGTCTAAACTTTCATATAGGCAGTGTATTGCTACTTTCCATCCTTCATTTATTAATTTTTATTTTTACATTGCCCACTTTTTGATGCGAATATCATTGCTTACTTAGGCAACGGGACCCGGTTACTTGGTGGGAAAACAATGTTTTTTTTTTATTTTTTTTTTTTTTTTTTTTAACGTTGTACCACTATTGAGTGTCTTAACTCCTTAAGCTTTCTATTTGATCCATGTAGCGAGTCTTGGGCCAATGACTCCCAAACCAGTTGGCTTTAGGGCACTAGGTATAGAATACCCCTCGGGCTTACTAGCTCGAATCAAATAGGCTACGAGTTAAGACTAGCTTTACAACGAGCTTCTTTGCCCTTCCCACCTTTTTGATGCGAAACTCAATGCTTGCTTAGGCAAAGAGGCCCGGTTACTCAGTGAGAAGTACTTGAAAACTATTTTATTAAAATAAATTTTTATATGAAGAAACGTATAGTTATCCCTACACAAGCCTATAAAAAGTAGACTTTTCTTTGATGCTAATAGAAATAATTAGAAATGCTCCAAGAAAAAACTTTTTATGTTCTAGACTTAACTCTTTATTGAATTTTCTTAATACTTGATTCCTCAATATCTCATAGATTCTCTGAATCTGTGCATCAATTTTCTTTTAAAAATGCTTAGTTTAATTCGATTCTTAAGCATAATCAGGTGTCTAAATACTAAATACTAACTTTTTTGAGGACTTAAAATTTTAAAATTTTTATTTTTCTCTCCCCCCCAACTTAATCGACATTGTCCTCAATGGAGAAGAAAAAATAAAGGGTGTAATAAAGAACATGGAAGAATACACCTAACTCAGTATATTTTTGGTCCAGCACATGCCTTTGAAAATTTGAGCTCTCCCTCCAACTTATTCAAATTATCCTAAAAAAAATAAACTAAAAAGATAAATTAGATAAAAACTAAATATTGGGTTGCCTCCCAACAAGCGCTAAGTTTACCATCTTCAGCCAGACACAATGCAGCTCACTATCCTGTGTCGAATATTGGATTGACAAATTCCAATGGTTTTGGATTGCCAATCTCAGAAAGTTGATTTATAATCCCATTATTGATATATTCATTATTAATTTTAGGGATATAATTTATGATTCCATTCTCAGACCCATGTTTATTAAGAATTTCTCCTATTTGTTCTTTCTAAAATGCTCATGAATGGAGTTTTTGTATTAGGAGTTAAGTTTGATTCAATGGGTGCTGGAATGGTGACTAAAGGCTGATTTTAATTCTGGAGGTAAATTAATGTGATCTTGCTTAAACAACTCCATTGATATTTCATTACATGCCTCTTGATTTTTGTAAGAAGAACCAGCTTCTAGGGTTGAAGGGAATAGGACATTAGGTTTATAAGTCTCGGGTAAATCATCTATTCTCTTTTTTCCTAATTTCTATCTCATTTAAACTGGAACTAGCATCAGTACTAATTCTTGGCTTGGGTTCTTCTATGTGGTTAGTCTCAGTACTAACCAGTTTCTCTAAATTTTTATTTTGGCTAGCATCAGTACTAGCCTCTCTCACCTGGTCTTGGTATGGGTCCATAAGAATCCTATAGCTTTTAAGTTCAGAAATTACTTTGGTATTCTCAAATTGGGGATTCTTAAGTGAGACATTAAATTGATAACTTGGTCCAGGTGGTTGGTGGACATTAGGTGGGTTGTTTGAAATTGGTAGGTTCGGTAGTTGATCTAGTTCTCTCCTCATGTTAGACTCAACTAATTATCCTATTTGAGCTTCTAGTCTGGCGATAGATTGCTGTTGAGTCAGAATCAATTGTTGAAGTTGGTTAAATCTATCATCAGCTAGATTGGTCTGTTGAGGAGGTGGGTATGAAGGCTGATTATGATGTGGTGGCTGGATAAACTGACTAGGCTGACCATTATTATAGGTATAGTTTTGGTATTAGAGCCTATTTTGATAGTTTTGGATAGGTAAAATATAGGTTTGAGCCTGAGTCTATTGGGATATCCAAGAAAAATTATGATGGTTGCTCCAATCTAAATTATATAAATTTAAAAATGGATCATTAATCAATTTGGAGTATCCTTGAGTAGCTTGAACTTGTTCTTGGATAAAATATGAAAATTGTGCAGTCATAGAATATTCACTCACATGATGGGTTGGGCTAGTATAGATTGAATAAATCTTCTGATAATTAGAAGATGATGTGAATTATGCAGGAGATTATTGACCTAGGATTAGGAGTTGATCTATTTTCTGAGCAAGAAGGTCAACTTTATCTAATTTTTGGACTATTAGATTCAGATTAACCATTATTATGTTTAATGTGAATCAACCATTCAATTAAGTTCAACTAAATCAAAAAAAGCGATTTTCTACCATGCATGTATTAGTGTAACCCTTCAAAAAAAAATTTAGAATATTTTTTTTAATTTTTTTATTTTTATTATCACTATTTTATTATATTAAAAATTAATTTTTTTAAATTATTTTATTTATTAATTTTAATTTTAATTTAATTTAATTTAATTATCATTTTTAATATTTTTTTAGTTAGTTTAATTTAATTTTTATTTTATTTTATTTTATTTTATTTTTAGAGGAGTAAGGAGAAGAAAGAAGAGTTCTAAAGAAGAGGTCCTAAGAAGTCCTAGAACTAAGAAGAAAGAGAAGAATTAGGTTTAATTAGATTTAATGTTGGTTAGCAAACAAGTTGGTCAATCAATCCTAACTAAGGGTTATCCTAGATTTAGACAGCTCTTAACTATCAAGATCATCTTCAAGCCCTCCAAGTGTAGGATTAGCCAATCAACTAGTCAGGTAAGTGTAAGATTGATGTGAGTCCCCCCATTGCTTGCCTTAGACATCAATTGTGCTTGACTAGGTAAGCGAATGAAACCAATTAGAAACCACCTTCCTTCGGGCCCAGTCGTCCCTAAACCACTTTCCTAGACACCAGTCAAATTGACTTATCCTAATCCAGTTCAACTCTTAAGATTCTTATCCTATTAAGCTCGAGTTCCTAGGGTTGATGTCTAATTGATTTTAAAATTAAAGGCTTAGATCAATGCAGGATGTTGGTTGATTATTTGTGGGCCAAGGAAGGATGATCAAATTTCCACTTTACCTTATTTAATTGGGTTGTGCTCTTAATTTGATTTAATATGAATATATACAAAAAATTTTTAATTAAAGGGTTCTATGCAATTTAAACTAGATGCATACAACTAATTAAATTTTGAAAGGCTTACCTTGCCTCCAGCAATTATCAAAAAAAATAAAAATAAAAATAAAAATAAAAATAAAAATAAAAATAATATGATGCATACTCTAAGCAGTTAGAATTTCTAATCTTATCATGAGACTTTTAATTAGATTTAAATGAATATTTTTTTAAATTAATTTAAAAATAAAATAAGTAAATAAATAAATAAATAAAAGAGAATTAGGGTTAGGATTAATCTCATCAAGCAAAACTTCCGGTTCTTTTTATTCTTTAATCTCTTTTTCTACAAAATAATAAAAAAAATTAGCAAGCAATATTTATAAAAAAATAAAAATTTTATTTATAATTTATTTATAAAAAAATTAAAGAGATCAAAAATTTAATGTTCGTGCTTTCTCCGGCAATGGTGCCAAAACCTTGATAGGAATGTGATGTTGTCGTTAAGACACCGTGATTATCAGTTTAATCCGACTTCTTAAAATAATTAAAAATGCGTAGATAGCAGTGAGTCGGATCGAATCCATAGGGAAGGTAGTGTTTTTAGATTTGAAATCTTTGATTTTACAAAAGAAAAAGAAAAGAGAAGAGTTTTGGGATCAAAAGTGAAGTCGAAAAATAAAAAGCTAAAATTAAAACGTGCAGAAATTTAAACTTGGTACTAAGATCTACTAGTTAGATCTTAGCATCTATTTACAATAAAAAAATAATAATTAAAATATAAAAATTAGATTGTAATAAAAATAAAGAGTATAAAATTAAAGAACATAAAAATAAATATTACATTAATTAAAATTTTATAATTTAAATACATAAAAAGAAGAAATTAAAATAAGCTGATCTCTAATCTTAGATCGACATTGGCAGAAAGATGGTGTAGAAGCCTAGCTCTTCTTCTCGACATCCATTGCTTTGAAGCAGCCTTTAACCTATAACCTGGCTTCGTCCTGTACCAAAGCTTCACCTTGATCGGAGATGTTGATTTTTGGAGGTCTAGGATCCTTTTTACAGAGCTGGAGGGCTGGAGAGTTTGCTTCTAGGCAATATGGGACTAAGAGACTCTTTGATCATCAAAATATAAAGAAATCTAAATAAAAATTAGATTAAAAGAAGTCTTACACGAATTCTACTACTCTGGATGAAATCTGACCGTAAATAGGAATCCAATAGTCCAAAAATCATCAAAATTAGATGAGTATCGGCCCAGATGAGGTCAGATTAAATTCTGGCCATCCGATCGCACATTGATGGAGAAAATCTGATCGCAAATCATGCATCGGGAGTCCTGATCATCATCGGGGAGCATTCTGGACCATTGGATCTTCATCACTTGGTTTTTTGGCCATCGGATTGCGCCAGATCGCTGATAGAATTTGAATCAAATCCAAAAATAACCACCACCGTCCGATCTTGATCGCAATCAACCACAGCCATCCGATCGTGCAATTACTATTCCCATGGACCGCATGGACCGACCGCACCACACATCGCAGCCAATCAGCACCTCTATTGCCAAGTGAAAAGACCAGATTGCCCTATGAGCCGCGATAAATTTCTATGGACCCTTTAAGGGTCAGGTTCGCCACATGTCGCGCTGTGATTCATCGATTTCTGCTGAGCCGACGGTCCATGCCTGGATCATGGACCGACTGATGGCTTCATCGGCTGAGTTAGCTTTAATGGCTTGGCTTGGCTTGGTGGCTTGGCTTGCGGAGCTGGCTGAGCCATTTTTTTTATTTAAATTTTATTTATTTTATTTTTTTAAAAATTTATATCTTTTTCGTTTTAGCTCTGTTTTATTCAAAATTTATTTTATTATGATAAAAAAAATAAGATCTTTCTATTGATGATAAAATTTTAATTTTTATTATTTTTTAATTAATTTTTTAATTATTAAAAATATGAATTTCTTAAAAATTATATATAAATTGATTAATAATTTTTAAAAATTAATATAAATTAATTAATAAATTAATATTTTTATTGATAAATTTATGATGCTTATCAAAAACCATAATCATCATAAAAGAAAAAAATAGCCACCATATCCAAAAGTATCATAAGTATTAAGATTATAATAGAAGTTCCAAAAGTATTATCATTCTCGTCATATCCAAGTTCATAACAAAAAAGACAAATATCATAAGTATCATCATTCCAATCATAGTAAAAAAAGAAAATCATAAATGACCATCCTCCTCCTCTTGATCATAATCATCGTCCTCAACATAATCATTATCATTTGTAGAAGCAATAGCTGGAGGTGATATTGGAAACACCTGCATCTTCTCGATCATAAGGCGCATGAACTCTTCCGTATGAGAAATACAAGCAGCTAAGTCACTATTTTGGATGGCTAATTTACTATTCTAGATTGCTAATTAATTGTTCTGAGTAGCTAACTCCTCATTTCGAGCAGATACAATCTCAAACATATTATAAGTCTTCTCTCGCTCCTGAATCCACTCTTCAGGGACTCATGAGGTTGTGCGGTCAGAAGATGAGGAGCCTGTCAATAAGCTAGCCTGTAATCTAAGTCCATAAATCTACCCTTATTCACTCCAACTATTTCTTTCCATACATGTATCAGTAATGGCCGAGGCTACTACTATGATGATTCCGTACCATCCTCTCCAATCGAACTCTGACTTGATTGCACCTCTTGCCACTTCTAAAACTAGTCCATGAAAGATATTAAATACAATGAGTTAAGCATACAAATAGTATAAATATATGAATTATAGTTTTTTAAATACTTACATATGCTGTCTCTATCCTCTTATTTACATACCGATTGTCATCCTTTTTCTTCTGATGGATGTGTCTGAAGAGCTCATCCAATATAGTTGCTCGGTTCAACTTTTGCATTTGAATTTTATGACACAAACAATATTAGCAACTTTAAAAATAAAAGTTATATTATTAACAAGTGGATAAAGAATAAGATACATTAACAATAAATAAATAAGAATTTTCATAAAGAATAAATCAATACCAATCTTATAGTATGGTCGTTAATGCTGATAGAACCATCGGTATAAAGTAGGAAGCCTAATCCACTATAATCAGACGCATAATTCTTCTTGATCTTCTAACTTTGGGCTTTGAACTCATTACTATCCCAATATTTTTATAGCTCCTACCATACATCCTCCCCAATCCAATTTGGCTTGCAGTTATGATTCTCACAAGCCTAATTAAATATATCAATAAAATGATTTAAACTACAACGCTCCCAATTCCTCCAGATATGCTGCCCATCCTTTGGATCCCATTGAAAATTTTTCTACAAAAAAATTTAATATCAATAAAATATATAGATATTTTAAATTAAATATAAGCAAACAAAGGCATCTAATAAACTTAAAAATATTCTTGTCTCAAACTCACGAAACCATATGTCTTGTGTCCTCTTTGGAATTTTCTTTCATGTAGAGTAAAGACCATTATACTTGCTCTTAAGGATTTCAATCAAAGCATGGATAACCATATGGTTATCATTGAAACTATACCAATAAATAAAAGTCAAACAATTATATATATTTATTTCAACTGAATAAAATAATGTAATAAACTAAATATTATATAATTTTATCCATAACTATTTAGAATTAACAGTGCCTTCTCTGATGTTTGGATGTGCAAACTCTCTTAGCTAGAAATTATAGTGGCAGAAGTGTGCATAGGTTAGATAGGCGGTGACTGCCCAGGTGGAACCATAGTATGGGAAGAGGAAGGATTGCAAGTAAGGCTAGGTGTGTATGGCATGATATTTAGGTATTGAAAATAAAGTGATGGACATATAGAAAATGATGATGGCATAGTGGAGAAAGTGGGGGGGGTGGTGAAAGTAGTGGAAATGGAAAGGTGGAAAAAAATCAGAACATGATGGTTGAGTAGTAAAAGCTCCTAAGGTTATAGTAGGGAGATGTGGTAACATAGGATGGAAAGGAGATGGCATGGTTGAAGAGGGTGGTATAATAGGAGAAGAAGATGATGTGACGATGGTAGAAGGTGGCGAGTGAAGCTTCTAAGAGGCCATGGTGGTTGAGGATAGTGATAAGTCCGTCATGGTTGTAGTGGTTGCACGAGTCTTCTTTAGTCGAGAAGTAGATAACTTTTTTTCTCCTTTCCAACTCGGTTTGAACGTGACATCTGTATATGCACAATAATATAAATATAAAATAAATCAAATATCAAGTATTGATTACAACAACCTAAATATAAAATAAATATCAAGTAAAGATTATAATAATATATATGTAAAATAAATATCAATAATATTAAATAAGCACATATATAAACAAGTTATTACCTATTAACAAAAAAAAAGTAAAGAAATTACTTAGAAGCATAAATATTATATCATAATTACTCATCATCGTCCTCATTGTCATCTTCATATTTTTTATTGCTTTCTGAATCATCTTCATCAATGAAATATTCTTCTTCTTCCTCTTCTTCTTCATCTTCTTTTTCTTTATCATTAATGGTGCCTTGAAGATATGCATCAACCTTCTCAAATAATCCCTCACTGTCTCATAAATTTTCAATGGACTTATTATCATCTATTGCATTGACTTGAGACATCTCCTCATCTTGAAAAGTAGGCTCCAAAATATGGTCATTATCTACTCGACCTCTTGGTCTTGTCTTGATGACCATCCACCAATCTACCTTATCTCTTATCCTCTCAGGATAAGATAAACAATATACTTGCACCCCATGTTGGGAAAGAATGAATGGATCAAACTTTGGATATATTCTATGATGTTGAATCTCAATGATGTCGTATTATTTGTGCACTTTCATCCCACGATTTATGATAGGATCAAACCATTAATAGTAAAATATTTTCACCCTTTTATCATCTTGACCTAGATATTATAACTCCACCACCTCCTTAAGAATACCATAGAAATCACTTTTTACTATCACCATATCCTCTGCACTTAACATACACTTCACTATTGATTATTTTTTTACTCTCACTGTATGCATGTATGTGAAATTTGAATCCATCAATAAAATACATGGGCCATATTTTTACCACACTCATGGGACTCCAAGCTAAGTCATTCAAGTATTGATTTCGTATCATACTATATGAATTGTGCACTTAATCATAAATTATAAAAATAATGTATTAGTATTTATATTTTACATGGAAAAAAAATTTCTATTGGCATAAGCAGGAGTTAAAGCTTACATAATCTTTAAACCATGATGCAAATAAAGCCTCAATCCTTGCATTTATCTCAGCATTAAATGTCCATGTGTGGAAGTATGTACATACTACATAAATATACTAAAATACAGAAAGAAAATCTTAATTTTTTGGATCAAGTTCGTTCAGATCTGATCAGATCAAGAGATATATTTCAAAAATTTTTCTCTTGATTCAGATCAGATCTAAGATGTTTTAGATCTAATTATTAATATTTTAAAAATTAAAATAAAATTAGATAAATTAAATCATATTTAACTTACCTTGAAGTGGGTAATCCTATTACCCATTGATGATCCTGTAAGCAGCGAAAGGTTCTGAATCAAGCCATGCAAGTGCCTGACCTCTACCAGTATCCACGCGGATTGGATCTGGAGATCCTCTTTTTCTCTATCATGTCTCCAAAAATTAGATCTGGATCTGATCTAGAGGATCTTCAAAACTCTTTTCGAAGATCAGTAGTTGTCCTATGCAGCAGTGCAGCCTTCTAGCTTTCAGTCGCCTTTCTTTGATCTGGATCGCACCAACCAAGAATCCAAACACTTTGAATGTGGAGAGGAGAGGGAGAAAGTGGGTTTGGCATGGAGGAAGAGGGGAGAGGCAGCCTTGGGGCATGGGATTTTAATTCTCCAATCATACAATCATATAATCTGAGTTGAACGTAGGGTCTTATTTATAGACTGTCTGTAATCCAACTTCTCTTTTTTCCAACCAATCACAACTCTTTGTGAAATCAGATCTAAATCTGATTGGTGGAAATAAAGTCCCCTGGATTCCTCCTTAGAGGGCATCTAACATCAGTCAAAGTTATTTCTTAGGAGAACTCTAATCAAAATCCAAAAAGAAGATGGAGTCCCTATCCAACAGGGACTCCTGGGCACCTCCAGCTTGGGCACACGCCAAGGGTGGCGTGCACCCTCTTCCTTGTCAGGTTCTGGCAGGGGGACAGGCTCCCACCAGCTCTCCAATAGGTGCATGACATGTGGACAGAAGTCAAAGTGTCAATGGTCAACATTTGACCAGTCAAAGGTAGACTTTTGACCAAAGTCAAAGAACGAGAAATGGCAGATGATCAAAAATGCAGGTAATATCTTACAAATATAGACAACCTTTCTGACTTGGACAACCTCCAGTCAGACCATATGAAGGCCTCTGATTGAGCACAAACTCCTTTGGCTCAGTCAGGACAATTTATTTATGATAGCAAAAGAAGAACGTTAGGTTCAATCGAGTGCTAGCACGATTTCTTTGAACCTAATTGAATCTCATTCAGATCAATTGAACTAGATCAGTTCAATTGATAATCACCAGATTCAAACCCTTATTTGTGTGATCCAGTTAGGTTCAGTTCTGTATGGTAATGGGATATGTCATGATCTCTATCATCGACATCATCGAAACTTCTTTCGATGGATCAGAACTCTTCTGATTCGAACAGCTAGAATGATCGATCATCTAAATCATTCTAATTGCTCCCAAAATCCATCAGTGACACCTAGTAGTATATGGTGGCAATCCATCAGAGCTGAATGCAAACCTCTTGGTGCAGCTACCTGTGTGATTAAGTTCTTCTATCTTGAGCCCCGATCAGATTAGGGTTAAGGTGAACTCGTCAAACCCTAGTCTCTGTCATATGATGTAATCATTCGATTCAAGTCCAATGTGAAAATCTAAATAGAAACTCTTTCTATTATTTCACTCTGCCATGGCCATGGGCTTCTGGACTTGATTCTCATGATCATCATAGGGCTGCTCCTCTACCACCGAGGTAGATAGATTCCATCTTGATGCAATCCAGTTCCTACAATGAACATGCTATAGCCAACATACACCTCAGGGTTCCATATGGCTAGGAGATCGAGTAATGGTGTAGTCAAACTATAACACCCTCAAGGTGAACTGTCGATGCACCTCAGGTCAAAGAACCAGACACACCACTGCAGCATCGAGTCAGTCATTGACGAGAAGGTAGACTTCCTAATGACTACTCGAGGTGGTCACGCTCAGTGCCCTCGTTCTCTAACGAGTATCTGTACTCTCGCTCTGATGTCTCCACACCGTAGACTCAAGACTCATCTACTAAAGAGAAGCGATTGTACACCAACCTTTCCGAATCAATCACCATCCTCATGATGATCCTATGGTCGGAAGCATTTTATGAGTTAATAATGATTATTCATGTCTTAAATTTTCAACTCTTGAAAATATGAATTATCATTACCATTAACTCAAAGGATGTATCACAGACACTAAATACACATATGTGATAGAAAATAACCCATTTTATTGATTATAGTCAAAATTATAATTTTGCCCCTAGAAGTGTATTACAAGTGTCAGCCAATTCTGGCTTCTAGGGCACATATATCTAACAATCTCCCACTTGTCCTAAAGCCAATTGGCTACAAGTCTAAGTCCCATCTTCTCAAGGTGGGCTTCGATCTTCTACTGGCCCAATGGCTTTGTAAGTGGGTCTGCCACATTATCTGTGGAGTTGACTCTCTTGACCTCGACGTAATCCTTCTCGAGGTAATCGCGGATGAGATGGTATCGCCGCTCAATGTGCTTGGATTTCTGATGAGACCTCGGCTCCTTAGCAAGGGCTATGGCGCCATTATTGTCGCAGTATAGAGGAATGGCATCTGAATGGCATTACTCCAATTTCTGCAGCAAACTTCTTGTACCAGAATGCTTCCTTCGTAGCTTCTGATGCAGCGATATATTCTGCTTCCATGGTGGAATCTGCTATCACCATTTGCTTGAAACTCTTCCAGCTGACAGCACCACCATTGCACACAAATAGACTCCCAGATGTCGACTTTCGATCATCTATATCGGACATGAAATCTGAGTCTGTGTATCCCTGAACTTGGAGTTCTCCATTACCAAAGACCAACATCATATCCTTAGTTCTTCTTAAGTACTTAAGGATACATTTCACAGAAGTCCAGTGTTCTTCACCTAGATTTGACTGATATCTGCTTGTGACACTCACAGCATGGGCTATATCAGGTCGTGTACATAGCATGGCATACATGAGGCTCCCTATTGCAGAAGCATAAGGGATCTTGCTCATGCATTCTATTTCTTCAGTGTGCTAGGGCACATCTTCTTGGAAAGATGAATACCATGTCTGAAGGGTATTAATCCCCTCTTAGAATTTTCTATACTAAACCTCTTTAGTACTTTCTCTATGTACATCTTCTGTGAAAGTCCTAGCATCCTATTCGGTCTATCCCTATAGACCTTAATTCCTAGAATAAAGGATGCTTCACCTAGGTCTTTCATGGAGAATTCCTTGGACAACCATAATTTGACTATTGTCATCATGGGAATATCATTCTCAATAAGGAGGATGTCATCCACGTACAATACGAGAAAGACAACAGCGCTCCCACTGATCTTTTTGAAGACACACAGTTTTTCTTCATTTTTGATGAAACCAAACATTTTGATCACATCATTGAAATGAGTGTTCCAGCTCCGAGATGCTTGCTTAAGTCCATATATGGATCTTTGCAGCTTGCAAACCTTGTGATCAGTATCACTGGATGTGAAACCTAGCGGCTGTTCCATATAGATATCTTTCTCAAGATATCCATTCAAGAACATCATTTTCACGTCCATTTGCCATATTTCATAATCGAAATAGGCTGCAACGGCAAGCAATGTGCGGATGGATTTTAGCATAGCCACTGAAAAAAAGGTATCCTGATAGTCAATGCCTTCGCATTGACTATAATCTTTTGCCACTAGTCTAGCCTTGAATGTCTCCACATTTTCATCTGCACCAATCTTTCTCTTGAAGATCCATTTACACCCAATAGGTACTATACCTTCTAGTGGATCTACCAAGGTCCAGACTTGGTTTGAGTGCATCGAGTCAATTTCTAACTGCATTGCCTCTAGCCATTTCTCGGAGTCGATATCTGATATCGCCTCATTGTAGGTTTTGGGATTAACACCATGAGCACCATTACCTACGAGGAACATTTCCTCTACTTCCTCTGAAATAATACCTAAGTATCTTTCAGGGGGATGGAAAACTCTTTTCGATCTATGAGGTAGAGGAGGTAGTATTCTTATTGGCTCAACCTGATTTGGTTTCAATTGATCCTTAGCTCATTGTACTTGTGAGACTTTCTCATCAAGCTTGATCTGCTTTCCAATGCCGCTATCTTGAATAAACTATTTTTTAAGAAAGATGGCATGTCGACTCACAATCACATTGTAGTCTTCTAGAATATAGAAATAGTATCCTAATGACTCTTTAGGATATCCTATGAATCGAGCTCTGAAGGACTTAAACTCTAACTTATCCGCTTGTTGTCTTTTGACATGAGCCGGACAACCCCAAATTCTGAGATGACTCAGACTTGGTTTCTTACCATGCCATATCTCATACGGTGTGGTAGGAACGGTCTTTAGAGAAAACCCTATTCAGTAGATAAATTGAAGTTAACAATGAATGTCCCCAAAGAAAATCAGAGAGGTCTGTGAAGCTCATCATGGATCGAACCATATCCAATAGGGTCCGATTTCTCCGTTCTAAAACCATTGAGTTGAGGTGTTCCTAGTGGAGTCCATTGAGAGACTATGCCATTTTTCTTGAGATAGTCTAAGAATTCTCGGCTAAGGTATTCACCTCCTCGATCTGATCGAAGAACCTTAATGGGTTTTTCAGTTTTTTTCTACTTCATGTCTGAATTTTTTGAACTTTTCAAAAGCTTCAGACTTATGTCTCATAAGATACACATACCCATACCTAGACAGATCATCGATAAAGATAATGAAGTAGACAAAATTGCCTCTAGCTGGCACATTAAATGGGCCGCACACATCAGTATGTACTAGGGCAAGAAGATCTGTGGCCCTTTCCCCATGTCCAACAAAAGAAAGTTTGGTCATTTTGCCTTGGAGACAAGATTCGCAAGTTGGATATGACTCGGAAGTCAATGAACTCAATAGCCCATTTTTCTCTAATTTGTTGATCCTATCTTCTGCTATATGATCCAATCTTAGGTGCCATAGATACCTATCATTTGGACTATCCCTAGGTCGTTTGGCATTCACGTTTTGCTTAACAGTTAGAACAGGTACTTCAATATGTAGCTGATAAAGACCATTAATAAGAAACCATTTGCAATTTTATTTCTTTCATAAAGAATGTTACAATGGTCCTTAAAGAAGGTAATTACATAGCCTTCTAGTGCTAAGCATGAAATAGAAATCAAATTTCTGCTAGCTGCAGGCATATAATAATAGTCTTTCAAAACTAAGTCTAAACCAGATGGTAATCGAAGAGGGTATGTTCTCATGGCTACTGCAGCAACTCTTGCTCTATTACGAACACGTAGGATCATGTCTCCATCCCTCAGCCTTCTGCTATCCTCAAGATCCTGCATGGAAGTGCACAGATGAGCGCTGAAACCAGAGTCAAGCACCCAACTGGATGCAGAAGAAACCATAAGATTAGACTCAATAACGAGCATACCTCTAGAAGGACCTTCATTCTTGTTCTTCAGGATGGTTAGGTAAGTAGGACAGTTTGGCTTCCAGTGGCCATCGCTGTTGCAATGAAAATACTTTTCTTTGACATCGATCTTTTTCTTCGGCTCTGCCTTCTTCTTCTTTGTTCCTTCCATCTTCTGCTTTTTTGCAGACTTCTTTTTCTTTCCATAAGACTTTCTTTTGGAAGAAGTCCGTTCCATAGCAAGAACTGAGCCTTTAGAACCTTTCATAGAAAGCTCAGCGGTAACCAGCATATTCATTAATTCAGCCAAGGAATTTTGAAGTTTATGCATGTGGTAATTCATGATGAATTGCCCATATGCATCAGTCAAGGATTGCAGAATAATATCATTCTGCAGGTCCAAGTCTAACTTCACATCCGAGCTTCTCAAGCTCTTCCATATCCTTGATCATTGTCAGACAGTGATCTTGGACTGACTGCCCATCACGCATCTTAGCCTTAAAAAGTCATTTCGTGACTTGATATTTGGCTGCGCGACTCTGTTCACCAAACATCTCCTGTAAGTGAGCCAACATTTGGCGAGCAGTCTGATATCTTCATGTTGGTGCGGAGCTTTACATCAGACATTGAGCCCAACATGTAATATCTAGCCTTTATTATCTTGTCTAATCCATTTTTTCAGAGATCCTCTCTTTCAGTGGATGGACGAGGCTGGTAAGGTGGGAGGATCCTGATCCAATACATGGTTAACTTCTCATTGAACAAAATAATTTTGTAGTTCCTGAGTCATCTTTATAATTGGAGGGGTTCATCAGTCTATGTGTGTCTAGGATACCGTGCCTGGGTTGGACGCAAGATCATTTTCCTATAGAGAGTTAAAGATTCTAGTTAGATATTGAATTTGACTTAACCAATTTTTTAGGGATTTTATTTTTAAACAAATTAGCTTTCCCACTATTTTCTCGGATCCCTACACTCCCTCTGTAGAGATGCAAAAATCTCCATGATTAATGATTTCTAGTGGGTGGTGCGGTCTCACCAACTGACTCATCACCTCACCTAACAGTTATTGGTGATGGGTTAGCCAATGAGTGAACAACTCTTGTTCAATGATTCTCTAATTCATGGTGCACCCAAAACTTGGTCTCTAATTCATGAATCTCACCGTATCCGGAATATTGATCCACTCCTTAGTTAAGTCAGACCCACCATTTGCATAGACTGGGTTTCTAATTGAGTCTCTCACCGTATCCGAAATATTAAGCCTAACTCATCCTCCAGCCCATAGCATCCAATGCCTAATAGACATGGTTGCATCTTTTCGGTGCAACTGAGCCACTGTATCCAGCCGAGAACAATCAACCTCAGGAAGGGCCCGCACATCTACAATGGTGGAAGACCTCAGACTTAATCTTTTCTTAGGAAGAATTGATTCAAGTCTCATTAAACTAGACTTGGCTTAGTCATAACAATTATGACTAACCTAATGGCATGGATTAGCTTGGATTATTGACCACCTCAGATTAGAACTGTGTCAACAGATATGGCCAGGTAAGTGAGACCAGTGGAAGGAATATGCCATTAACTCATACAAGAACGCATTCAGGTCGAGTAGCTTTCAATTAAAAACCAGTCGATCGTCTATGCCAAACTTACCTTAGACACCAAATTGTTGAGTCAGAATCAATTGGGTTAGCCTACAATCCAGACTCTAACCTCTGAGCCTAATTAGGTCTTGCTTGATCGTGACTCGATCTTGACCCAGACTTAATCCTATTAGGCTGGTCAATTTAAGCATTGTTGATCCCATCTAACCAACTCTTGATTCGGTTTGATCAACCACTTAGACCTAATTGAGCTACCCAAGCCCAACCCAGTATTATGAATATGTCTTAGATCTGAAATTCTCAATTTTAGACCTAATTAATATTCCATAAACTTAATTCTTAATTAAGTTGGGTTCATAAAATAAAATATGCACAATAAATCCTAGGATTTCAGGATCTAGGGTTTTGCAGAAAGTAAGTTTTTGGATTTCTGATTAAGACGAACACACAGCACCCCTACACGTCATAAGAACACCCCATCGAATGGAAGAGAGGGCCTTTAAATCCTTCTTCGTTCTTATGATCGGATGGCCAAGAGGAACGCCTTAATCAGGAACATTCAATACTACAAAAATAATATCAGATCTATATCATATATCTCATATATAAAGTAGATCTAATCATGGCATATTTTGCATACATCTCATGTATCAAATCATGCATATTTTCAGATCTAAATTATCTCATAATAATCTAAAAAATTAGATTTAAATTGATCTAATCAAAATAAATTCTAATCTAGATAATTATGTAGAACTATTCTACAACTATTCTAGTCATGCATCTATCATATCTCATATGATATTTAAAATTAAATAATTTTTATTTGCTATTTATCAGATGTTATTATAACACTTATAATATCAAAAAATAGTAAATAAGAAGATCTAAAATATGTTTTAATCAGATTAAATCAAAGACATGCAAAACTATTCTATAGAACTATTCTATTCTAGAACTAGTCATGCATATCTTCTTAATCTTAGATCCAAATCATTTAATTTTAATTTTTTTGATTTCAGATCTGATCACATCTCATGTGACATCTAAAATCACTTTAGTTTTTAATTAAAATAAAATTAAAATTAGATCTAAACAATTTAGAACCTGGCTCTGATACCAGTTGAAGGGAAATCCTGATTTCCCGGTCCAGGTTCATCCAGATTTGATCAGATCAAGAGATATATTTTAAATTTTTTTTTCTTGATCCTAATCAGATCTTGATATATTTTAGATCTGATTCTTATTATTTTAATAAATAATAAAAAAATAAGATAAATTAAATCAAATTTAATTTACCTGATTTGGGTAATCCTATTACCCTGTAGATGATCCCGATTGCAGCGGAAGGTTCTGGATCTAGCCACGCAAGTGCCTAGCCTCTACCGATATCCACTCGGGTTAGATCTGGAGATCCTCTTCTTCTCTATCACGTCTTCAAAAATTAGATCTGGATCTGATCTGAAGGATCTTCAAAACTCCTTTTGAAGATCAGCAGTCGTCCTTTACAGCAGTGCAGCCTTCTTCTTTTGATCGCCTTTCTTTTGATCTGGAATGCACCAAAAAAAATCCAAAACTCTTTTGGACGTGGAGAGGAGAAGGAGGAGAAGTTTAGGCATGGAGGAAGAGGAGAGAAGCAGCCTTGGGGCATGGGAAATCTCTATTTAATTGCATTACCTTTTAGGGTTGGGCGCAGGGTCTTATTTATAGACCTCTTGTGATCCAACTCCTCTTATTCTCAACCAATCACAACCCTTTGTGAAATCAGATCTAAATCTGATTGGTTGGAATAGAGTCCCCCTGGATTCCTCCTTAGAGGGTGCCTAAGATCAGTCAAATTGGATTCTTAGTAGAAATCTGATTGGAATCTAAAAGGGAGGTGGAGTCCTTGTCCAACAAGGACTCCAAGGCGCCTCCAACTTGGGCGCACGCCTAGGGTGGCATGCGTCCTCTTCCTTGCCAGGTTCTGGCAGGGCACAGGCCCCCACCAGTTCTCCAATAGGTGCGTGACATGTGGACAAAAGTCAAAGTATCTATGGTCAACATTTGACCAGTCAAAGGTCAACTTTTGACCAAAGTCAAAGGACCAAAAATGGCAGGTGACCAAAAATGGCAGGTCATGTCTTATAAAATAAGACAACCTTCTCTAACTTGGACAATCTTCAGTTAGACCATATGAAGGCCTCTGATTGAGCACAAACTCCTTTGGCTCAGTCAGGACAACTTATTTGTGATAGTAAAAGAAGAATGTTAGGTTCAATCGAGTGCTAGCACGATTTTCTTGAACCTAATTGAATCTCATTCAGATCAATTGAACTAGATTAGTTCAATTGATGATCACCAGATTCAAACCCTTATTTGTATGATCCAGTTAGATTCAGTTTTGTATGGTAATGGGATATATCATGATCTCTATCATAGACATCATCGAAACTCCTTTCGATGGATCAGAACTCTTCTGATTCGAACAGCTAGAATGATCGATCATCTAAATCATTCTAATTGCTCCCAAAATCCACCAGTGACACCTAGCAGTATATGGTGGCAACCCATCAGAGCTGAATGCGAACCTCTTGGTGCAGCTACCTGTGTGATTAAGTTCTTCTATCTTGAGCCCCGATCAGATTAGGGTTAAGGTAAACTCGTCAAACCTTAGTCTCTGTCATATGATATAATCATTCGATTCGAGTCCAATGTGAAAACCTAAATAGAAACTCTTTCTATTATTTCACTCTGCCATGGCCATGGGCTTCAGGACTTGATTCTCATGATTATCATAGGGCTGCTCCTCTACCACCGAGGTAGATAGATCCCATCTTGATGCAATCCAGTTCCTACAATGAACATGCTATAGCCAACATACACCTCAGGGTTCCATATGGCTAGGAGACCGAGTAATGGTGTAGTCAAACTATAACACCCTCAAGGTAAACTGTCGATGCATCTCAGGTCAAAGAACCAGACACACTACTGCAGCATCGAGTCAGTCATTGACGAGAAGGTAGACTTCCTAATGACTACTCGAGGTGGTCACGCTCAGTGCCCTCGTTCTCTAACGAGTATCTGTACTTTCGCTCCGGTGTCTCCACACCGTAAACTCAAGACTCATCTACTAAAGAGAAGCGATCGTACATCAACCTTTCGGATCAATCACCATCCTCATGATGATCCTATGGTCGGGAGCTGTTTATGAGTTAATAATGATTATTCATGTCTTAAATTTTCAACTCTTGAAAATATGAATTATCATTACCATTTCTCAAAGGATGTATCACAGACACTAAATACACAGGTGTGATAGAAAATAATCCATTTTATTGATTATAGTCAAAATTATAATTTTGCCCCTAGAAGTGTATTACAAGTGTCAGCCAATTCTGGCTTCCAGGGCACATATATCTAACAAGATCAACAATCTTCTTCTTTATGATGGCAAAACTTTGAGTATATATATAAAAATAAAATTAATGTATTTCAAAAGCTTTGCTAGTATAAATTATGAAGTGATAATATACATAATTATTAATGCACACTTCATAAAGGCTCCCATTTAACTTAAATTTAGATGTTTCAGGTATCAACATGAACTGTATTATAAGCTCAAGCATAACATATACTCAACAAATCCTCTCTCCATTTTTGACAATATCAAAAAGCTTATGGGAAGGATCAAAGATGTCTCATCAAAATCAAGAAAATTTCAAATCAAGTTTAAGAGAGTATTAAATTTAAATTTCATGGATTTTTAACATAAAAAGTAAGTATATAGGATATCAAATTCATATTGATGTCACTCTTCCCCTTTTGAAAATATTTGAATCCTAATTTTATCATGATATTTAAGGGATAGAACCAAAATTTTATTTGATACTACTAAAGTAGACTTTCGATTTAGATTTAAAAATTAGAGTTTTTTTTTAAAATAAATAAGTGAACATGATAGTTATTCTTTTCTTTTCTTAAAAAAATTCTAACAATTCAACTTAAAAAAAGTATGTAGCTCGAATGTATCGAATAAAAGAAATTCAGCAAATGATGTTCTAATTTTGAAAGTCTCCCATATGATAGAACTTAAAATTATTTTTACATCTTTAAATAAGTCTCAAGTTTGAAGGAGTATTAAATTCAGCTTGTTTATAGCATAGAAAATATTGCAAATTAACTCCAAGTTAACTCTTATTAATTTTTCAAAGAAGTATGGTAATATAGTCAAGTAGATCAAAAATAATAAGCATATATGAATCAAAGGATGAAATTGAATTTTCTTAGCATAAGTCAATTTGAATCTTTCAGGATCAAATATAATTTATCAGAAGAAAAAATTAGGTTTAGAGTATATTTCAAAATTAATTAAACTCTAATTAATTATTAAGAGTTTAAACTCCAATATCATTCAAATTATGCAAGTTAAGACTAAAAATTTAGAAGCACATGAAAGCTCAATGGTATTATGCAATGAATGTTTATTGATACCAACATAAGTCATTTAGTAACTTCAAATAAATCAAAGTATTTCTCTCCCTTTTTCTTTCAAATTGAGCATATTTAACAAAAATTTAGCATTAAAAATTAGATTCATGAGATTTAAATAAATTTTTAATCACATAATTATTTCTTCTTTAATGTTTTCTCTCCCTTTGTTTTACAAATATAGCCACTTTCATAACTAAGTGAAATTTTAAGATCACAAAGTATTGATTGAGTGAGGCAAATCATTAGTTAAATTACATATCAAACAATCAGTCAAATTATTCATTAAAGTCCTAAAATTTATTTCTTTTTATGTTAAATATTTTTACTGTTCTCCCATTTTAATGAGCAATTTTTTAAAAAAAATTATTTTTTTTAGATTATCAAAATTTAATATTTATATTCATTTAAATTATGATTCTTTAGAATTTGCTCCTCCTTACTTCTATAGCAAAATCCAAAATCAAAGATATAAAATGATAATAAAACATCAAGCAATTTCAATATTGATCAAGTCATTTTGACATCAAACATTTTAATATTGATCAAGACATCACATTTTTCAAAAGAAAAATATCTTTTTTATTTGCTCCAAAAGTTGTTTACATGAACTGATTACATATGAGGTCAAAATGCAAACTCCTATGTCTTGACAAAAAGTGGATTGCTAGGAAGCTCTAAGGCTACATGAGTAATGTCCTAGCATCTTAAGTAAAAGGATCAGACTCTAAGAACTAGGATCAAATGGAAGAGAAGAAGATGGTCCAACATCTATAGAAGGCTAGCCAGAAGCATCTATCCTCGCAGTAGAGATCTCTTGAATCAGACGAGCAGTCTCCTCTCTAAGCAATGACATGGCCTCTGAGGTAAGTCGCTGAATCTCCAAGCTGACAGCTATCACGATCCTCAAGAAGATCCTCTCAACCAATAAGTCCTCGTTCAGTCTGGAGTGTGGTTTGTCTGAGCTCTCTAGACGATCCATCGGTGCTTCTATGGTCTCATAAATCTGCTTTGCTGGTGTTGCTGGCTCCTCCATATGAATATCTGGCACTGGAATAATGGGTGGAGCCTCAACTGGATCCTCTACCTGTATCTGAGCTCTCGATGAACCAAACAAACATCCTGTCTCTCAAAACTCATACGACACAGGAACTGTTCGTTGTATGTATCTGTGTGCATCAGGGCTCTAGAGGTCTCTCCATCAAAATCTATCCCATGCTCTTGAAAAATCAAAGTCAAGGCTATCCCATAGGATAGAGAAGTCCTAGATCTCCTTATCGTATCATCCATATATTTGATCATAAGTGTTGAGAGGTTTAGGAGGATCTCTCGAATCATATGGTACATGAAAGATATGTCTCTCACAGCTACAAAATCAAATCTACCGATTTTAGAAAAAAAAATCTGGGTGGTAATGTGATGTAGGAGGCGCATATCAGTAGATAACTAGTTGGCACTCACCTTCTTTAAATCACTGATATCCTCTCTTCCTAAAATATATTTGAGCCATTCTAATCTCTTTTCAAGTTTATCAATTTGTTTCCCTTCAGCTCTCATCCTCAGAATTCTTTCTGACTTTTTACTATCAAAAATAATTAAAACTTCTTTCACCTCAGATTTAATGACCCCATCTCCACTCTTCAAATTTGAAAAAAATTCCATGACTAGATTTGGGTAGGTCAAAACATTTAGGGAGCAAAAAATTTTTCATCCAAGATTTCTAAGTTTTCTTCCAAAATCAAAATTATTTTTCTCTAGAAAATCAAAATCGATGTTTCTACCCATAGAAACCATACGGAAGATTGTTGCAAACCGTGAAGGAGTACCTCAAGAAGATCAGGGAGCTGTCGGAGGTGGAGAAGACCTGGCTGGAGGTGGAAAAGGAGCTGCCAACGAGGGGGAAGAGACTCTCTACTCTGCACAGTGTTTCATTCACTATTCATGGATCGGAGATGGAGAATGGGGCATCCTAGGGCTCGAAGAACCTGTCCGAGGTCTTCTTTCGCATCGAGCAAGATGCTTCACATGAGGCACCATCTTCCAAAACATGAGAAGGAGAGAATGGGAAAGTGTCTTGGAAGGTTTAGATGGGATAGAGAGGGGTTTGGAGAGCCTTGTTCGAAGGTGTGAGCAAAAATAAAAATAGGATAGGGATGGTTCAATTTTTTTAAAAGATCCTGTCCCATAAAAGGGATCGACACTTTGCTTAAAAAGTGTCGACACCTTGGAAGGGGTCGACACTTTTAGTGTAAGGTGTTGACACCTTATTAGAATAGTTTCAGAAGGATTTTTCAGCTTAAGTGTCGATACTTACAGGGTTTAGGGTGGACACCTTGATTAAGAATTAGTCTAGAGACGATCCAAATCAAGAGAATTTAATCATATTTAGATCAAAAAGATATTCAATTGATTTGAGGGTTAAGGATGACAATCAAACTAAATTTGAGATTCAATGATTTGACCAAATAGGATGTAATAATCAATCAAATCAGGAGTATTGAGAAGGAAAACTCTAGCTATAGGCTATATATATTTGGTTTCAATTAGGAAAGACTTGAAACCTTTGAAAAGACTAAGATGCAATGCAATTTCAAACATTTGAATTTTATGAGGAGATGATTTATATTCAAATATTTATTTTATGTAAGTAATTTTGAGTAAATTTAATAGTTTAATATTTTATGAAAAAAATTTAATTAAATTCAATCTAAACTTAGTTTCTCTCGAAAGCTTAACAATTAAAGAATTAATATTTCTTGATTTATATTCATCAAATATAGAATTGATAAGGGGAGTCTTAAGAATATCAAGTTAAAATATTTTAACCAAAACATTCACAACATGATATGAATTCATTGCAAGCATCAAAATCAATTAATTAAACATAAGAAGTATTTTAAGCAAGGAATTTTATATGCATGCATATTAATCAAAGGATTCATTCAATCAAAAAGATTTTAACAATCATTGATGGTATGATGAGAGAAATATTTAGATTATACCAACAATCATCACCCATCATCTTGACATTCAAGTAATCCAAATAAGGATGTTTTTCTCTTTTAAGAGCATTGGATCCTTGGCAAACTTGCAAGATCACTTCAAAACTTTTGATATCCAAGTAATCTTGGATCCATAGGAGTTAGTATTTAAGATTCCTTTTGGAACCCAAATTTATCATATCAAGGTTTGGCCAATTCTTTTAAAGTTGCATTTTGAAATCTTGTGGCCAATTTGATTACATTTAAAGCACTTGAAAGAATGATCCTTGATGGAAGCTCTTGTAAAAATATCTTTTGTATTTTGCCATTTTCTTAAAGTATTAAAATCAATTTCTATTCTATTGAAAATAGCCCCATTGATTTTTACCAAAGATTGAAGATTTTCAAAGTTAATTATAAACTTTTCAGCTATAAGTTTCAAAATCTCAACTTCTGTTCTTAATTTCTTATTTTCTTCCAAGAGCTCTTTCTTTTCAATTGAAAGATTTTTATTTTTTTTTAGGAAAGATTTCAAAATATCATTTTTTTTAAGCTCAAGAATTTTTTATCTAAAAATTTTTTAGATTTAATTAGATTTTCTTTTTCTTTAGCTAATTTTTTTTTATTACATTAAAATTATTTTTTTTAAGCTTCCTACTTTTCTGCCTTAACTTCTTAAACTCATATATTAATTTATTATAGGTATCAAGTAGTTCATCAAAGATAAAATTGGATGAGTTTTCCAAATTTACCTCATCATTCAAGGCCATGAGGCAAATATTCCTATTTTCTTCTTCCTTATCCGAGCTTGATGAGTTACCACTTTTTTAAAGCCCTAGTAAAGCACTCCTCTTCATCTTTTTGGGGCAAATTTGGTTGTTGGTGATAATTTTCTTCTCTTCTTTTTTTTTATCCTTGACGGTTAGGTTAATAATTAATAATAGAGCATCTGCTCTGATACCATTTATTGCCCAAAGGTAGCAACCCAAAAGGGAGAGATGAATTGAGTTTATAAAATTTTTGGCCAAATGCAACTCTATACAAGTATGTGCTTTACATAACTAAATTTAATTTAATAAAATTAACTAGTGTATGCAATAGAATCAAGTGTAAATAAACTTAAGCAAGAGTTAATCCAAATTAATAAGTAATTAGCGATTTAAAGTATGTAAGATAAGTAAAGCTATAAAGAAGAAAGCACAATATAAACGTACAAAGATTTTATAGTGGTTCGGTGCAACTCCACATCTACGTCCACTCTCCAAGATCTTTTTAGAAATTTTACTATAATTCTAGATTATAGTGTATTTATTTTAACCTGGGATCACAAATAAACTCCATTGATTTTATCGGGCTCACCAACCATAACCCCACATCGATAGTTTTTTAGATTCACTATCAATCTAATTGATTTTACAGGCTCACCAAATAAAATCTATACACCGTTCAATTACCGACTTAGACCAGCCTATACTCTAAGTTTTATTTTTTCAAAGAAACTTGTAAAGAAGTAAAGATACAAATATAAAAATTCAGTATAAAACTAATAGCAAAAAAAAACTCTTTTAATGTGCAGAGAAGATGCTGAATATGTGCTCTTTGGTAGCTTCTTTTTTCTTCAAATGATGCTAAGAGATTTGCTTGATGTGTTGTGAAAGATGACTCTTGAATATTTTTTTTTAATTTGAAGCTCAATTTTTTTTTTTATTATTTTTGGATATTCAATGTAACTCTCTTTTTTCGAATGATTTTCTCTTCAATCCTTAATCTCTTAATCCAAAATATTTTTTTCACTATTTTTATACTTGAGAGTGACTCTTGAGTGAGTTTTGGCCATTAGCAAGCTTGGACTAGCCGTTGGAGTAGAGAATGACTTATTAAAAAGTGCAGAAAACTAACCATTGTAGTCTGTCCCAATATTAGGATCGACATCTTTCCTTCAAGTGTCGACACTTTTTCTTCAGGTATCGATATTTTTTCTTTAGGTATCGACACCTCCTGGGATCCAAAGAATTTCTGCTCTCTGTCTTCTATTCTGTGCAATAAAGGCCGACCTTGGGATCATCCTCTAGCACAGGGATCATTCTTGGGGTCATCCCCTTTATGTGCTAGTCCGTGTCAGAGCATACCAGAAGCCTAGGGTCAACATCTTTGCTCTTGTGATCGACACTTTGATTTTCTGAACTTTAAAAACTTGAATTTTTTATCTTGTTTCAGGATAGGGATCAAAATGTTTAGCCTTGGGGTCAACACCTAGACTTTCTGAACTTTAAAAACTTGAATTTTTTAACTTATTTTAGGATAGGATCCGATATCTTTAGCCTTGGGGTCGGCATCTTGAAGTCAGAAACTCAAAAATTTTTCTTTATGAAGCGCTTGACTTGGTGATTTTGTATAGATCTTTTTTTAGATTAATTCTTCAATTTAAGTACCTAGAAAGACCTACTTTCACTCATGAGATACGTGGTTAAATACTCAAATACTCAAAATTTGGTAATCATCAAAATCAATCATAGGGTCAACATATCCTCTCTTCAAGTTACTTTCAATTTTTTTGTCAATTGAATGATTCTTTGAATTATTTCTCCAAGAATAAATCAATTAGGAGCTATTCACTTGTTGAAGAATTATATGAGTTTTACAATTTAGTCAAAAAATTATTCATGGCTAATTTAAAAATTTTCTTATCTAACAAATTAATGATAATATATATCAATATAAGTAGTGATATTTTTCCTATCATTTGATATTTTTGCCTCTACTATACTGATTTTAAAATAAATAAATTTATAAATATTTTAGAAAGTTTATTTTTAATATATTTTTTAATTCTTTGTTGTGTAAATATAAGAAATGAGTTAAGAATATTAATGGTCATAGAGCAAAATTAAGGACAAAAAATACTTAGAGACTAATACTATAGAAATTGATTGCAAAACCAAAACATTGGATTTGTATCAGCGAGTGCTATATCGTATCGATATATTACATAACTAGACTTTAGATTCTACCAACTATTATTTGATTGATGGTATAAAAGACTTATGTTGTCGATACTATGCTAAGAGGATGCATTTCACATATTAAGGTGAACCTGCAAAGATTAAATTCAATCAAGCAAGGTGTTACTGAAATTATCAAGCATGAATGATATATGTATGTGTCCATAAAATGCTGTTCATTTTTTTCTGGATTTTGTATGCCTGATCTTAATCATTCATATAAATATTTTAGTGCAAGTATAAGCACAAATGTTCTTCAGCATTGATATGTTAAGGCTCAATATTAATGAAAATCAACAATACCAAGACAAGAGATTATAAAAGGGTTTTTCAGAATTAAAATCAACAATATGATGAACCTTCTCAGCTGAATCAACTTTGGATAGAGGCATGCCTACCATTATTTGCACGAAAAAGAAGTTGAGCTGGTCGATGGTGAGTCATGTAAAGCCATGTAATTGGTTCCAAGGACAAAGGCAGTGGGAGGAATGGAGTTGAAAATGATAGTTATTTTAGAGGATTTGGGATTGGATACAATTTAATTCCCAACTAGTATTTACAAAGCCAATCATAATAGATGGGATAAAGAATTTGTTAACATGAACATAGACTGCTTTCATTTACGTATTAATATTCTTACACCTAATCATCTGAGAATAATACCGAGCATCATGAACTCATTTAAATCACCAAGAGAAGTTTAAATTATTTAAGATGCTAGCCTCTAGGTTAAATTCTATAAGTGGTCAGATTTGTCATGCTTCATATATGCCATGCCTTGAAGGAACAAGCCTAATAAGAATGGTGATAATATGTTTCCAGATTAGATATTGCACCATCAATTTACAAAAGATGTTTCACATAATAAATGGCAAATTACAAGTGTCATTTATTTAGTTTATTTATGAACTTTTCCTAGTGATCTGTTCATAATGTTAATAGTAGTCTGGACCTATTTTAGTACTAAAATAGTCCAATATCTCTTCCGCCATTTAAAGAAGAAGAAGTGGGAGAGAAAAAAGTACCTTGGGATTGCGGAGAGATGGAGGCATCGGTATGCATGGCGGCATGGCCAGGTGGCACGACGAGGGTGGCATCGGTATGCATGATAGCAGGGTAAGGGCATGGCAAGGGCAGTGTCGGTCTACATGGCAGCATGGCTAGGCAGCATGGTGAGGGCGGCATCGGTCTGCATGGTGGCATGGCAAGGGCACGGCGAGGCACACAATGAGGGCAACATCGGTTTGCATGGCGGCGTGACCAGGTGGCATTGTGAGGGTGGTGTCGGTCTACACGACGGCATGTCGAGGGCACGATGAGGGCAGCATCGGTCTACATGGTGGCATGGCCAGACGGCATGATAAGGGCGGTGTCGGTCTGCATGATGGCATGGTGAGGACACGATGAGGCGGCATGGCAAGGGCAGTGTCAGTCTGCACGGTGGCATGGCGAGGGCACGGCAAGAGTATGGGCCGCACGACGAGACAGCATGGTGAGTTGGCCTGACGGTAATGGCAAGATTGCAGGCTAAAGGTGGTGAGATTGTGGGAGAACAAACGAGGGCATGGGTGGTAGCGATTTGGGGTGTCATGAATGAGGAAGAGGAACGAAAGTGTGGTGATGGGATTGGCCTATCACGAATGAGGGTGTGGGCCTATCACGAACGAGGGCATGGGCGGTGAGGTGGGATCTGGAATTTAGGATGGATGGAAATGGCCCTTTGGGCCTAGGTGATTTAATCAATGACCATTTAGAGGGTCTTAAGCTTGTTGGCAATACTCAACCTGAGATTTAAGTATGACACAAACTAGGCTCAATCCAAAGTGCCATAACTTTGAACTGACATAGCCCAAGTATGCCTTAATTTCAACTTAAGAGAAATTAAAAGCAAACAATTGGTTGCTAATTTTGTTCACTTAATTTTGTTGAAATAGCTAAAAAATCACATGTAATTCTGTAGTTACATTCTTGAAATAAAAAAAATTAATTACATTTATGGAATTTAAATTTTACAATATGCATTTGTTGGGACATGGCATATACAGATTCTTAGACACGAGATGCATGCCAAATTTTCTCAAAAAACATGCATGCTAATATTATTCAATATTATGAAAATTACTTTTTCAAACAACCTCATGGAACCTCTTAATATATATGTTATAATATTGCTCCAAATAACAAAAGCTGAGGGGGTTTTCTGCAAAAGTTCTTTATTTATAAGACTTTTCCTGATTGTCTCTAGGTCTCATGGAGTTTCTTTCCGAACCAAACTCGACTTTCGGAAGAGATTGGGATCTGCTGGGTTTGCAAGGCTTTGCTTCCCTTTAAAAGGGACCTGACCTTTTTTCTCTCCGTGTGAAGCCTAGAAAAGCTCCTCTCTTCTATTCATATTTTCCTGGTTCTTTCGGTTGCTCTTGGGTTGCTTAGAGTATTACACATAGAAGGCATATATTGATTTCCTTTACTACGTTGTGTGATCTTTTGGTTATTTTCTTTCTTCAGGTGTCAAAATCTTCAGCCTTCTTCTCTTCTTCGATTTTATGGGAGTCTTATGCTATTACCGAATGCCTTGTGTTTTCCTTATTGGTGTTCTTCATAGCTATTCTAGTATTATTCCTTGACTTTTTACCGAGGTTGAGAAGGAGAATCTATGTCTCAGGTAATCTCTTACCTTGATCTATTGCCGAGGTCGAGATTAGTTGATCCGATTGGATTTTTGTTGCCTTCCTTATGATTTTATTTTGGATATTTTATATCTTATACTATACCTATTTTCAGAATGGATTATATAGTGGATTGCTCCTCCTTGTAGATGTAGGCCCCTTGTGCCGAACCACATAAATTTTGGTTTGTTTGTTTTTGTTTATTTATGCCTATGATGTGTTCATTGAATTATATCAAAAAGATTCGACATTAAAATTCAAGCTTAAATCGATCCAATCTGCTGCATATGATCTCTACAAGTGGTATCAGAGCACTTCAATGGCTAGTGACAAGCAACAAAATTCTTCAATGATCAATGATTCAGCATTTGTTTCTCACTCCACCACCATCAAGCATAAAGTGGCTGTCTTTGATGGCACAGGAGACTTTTTATATTGGAAGGTAAGAATAAAATACTTGTTGGTTAAAGAAGGTGTAGCAAAAGTCCTTAAGGATATGGATGCAATCATAGGAGATAATGAGGCTGCTAAAGAAGAAATTAATGAGAGAGCCCTAGGAATCTTATTTTCAGGATTGAGTGATAAAGTCCTACGCAATGTTGTAGATCTAGATACAGCCAAAGGTGTATAGAAAAAATTAGATGGTCCATATATGGCAAAATTTTTGATCAATAGATTATATTTGAGAAAAAAATTATATACATTTTGTATGGAAGAAGAAACTTTACTTAAGGATCATTTGGATGAGTATAATAAGCTCCTGCTTGATCTAGCAAATATCGGTGTCGATGTAAATGAAGAAGATAAGTCTTTGATTCTAATTTACTCTTTGCCTAAGTTCTTTGAGCATATTATCATTACCATGCTTTATGGAAGAGAAATTATAAGTCTTGAAGAAGTAGAAGCTACTTTGTTATTTAATGAGCTTAGATTAAAAGTACAGCTTCAGCATCAGGCTCAGACTCCAGCTCAAGGTATTGTTGTTAGAGGCAGAGATGAACAGAAAAAGAGTGGACAGGATAGAAGTAAGTCCAAAAATAGATCAAAGTTTAGGCCTAAAATATCAGGTATTTATCACTATTGCAAAAAGCCAGACAACTGGAAATCATAATGTAGACTTCTATAATCTAAAAAGGAGAAAGAATAAAAAGCTAAAGGAACAATGTTAAATACGGCATCAATTGCAGTTTCTTCATGATCATAGCAGTATACCAGACAATGCAGTGTTTATAGTTGCTTGCAGTGTTAGTCATGCTGACACTTGGATCATGGACTCTGAAGCATCTTTCCACATGACACCTCATAAGTAATGATTTTCTTCCTTTAGATCTTATGAAGGTGGTACTATTCTTCTTCAGGATAATTATATCTATAATGTAGAAGATATTGGTATAATTCAAATTAAATCTAATTTAAATACTATGGTGACATTAGATGATGTCAGATATGTTTCTAAATTAAAAAGGAACCTTCTCTCAATACATGCCTTTGATAGAGTAAGTTACAAGGGCGGATGGGGTAGAGCATCTATAAATATCAATAAAGGGATATTAACTTTATTGAGAGATAAATTAAGTGGCATCTTTTATTATCTGGATGGCAGTACGATGGTTGGACAAGCATCAACTATATAATCTTCTATTGAGCAGTTGACACATTTATGGCACTAGAGACTAGGACACATCTCAGACAAAGATTTACAGGAGCTGAGCAGATATGGTCTGCTAAGTGGTTAGAAGATTGGTGCACTTAAATTTTGTGAGCACTGCATATTTGAAAAATAACACAGAGTCAGCTTTACTATAGGCATGCATAGGATAATTGGTATATTAGATTATTTTCATTCTGACCTATGGGAACCTATCCCAATTACATCCAAGGGCAGATCCAAATATATACTTACTTTTATTGATGATTACTTTCAAAAAATCTGAATATACACCATTAGAAATAAGAGTGATGTGTTTGAAACATTCAAAAGATGGAAGGTTATGGTCGAGAGGCAAACCGAAAGGAAGGTAAAAATCTTTCGGACTGGTAATGGCTTAAAATTTTATTCTACAAAATTTGATAGCTTTTGCAAATAAGAAGATATTGTTAGACATAGAATAACAGTGGGTATATCTTAACAGAATGGTATGGCAGAATGCATGAACCACACATTATTAGAAAAAGTCAGATCTATGCTATCTAGCTTTGGATTAAGTAGAGATTTTTGGACAAAGATCGCTCACACAGCCTGCTATATTATAAATCGATCTCCAGCATCAGCATTAAGCATGAAGACTCTAGAAGAGATGTGGATAGGAAGATCTGCAGACTATTCAGTACTCAGAATCTTTGGACGTCCAGCTTATGCATAAGTCAGAGATGGAAAGTTGAACCCCAGGGCTAAAAAGAGCGTATTTATTAGATATACATATAGGGTGAAGAGCTATAGATTACGGTGCATAGAGCCTGGATCTCAAGAATTTCTAGTCAGTAGGGATGTGTCATTTCATGAGATAGCCACTCCTTTAAGATAGCTACAGTCTAGTTCTTCTCAAAAAGATTAAGGACAGGGCCAGCAGGATAGGACTGTTGTGGATATTGACTAGACTGTTAAATCACAGTAGCAGCAGTTAAACAAAGATATTTATAATGAACAACAATAGCTTACAGATCCAGAGATACAGACTTAGGAGGAGGTGACATTGCAAGATCAGGATCAGATTGATAGTAGTGCCACTTAAAGATCCAAGCGTCAGATTAGAGCACCTTAAAGGTATGACTTTGAGGATTTTGCTTGTGCTGAGTTAGTTTATTATGCTTTGAGTGTTGCAGACATCATTGGTGATGAGCTAACCACATTTCAGAAGGCTATTAGTAGTTCATGGGCTGATTAGTGGACCAAGGCTATGGTTGAAGAACTACAATCTTTAGAAAAGAATCAGACTTGGGATTTAGTCAAATTACCAAAAGATGAGAAGGCAATCAGCTGCAAATGGATCTTCAAGAAGAAGGAAAGAACCAATCCTCAAGATTTTAGATATAAGGCCAGGTTAGTAGCAAAAGGCTATAGTCAATGGAAGGGTATTGATTATAAGAAGGTATTTTCTCCTATAGTCAAACACTTTTCTATCCATGTGTTACTTGCTCTCGTTGCTTCTTAAAATTTGGAGCTGAAACAACTAGATATTAAAACAGCTTTTCTTCACGATGACTTAGAGGAGTAGATTTATATGCAACAACCATCTGATTTTGAGGTTCCAGATAAAGAGGATCATATTTGTTTACTTAAGAGATCTTTATATGGTCTTAAGTAGTCTCTAAGATAGTGGTACCATAAATTTGATAAGTTTATGGTTGACCATAGATACAGTAGATCTCCATATGTTAGTTATGTGTATCACCAGCAGCTTTCAAATAGATCCTTTTATTACTTATTGCTATATGTGGATGATATGTTAATTATAGCCAAAGACATGTCAGTCATCCAGAAGCTGAAAGCTAAGCTCAGTATTGCATTTGAAATGAAGGATCTTGGACCAGCAAAAAAGATATTTCGGATGAAGATTATTCGTGACAGACAGTCAGGTAGATTTTTTCTTACTTAGCATAGTTATATTGAGAAAGTCTTGATCAGATTTGGTATGTCTACAATCAAATTGGTCACTACCCCTTTGCTAGTCATTTTAGACTATCTGCCAGAAACTCTTCTCAGATTAAGGATGAAAAGAGATATATGTCTAGAGTGCTATATGCAAGTGCAGTTGGCAGCATCATGTACGTGATGATCTACACTTCGTCTGATATTTCACAGACAGTAAGTATAGTGAGCAGATACATGGATAAGCCTGAAAAGGCTCACTGATCAGCTGCGAAATGAATACTTAGATATCTAAAAGATACTTCTAAATTAGAATTGGTATTCTCTGCATAAAGTAATTGTACAGTTATAGGATTTTATGATTCAAATTATGCTTGTGACTTGGACAGAAAAAGATTTTTGATATAATATGTGTTTACTCTTTCTGGATGTGCAGTCTGTTGGAAGGCTACTTTACAATCTATAGTTGCTTTGTCTACTACTGAAGTAGAGTATATGGCATTAACAGAGGCAGCAAAGGAAACTATTTGGCTAAGAGGGTTGGTACAGGATTTGGATCTCCAATAGAATTATTTGGGTATTTATTGTGACAGTTAGAGTGCTTTGTATCTTGCCAGAGATCAAATGTATCACGAATACACTAAACATGTAGATGTCAGAAATCATTTTATCAGAGAATTGATGGAAAAAGATAATGTCTGACTTCAGAAAATTCATACTGCTCAAAATCTGACTGATATACTCACTAAACCAATCCCAACAATTAAGTTCAAGAATTTCTTAAACTTGATTGGTATAAGCTCATGGTAATGCCCTTCGGAAGCTTGTGGTGAGGAGGAGGTAGTATTTTTAAATCCACATATGATATAAAGGTATAATATTTGTTGCAAGAAGGAGGATTGTTATAATATTGCTCCAAATAACAAAAGCTGAGGGGGTTTTCTGCAAAAGTTTTTTCTTTATAAGACTTTTCCCGATTGTCTCTAGGTCTCATGGAGTTTCTTTCCAAACCAAACTCGACTTCCGAAAGAGATTGGGATCTGCTGGGTTTGTAAGGCTTTGCTTCCCTTTAAAAGGGACTTGATCTTTTTTCTCTCCATGTGAAGCCTAGAAAAGCTCCTCTCTTCTGTTTATATTTTTCAAGTTCTTTCGGTTGCTCTCGGGTTGCTTGGAGCATTACACGCAGAAGGCATATATTGATTTCCTTCAGTACGCTGGGTGATCTTTTGGTTATTTTCTTTTTTCAAGTGTTAAGATCTTCAGTCTTCTTCTCTTCTTCGATTTTATGGGAGTCTTGTGCTATTGTCGAACGCCCTTTGTTTTCCTTGTTGGTGTTCTTCATAGTTATTCTGATATTATTCCTTGATTTTTTATCGAGGTTGAGAAGAAGAATCTTTGTCTCAGATAATCTCTTATCTTGATCTATTATCGAGGTCGAGATTGGTTGATCCGATTGGATCTTTATTGCCTTTTATTTGATATATTATTACCTTTCTTGTGATTTTATTTTGGATATTTTATATCTTATACTGTACCTATTTTTGGAATGGATTATATAGTGAATTGCTCCTCCTCCCCATGAATGTAGGCCCTTTGTGCCAAACCATGTAAATTTTGGTTTGTTTGTGTTTGTTTATTTATGCCTGTGATGTGTTTGTTGAATTGCCTCAAATAGATTCAATATTAAAATTCAAGCCTAGATCGATCCAATCCACCACACATGATCTCTACAATATATTATAATTAAAATATTAAATAAATATAATAGATTTTTAACCAATTTTTTAATGGATTATTATATTAAATTAATATAATAATTTTAAAAAATTGATGGATTTTCTGATGGAGTTGTTTTTGATGAATTCTTTTACGAGGAGGAACAGGAAGGGATTTAGGAGTGGATGGACCGGCCTAGACTCTAAAGTCATGAATTCACGATCCGTTCAAGTGAGCGAGGGCTTAGCCGAGTTGGGGCAGGAATTAGCCAAATTGGGCTCAGCTTGACTCTAAAATCTAATCGAGCTACTCGAGCTTGATATCAGTCGAGTCAAGTTGAGCTTGGATCTGAGTCGAGCTTCAGTAGCTCATGATCGAGTGGCTTGACTCATTTGCCCTATTCATTCTATTTTGAACCTCCTAAACAGCAATCATAAAATAAGCTTGAAATCCTGTGCAGTGGCTCTGTGGCATTCCCCATATATAGATCTCAATTCCACTGGATTTATTCAATATATATATATATTCACTAATAATTAATTAAGATGTGTAGGACATATTCAATTATCAATATACATTAATTTCTAACTATTAATTATGTATATATAACCAAGATATGTAAGAGTTAATTAATATTAAGAATATACTAGATAGTTAAGAGTTAACAATATAGTAGATAATTAATTTATTGGCAATTCCTCTCGAAGATTTGCTTAGAAAACTATTTAAAAAATAATTTATTAGCAATCCCTTAGTAAAATTCCTCAAAATATTATTAAAATAAATAATTATTTGAAATCCCTCAAAAAAATCATTTAAATAGATAATTTATTGGCATTCTCTTGGAAAATCTCTTGAAAAATCATTTAAATAAATGACTTTTTGATATCCATCAAAAAATCCCTCAAAAAATAATATAAAAAATAATTTATTTAGAATCTCTAGGAAAAGATTGCCTTGGCAAATCCCTTGTAAAAGTAACTTTCAAGGAATTTTTTCCTCATAAATGATTTCTTAGTAAAAAAGATTTGATGAAAAAACTCCCTTGAAAAATCCCTCAAAAATTACTTTTGCGAGGGATTTTCCAAGGAATTTTTTTTCATCCCTCGAAAATTACTTTTGCAATGGATTTTTTGAGAGAATGTTTTTCATCAAAAATTTTTCACTAAGAACTCATTTATGATGAAAAAATTTCTTGAAAAATCCGTCCCATAACTAATTTCTAAGGGAGTTTCTAAGAAAATTTTTTCATCAAAATTTTTTCACTAAGAAATCATGTATGATAAAAAAAATTTCTTAAAAAATCTCTCACAAAAATAATTTTTGAGAGATTTATTGAGAAAATATTTTTTATTAAAAATTTTTTACTAACAACTTATTTATGAGGAAAAATTTCCTCAAAAAATTTGTGGCACAACTAATTTCGAGGGATTTTCCAAAGGAGTTTTTCCATCAAAATTTTTCACTAAGAAATTATTTATGATGGAAAAAAATTTCTTGAAAAATCTCTTATAAAAGTAATTTCCCATGGATTTACCAAGAAAATATTTTTTTATTAAAAAGTCTTCACTAACAACTCATTTATGAGGAAAAAATCCTTCAGAAATTCCCTTGCAAAAGTAATTTTTGAGAAATCTTTTGAGAAAATATTTTTTATCAAATTTTTTTTACTAAGAATTCATTTATAAAGAAAAAATCTCTTGGAAAATCTCTCACAAAAGTAATTTCTAAGGGATTTTCCAATGGAATGTTTCTAATCAAAAAATTTTTACCAAGAACTTATTTATGAGGAAAAGATTCCTCAGAAAATCCCTCGAAAGTTACTTTTGCGAGGAATTTTCTAAGGAAAACTTTTTCCTCAAAAATTTTTGATAATTAAAATTTTTTGTCAAAAAATCCGTCAAAATTATGAGGGAATTTTTTTTCTTAGTAAAATCCCTCGGTAAATTATCTTTTTCTAGTAGTGTCAAGAGCTATTAGCTCCACTTCCATAGTTGAATGAGTTATCAATGTCTACTTGAATGATCTCTAACTAACTATAGCTCCACTTAAGGCAAAGATATAACCACTCATTACTTTAGTTTGATCACTATTATAAATCCAGTTGGCATTGTTGTATCTTTCTAAGACAGCGGGATGCCTAATATAACAAAAACCATGGTTAATGATTTTCTTCAAATATCTAAATACTCTAACAAGTGCATTCCAATGAGTCTGGACCAATCGACTGGTATATCTACCAAGTTTTTCTAGCATATATGTCATATCAGATCTAGAATTATCTACTAGATATCTTAAACAACCAATTATTTGAGCATATTTTAATTATAAATTTTTTTTAAAAAAAAATTCTTAAATTTGTACGAGGGCCATGAGAAGTACTAAAAGTTTGCAATCAAGATGACCAAACATTTCTAGAACTTTCTCAATATAATATGATTGAGAGATCTTAAGATTATTTGAGAATTTATTAATCTTGATCCCTAGTATAATATTTGTAGCATCTAAATCTTTAATGTGAAAGTATTTAGATAAAAATTATTTAGTTTCAACTATAATTTCAGTATTAGAGCCAAATATTAGGATATCATCTACATATAAGAGCAAAGAATTATTGTTTGGCTATTATGGATTTTACAATACAAACATTTATCTATTTCACTAACATTGAAACCAAAGGTGGTTATAGTTTTATCAAATTTCTCATGCCATTGCATGGGAACTTGTTTAAGGCCACAGAGTAATTTAACTAGTTTACATGCCTTTTTCTCTTACCCAGGAACCATAAATTCTTCAAGTTGATCCATATATATTTCTTCTTCTAACTTGCTATTTAAGAAGGTAGTTTAACATCCATCCAATGTATATCAAGATTCTATATGAATACTAGTGCTAGAAGCACTTGAATGGTGATATTTATGGCAACAGGGGTATAGGTGTCAAAATAGTCAAATATTTCTTTTCATGATAACCTTTAGCTATAAGTTTAGTCTTATACTTATCTACTATGCCATTTAAATTTAGTTTTTTTTAAAAAAATTCATTTGTATCCTATAGATTTATCTTTAGGTGGCGAGTTTGTTAGAATCTAAGTTTTATTCTTAATTATTGAGTCTATTTCACTCTGTATGGCTTTGAGCTAAAGTTCAGTATATTGGGAAATACGTTCCAAATCTAATCATTTAGCTCGTAGATGATTGAGATCATTTTTGTATGTGTATATGAATCATTCAATAATAAAAATTATTTGATATATTTCATCATAAGATTATATATCTTCTTATTCAAACTTCATTGTTATAATGAAAGTCCTTAAAACTATATCTAAAGCGATAAAGAGGGATTTATCATGTGGTTCTTAAAGTTATTCATGATCAAATGATACATTATTAATAAGAACGATAATTATATCAAGTATAGATCATTGTGTGCTATATGGATTGATTGTCCTCTTAACCAAAAAATATATTGATACTGGTATAGCATACAGGTGGGATATGATATGCACTGAACGTGACCATTCCAGAGTACTTTGCTGTCAAGAGTGTTATCTGAGAAAATATAGATATAAGTATCCCATCGATCTGAGATCACTATGGTGACTTACAAGCAACTCACTATACTTTAATACTGGACTATCTAAATTTTTAATTTAGTAATGAAAGATTTTTGGGTGTAGTCAAGTACTTGTTAAGTCGGTACATGAGTCAAGATGAAAATTGACCACTCTAAGTAAAATTAGAGAGAATATCTCAATGTATTTTAATTTAGCAAAATCTTGATCAGGATAGTCCTTGTGAGAGTCATAGGATTGAGTAGGTTGAGATACTATAAGGAATACTGATCAAGAGTTGATAGTTAACTCTGATGTTTTTCTAAGCATTATTGATCAAGGAGATGAATTATATTATAACCATATTCCAGTAGATTATGAATGTTGCTTTGTTATATTTAACTCTATCCAGTTATCAGGTACCATGGCTAGATGGTCACTTTAATTGGTATAGGAAGCTTGTTCCTATGCTACCAACTTGATGTTCAAACTTATGGGATCATACATATAGAAGTTTCGATCCGATCAGGTGGCTGATCAATGATTGTGAATCATTGAAGAATTCAATTATCAGTGTGATTGATAATTAATCTAATATAATTAATTAAAAAAAAAAAATTAATAATAAAATTATTAATTAACTTAATATGGTTGAGTTATGAGGATTAGATCAAAACTAATTAAATTGGATTCAATAAGATCTGACCCCATTAGATTATTGAATGACCTAATTGCTAAGAGAGATGAGATTTTGATTTAATCTGATTTTGAACTCAATTAATTCTTGATTTGATCAAGTGATTAAGAGCGTAATTAGATTAGATCAGCTTATATGTTTGTCAAAGATTATTTGATTTGAATTAAATTGGATGAGATCCTAGAGTCCAAACATTGGACTGCACCTTTCTTGCACTATGACCTAACTGCCGCCCCCTATTCTCCATATATAAAGGGTTTATATGTGTGAGAAGAGGACACCCAACCCCTTGCCACCCACTCTCTAGATAGGGTTAGGGTTTGGAGAAGTCTTAATTCAAAAAGGTTTTGAATTGAACTTCATACCAAACTACCAACCCTATGTTTCAGCCTCTATATAAACTGCCCTTTGTGAAACAAAGGAGTATGCAGAAAATTCATTTTCTCTAGAGAGCTTTTGGGTGCGTGAAACCTAGAGAGAGGTCTCTAGGCATGAGCTTGGGGTGGGCATCCTTGGCATGTGAGTTCTAGCGAAAGCTGTTCCTCTATTGGATAAGAGGCTAGGGTTTTGTGATAAAAATAAGAAAAGGTTGTTCTCTTGTAATCAATCCTCTTCCCATCTTTCTTGTTCAGCTATTAAGAAAGTCTTCGCAAGAAACTAGCACTCTAGGAGCTAATCGATAGGGCTTCACATAGATATCCTTAGAAACTGTTCGTGTGTGCGGCAGAAGCAACGAACAAAGATCTACAAAGAGCTACGATCTTCTACTTAGATATGAGATTTGATCTTATATGATTTTTTGTTTCAAATTTTATATGCATAATATCATATCATAGATCCTGATAATGGATTTTATATATTAGATTTAATGCATGTTTAGATTAAAAAAGTTTAATCTAATATCTTTTGCTGCTTTATTTTCAAAAAAAATTTGAAAATCATGTAAGAAAATTCCACGCTTCTCCAACAACGGCATTGAAGCATCTGATTCCTTGTATGATATAATATATATGCATACTAATAGAATATGAATTTTTGATGCATAAGATGTATTAGATTTGATATATTAAATCAGATCTAAATATGGTTAGATTAGTTTATTTTCTTGTAATTTAGTATTTGGATTGGATAAATCACCAAGACATCCGATCATAAAAGAAAGAAGGGTCCAAAGGCCCTCACCTCTTATACGATAGGGATCTCTTATGACGTGTAGGGGTGCTACTATGATTTTCCATGAAGAAAAAATGTGAAAGAAAGAAAACTTACTTTTTTGCAAAACCTTAGATTTATGAAACCTTAGGTTTTATTGTATATGATACAAAAGTTGCATAAAAGATGAATCTAATCATTGAAAATAAAATCTGGAATCATGAATAAGTTTAGATGAGATCTAAAGATGATTTATGATTGATTTTATTAAGAAATTTATAAAAATATTTAGAACTGAAACTTTACAATAGTTGTTGGCATGCTTGAGCGAGCCAGCTCAAGTGTGAATCAATTCAACTCAATTTCTGAGTGGGCCGACTCGAATTTTGATTGGAGCCAACCCAAGGATCTGGCATGCCTACTCGACTTTTTGGCATGCTTAAGCGAGCCAGTCTAGATATGATCCAAGCCGACTCAAGATTTAGAACTGAATATTTTAATTTCAAATTAATGTAAAAAGATTTTACAAAATTGAATTCATTTCATAGTTTATAAACTTAATTAAGAATTATTTTATAAAGCTAAGAAATCTAGATTAGAGAATTAAAGATCTAAGGGCCATGTTCATAAACCTTGGGTTCATAGGGTTAGCTTGGATCATAATCTGTTAAGTGAGTTAGACCTTGGAGTAGAAATTATATAGATGATGGATTAAGTAATTGATCAAATCTAATTAATAATTAATTTAGATTATGTCAATTCTTCTCTCGGTCAATTCTCAATAGTTGTAGTTAATCAAATCATATAAATGATGGACAAAATAATTGATCAAATCTAATAAATAGTTAATTTAGATTAGATCAATTCTTTTCTTGATTAATTCTCAATAGTTGTAGTTGATCAAATCTATGTTTCCACCAAATGAATCTTGATTGTGGCTTAGTTGTCGAGCCTAAATTATTAGATAGATCAAATCGAACCTAATTAACCAGATGGTGCATAAGATAAATTTGGCAGTTTAGACTAGTAGTTTTTAATTGAGAGCTACTCGCATTGATGAGTCTTGGATGAGTTAATAGCATATCCCTTCTACCGATCTCACTTATCTGGCCATCCTGGTTGATTATGTTTTGATTAGATCACTTAATAAATTCGAGTAGACTCATGTCACTAAGGTTGATCAATGAGATTGATCTAGGAGTCAATCAACTAGATATGTCCTTTTTAAGACTTGATGAAGTCAGTGGAAGGATTATTAAATCTAGTGGATCTTCTTTCCTTTCTTCTCAACACATAATTAAATCCTCTAAATTATTAGGTTTATAAAATAAAATTATTATGGGATAATAAGATCATAGCCTCCCATTAAGTTAGGTGATAATGGGTCCAATAGTTTGATGATCATTGAAGGTCCAAAGACCTGGTGCTCATCTACTATTGAAATTATCATTCATAATATGATAACTCAGTTGCTCTCTCCGATGGATGGCTAGGTTAGCCGATCAAAGTCAGACCTAATCATTCATTTGTTAAATACTCTCAATTGATGATGTTAATGGTTGGACCTAACCAGACCTTGCAGAGAAGACCAAAGTCTACTGAAGGCTTTTGGGGCAAAATCTAATTACTAGAAGTTATTTGGAGAAATAATTGGTTGAGAACCTACCTATTGATATACATGGATGGGCCAGCAAAAGTCGGGCTTATGTGCAGTTGGTGTGGATCCTAAAATCCACTAAGAAATTAGAATAATTTTTCAAATTAGAGATAGAGGCTATCAATTTATATAAAATATTATGAAAATCTTTAGACTAAAGTCCTTATCTTTAAGATTGAACGATTCATATACAAATAAGATTCCTATTTTTCTTTCAAATATGGCTAATTCTTTGTCTCTTAGATCATTGTTAGATAATAAAAAATTATTGAAATCGAACTTTGATAACTGGTATTGAAAGCTCAAGATTATCTTAGAGAATGAGCGGATTCTTTATGTGATAACAGATATGGTAACTAAGGTGCCCGGACCGAACACATATGGTATGGTTAGAGATACTTATCAGAAGTAGCTTAATGACTGAATCATTGTTCGTTATATTATGTAGATAGCCATGAGCGATGAATTCAGCTGCAAATTTGAGGATGCTTGGCCTAAGAACATGTTGCAAATATTGCAAGAATCTTTTAGCACTCTAAATGATGTTAAGAGGCACAAGACTAGTTGTGCCATCTTCAATGCTAGGATGAAGGAGGAGGCGTCGGTCACAGACCATGTATTGTACATGATCGAGATAATCAAGCATCTGATAAAGCCTGAATTTTTTTTGCAAGAGCAACTTGGAAAGAATGCGATACTAAATTCATTGCCAAAGTCATATCTTTCTTTTCTTAGTCATTATAGAATGATGAAGCCTGTAGTGAACTACTGTAGTTTGCTGGGGTTGCTGCAGATTTTTAAGAAGGATCACCAACTCTAGAAGGAGATAATGAATTTAGTGAAAGGATCTTCTTTTGGTTATCAATCCTTTGAAAAAGGGAAGAAGAATAAAAAAATATATAATAAGAAGATGAAAAGTGCTATAATATCTCAGCCTAATCAGACCAAAAAGCTTAAGTCTGACTAAAGTCAGGTAGAGTACTTCTACTATAAGAAGCATGGACACTGGAAGAGGAACTGTCCTCTTTACACTATCTCACTGGATCCAAACAGGCCGAATAAGAGAAAGAAGCAAACTATTGCTGGATAAGGTACTTATATAATAATGCCTTGTAATTTTTTTATTTATGATTCTACTATCTAGGTATTGGATATCGGTAGTCCTATTAATATATTCAATTTATTGTAGAGACTATAAGTCAATAGGAGATTTAGAGACAGCAAGAGATTTCTGAATATTGAAGATAGAAGATCAGTTCTAGTTCTAGCTTTAGAAATTATCAAGCTTGTATTCAAATCAAATATCATTGTTCTTAGTGATTATTATTTTTATCCTAGTTTCTTATTAAATATTATTTCTATTGGCCAATTAGTCTTGAATGATTTTGAATTTTCAATAAAGAAAGATCATTGTGATATCATTATGAATGGTATTACTGTGATGCATGGACAAATGAATAATGATATTTATATATTATCATAATCTGTTAGTGTAGTGTACACATCCAGCAAATGCCCTAAAATAAATGATGTCAAATATCTATCTTTAGCACTATAGACTAGGTCATATTAATATGAATAGGATAAACATGTTAGCACAAGAGGATATCCTCAAAGTCAGTGATTATGAATCACTACCAATCTATGAGTCCTATCTGCTTGAAAAGATGAGCAAGTCATCTTTTACTGAAAAAGATGAGTGAGCTAGTGAGCTTCTAGGACTTATACATACTGATATATGTAGACCTATGAATACAAGTGCTAGAGATGGATATGAGTATTTTATTATATTTATAAATGATCTATCGAGGTATGGGTATGTCTATCTTATGAAGCAAAAATCTGAGTCATTTGAAATGTTCAAATGATTCTGTACTGAAGTAGAAAAACAAACTGATAAAAGTATTAAAATTTTTTGATTAGATCGAGAAGGTGAATACTTTACTGGTGAGTCTTTGACATATCTAGAAGAGAATGAATTTTTCTCCTAATAGACCCCTCTTGGAATGCTACAGCTTAATGGTGTATCCTGAATGAGGAATTGAACCTTGTTGGACATGGTTAGGTCAATGATGGGCTTTACAAGTTTGCCAATCTTCTTTTGGAGATATGTACTAGAGTTGTCATGTTACTTACCAAATAGGGTTCCAAGTAAGTCTGTAAGTAAGATGCCATATGAAATATGGACAGGACGTAAGTCGGCACTCTCACACCTCAGGGTCTGAGGTTATCCAGCTTATATCAAATATTTAAAAATAGATAAGCTTAGACCTAAGTCTAACAAATGTCTATTTATTGGATATTCAAAAGAGATAAAAGGGTATTACTTCTATCAAGCTAAAGAATAAAAGTTGTTCGTCAGCAATATAGTAACCTATTTGGAAAGAAAGTTCTATGGAAAAGAAATTAGTGCCTCTAAGATTTAACTTGAGAAAGTTCAATAGGTAGAAGAATTGATACCAGTGACTGAACCTAAATCAAATTTGATAAGATTAAACTCGAAACCCAATGTAGAGCCATCCTTAAGATGATCTAGTAGAGTACCGCATAAGCTGAAATGGTGATCCTATTGAACTCAATGAGAACGATGAGGATCCTATCACATATATGGATGCAATACAGAGATCTGATTCTGAGTCATAGCTTAGAGTCATGAGATCCAAAATGAAGTCCATGAAGGTCAATGATGTATGGACATTGGTTGATCCATCTGAAGGGATAAAATTCATAGAATATAAGTGGATCTTCAAAAGAAAAAGACGCATAGATGGCGAGATGGAGATCTATAAAGCCCGTCTGATTGCCAACGAATATCATCAGTATTATGGTATTGACTATGATAGGATATTTTCTTCTATGGCAATGATAAAATTCATTCAAATTATACTTACGATAGATACACATCTGAACTATGAGATCTAGCAGATGGATGTAAAAATAATTTTCTTAAATGAAGAGCTAGAGGAAGCAGTGTATATGATACCACATGAAGGTTTCACATCCACAGACGAGTCTAAAATATGCAAGCTTCAGAGATCCATCTATGGATTGAAGTGGGTATCTCAGAGTTGGAACATATATTTTGATTAGGTGATCAAGATGTATGGTGTTGGGGATAAATCCCGCTCCTGCCGAAGTCCGGCCCGACGCTCAGCCCAATGTAACCAGTAGCCGCTGAAGAGCTTTAGCGCCAGGCGCCAGGCCGAGCCCCTCACGGCCGAAACCAGCCGAACTGCCTAGAGGCCGAACTCCCCTTCCGGGCCGAACTCCTAGCTGCCGAACTAGCCGAACTCCCACCCCAGCCGAACTTCCTTCCGACTCCAAGCGGCCTTCTCTCTCAGCGGCCGAACTCCTTCGGACCGACTCCAGCGGCCGAACTCCTTCGGACCGACTCCAAGCGGCCGAGCTTCAATGAAGTCCTCTCAGCGGCCGAACTCCTCAGCGGACGGGCTTTAGCGGAATCCCCAAGCGGTCGTCACTCAGGAGCCCGAACTCCTCAGCAGTCGTCACTCGGCCGAACTCCTCAGCGGTCGCCCTCATCGAACTTCGGCCGACCGAGCTCCTACCGAACTCTCAAGTGTCCAAGCCTCAGCCGAAGTCCAACAGCCGGCCGAACCCCAAACGGCCGAGCTTCGGATTCTCAGCAGCCGAACTCTTCAGCGGACGAGCCTTAGCTGCATACCTCCAGCCAGACGCCTATGGGAGCCGAACTCCCTCCTATCTTCCTCTTCAGGAGCCCGAACTCCTCCGAAATGGGCACACGACGAAGGCCTTCAACCCTTCATTCGGCAAGCTCTGCAACCATCACCATCAGTCAGTCCGCAGTCGCAGGCGATAGCGACCCACTGTCAGGCGGCGATGGCTGTCACCCTCATCCGCCGTCAGGCGGCGATGGCTGTCACCCTCAATCCGCCGCACACGGCACCAGTGAGACTGACTCCGCCGAACCTCGAGCGGCCCGCCAGCACGCGGCTGCAGTTGTCACCATCAAGCTCCACTATATAAAGGACCCTCCCGACACGCTAAGGCTAAGCTCTCTGAACTCTCGACTCTCTAAGCTCTCCTCCTCATCTCTAAGCTCCGGAACTCATTCCGAGCACTCCATTACTGTTGGCCGGAAACTAACTTGACCGTCGGAGGGTCCTGCCGGAGCCACCACCCCACCGGTTCCGGACGGGACTTCGTTTTGCAGGTCCCCGGCGGCGACCTCAGCGGCCTCGATTCCGGCGACCTCCGGCGGCGACGGATTTCTGCACCAACAGATTGGCGCTAGAGGAAGGGCCTGAACCTTCGAGGTTCCCTTGTTCTTAAAGGAGTGCTCGGCGACGATTTCCTTCCCCTGCTCCGGATCTCTCTTCTCCCTCTTCAGTATTCCTTTTCTGGAAAGAAAAATGCCCCCCAGAAGAGCCTCGACCCGGAGGTCGGCAGCCTCCGCGGCCCGATCCCGTTCGGGTCCGTCCGCTCCCACTCCGGCCCCGGCAGCTCAGGTTCCACCTGTACGTGCGGTGGATGTGAAGCAGTTCGACCTACTTGTCCGACAGGTCCGTGGCCTCACGGAGGCATTGCAGGCTATACAGCAGCCCTCGGTGGCGACTCCACCAGAGAACCCACCATTGGGACGTCGGGAATCGGCCCCAAGGAAGTGTACCAAGGCCAGCGTACCGGTCGCCCCAGAGAAGGGGAAACCGAGGGCCAGGGATCCGTGTTCGGATCATTGTTATCTTCTGGGGGAGACCTTTCCCACTCGTAGTCAGAAGCATCCGAAGATCAGCAGCCAAGACGACGCCCTCGATTGCAGGCTACGGGAGATGGACCGGCGTATTGAAGAGCTCGGCCGCGTCACCTCGGCTCATCATGCCGGCGTCCGATATTTGCCGAACCTCCCTTCTCTCCCCAAATTATGCAAGAACCTGTTCCACCGACCTTCGAGCTCCCTCAACTGGAAAGCTACGATGGAACTTCTGATCCGGTTGATCACCTGGGGGCCTTCCGTGCCATGATGCTGCTTCACGGCGCTTCAGATGCCATGCTGTGCCGAGCCTTCCCATCTACCTTAAAGGGAGCAGCGAGGAACTGGTACTCGGCGTTGAAGCCAAACACGATCTTCTCTTTCGACCAGATGAGCAGTCGGTTCGCGGCCCACTTCATCAGCAGCCGACGACCGAGCCGAGGTTCAGATTCCCTGATGAGCGTCAAGCAGAAGCAAGGGGAATCCATCCGGACTTACGTCACTCGGTTTAACGCCGCGGCATTGGAAGTCCGGGACCTGGACCAGTCTGTCGCGATGGCCGCACTTAAGGGCGGCCTTCAGAAAAATAACTTGCTGTTCTCTCTGGAAAAAAAGTATCCCAGGGACTTCGCCGACCTGCTGGCTCGAGCCGAGAGATATGCCCGTGCGGAAGAAGCCTTCAAATTGAAAGATGAGGAGCTCGTCAGAAAGGACCGGCTGGCGGACGAGGAAGAGCTGGGTGAAGTTCGGCTGCACTCGCAGACCCCCTACGAAAGCAGGCGGGCCCGAACTCCTCGAACTCGCCCTGATAAAGAGGCGCGAAGAAGTCCTCCTCCCGGAAGGTTCCGCCGCTATGCCCCCCTCAACGCTCCTCGAACCCAGATTCTCACCGAAGTAAAAAACCAGCTGCCAAGACCGGAAGGATTACGATCTCCCCCAAACAAGCGCGATCGAAATAAGTACTGCCTCTACCATCACGACCACGGCCACGACACGGAGGGATGCATCCAGCTCCGAGACGAAATTGAGGAGCTCGTCAGAACGGGGCGGCTGGGTAAATTCCTCCGGTACCGGCCTGAAGCAGAAAAAGATCGGCTAAGGGCGCTGCCGTAGCCAGAGACTGCAAGAAGGTCGGCCACCTTACGGCGTCGTTCACATTGCCCCTGGGAAGATCTCGGTGCATCAGCGATTCGTCGTCTCCCAGCAACAAGAGCTTGCACCAAATTGAGGAGGCCAGCATGAGGAGGTCGTCCACCCCGGAACTTATTGCCGAAGAAATGCGGAGGAACAACGTTATCACGATCTTGAAATACAGAATTTGGGGATGCGCTACTAGTAACTTCCTTTCAATAAAATTTCTTTCTTTCGATAATATTATTCCTGGATGCGAAAACCATATAGTGACAGGGAAAGAGCAGCCAACCGCGTTAGGAACAGGAGGAGAACCTCGTCCTAACGCGAGCAATAAGCTCGGTCGCAGGAGATAAGATCTCCCCCGAGCGCGCACCTCGGCCGCAGGAGATAAGATCTCCCCCGAGTGAAGCTCGGCTGCAGGAGATAAGATCTCCCCCGAGCGCGCACTTCAACCTCGGCTAGAGATAAGATCTCTCCCGAGCGACCGGAACAACCTCGGTTAGGAACAGGAGGAGAACCTCGTCCTAACACGAGCACCAACCTCGGCTAGAGATAAGATCTCTCCGAGCGACCGTGAACAACCTCGGTTAGGAACAGGAGGAGAACCTCGTCCTAACACGAGCACCAACCTCGGCTAGAGATAAGATCTCTCCCGAGCGACCGTTGACAACCTCGGCTAGAGATAAGATCTCTCCCGAGCGACCGTGAACAACCTCGGTTAGGAACAGGAGGAGAACCTCGTCCTAACACGAGCACCAACCTCGGCTAGAGATAAGATCTCTCCCGAGCGACCGTCAACCTCGGCTAGAGATAAGATCTCTCCTGAGCGACCGTGAACAACCTCGGTTAGGAACAGGAGGAGAACCTCGTCCTAACCGAGCACCAACCTCGGCTAGAGATAAGATCTCTCCCGAGCGACCGTTGACAACCTCGGCTAGAGATAAGATCTCTCCCGAGCGATCGAACAATCTCGGTTAGGAACAGGAGGAGAACCTCGTCCTAACACGAGCACCAACCTCGGCTAGAGATAAGATCTCTCCCGAGCGACCGTCAACAACCTCGGCTAGAGATAAGATCTCTCCCGAGCGACCGTGAACAACCTCGGTTAGGAACAGGAGGAGAACCTCGTCCTAACGCGAGCACCAACCTCGGCTAGAGATAAGATCTCTCCCGAGCGACCGTTGACAACCTCGGCTAGAGATAAGATCTCTCCGAGCGACCGTGAACAACCTCGGTTAGAAACAGGAGGAGAACCTCGCATCCTAACGCGAGCACCAACCTCGGCTAGAGATAAGATCTCTCCCGAGCGACCGTTGACAACCTCGGCTAGAGATAAGATCTCTCCCGAGCGACCGTGAACAACCTCGGTTAGGAACAGGAGGAGAACCTCGTCCTAACACGAGCACCAACCTCGGCTAGAGATAAGATCTCTCTCGAGCGACCGACAACCTCGGCTAGAGATAAGATCTCTCCCGAGCGACCGTGAACAACCTCGGTTAGGAACAGGAGGAGAACCTCATCCTAACGCGAGCAATCAACCTCGGCTAGAGATAAGATCTCTCCTGAGCGACCGTTGACAACCTCGGCTAGAGATAAGATCTCTCCCGAGCGATCGTGAACAACCTCGGTTAGGAACAGGAGGAGAACCTCGTCCTAACACGAGCACCAACCTCGGCTAGAGATAAGATCTCTCCCGAGCGACCGAATCAACCTCGGCTAGAGATAAGATCTCTCCCGAGCGATCGGAACAATCTCGGTTAGGAACAGGAGGAGAACCTCGTCCTAACACGAGCACCAACCTCGGCTAGAGATAAGATCTCTCCTGAGCGACCGTGAACAACCTCGGTTAGGAACAGGAGGAGAACCTCGTCCTAACACGAGCACCAACCTCGGCTAGAGATAAGATCTCTCCCGAGCGACCGTTGACAACCTCGGCTAGAGATAAGATCTCTCCCGAGCGACCGTGAACAACCTCGGTTAGGAACAGGAGGAGAACCTCGTCCTAACACGAGCACCAACCTCGGCTAGAGATAAGATCTCTCCCGAGCGACCGTGAACAACCTCGGTTAGGAACAGGAGGAGAACCTCGTCCTAACGCGAGCACCAACCTCGGCTAGAGACGAGATCTCCCCCGAAGAAGCTCGGCTGCAGGAGATAAGATCTCCCCCGAGCGCGCACTTCAACCTCGGCTGCAAGAGAGGAGGTCTCCCTCGAGTCGACTTCAAGCTGATGAAGACAATGTCGCCCCCGAGGAGCTCAAATCCGACCTCGACCGTAGGAGGCGAGATTTACTTCGGCTTCAACATCAGCTTCATCGACTTTAGCTGGAAACGAGTTCCATTTCAACTCCAAACATCGACTGGAGATGAGGTCTCCCCCAAGCCTCAGCCTCAACTTCAGCGTCAACATTGGCTGGAGATGAGACCTCCCCCGAGCTTCAGCTGCAACAAATGCGGAGCCTGGAAGAAGACTTCGGCAGTCGCCTGTTTTGGTACTCCCTTCCTTCAATTTTTGAACTCGGGAGTGGGGGGGCTACTGTTGGGGATAAATCCCGCTCCTGCCGAAGCCCGGCCCGACGCTCAGCCCAATGTAACCAGTAGCCGCTGAAGAGCTTTAGCGCCAGGCGCCAGGCCGAGCCCCTACCACGGCCGAACTCCCTGCACCAAGGTCCGGGCCGAACTGCCTAGAGGCCGAACTCTCCCGCCAAGGTCCGGGCCGAACTACCTAGCTGCCGAACTCCCCAGCGCCAGGCTCCGGGCCGAACTCCCACCGCCAGCCGAACTTCCTGACGGCCGAGCTCCTTGGACTCCAAGCGGCAGGACTCCTCCCAGACCCCGACTCCTTCGGACCGACTCCGAACTCCTGGCCGAACTTCCTTCGGCCGAACTCCTTCGGACTCCCCACGGCCGAACTCCTTCGGACCGACTGCGGCCGAACTCCTTCGGCCCACGGCCGAACTCCTTCGGACCGACTCCAAGCGGCCGAGCTTCAATGAAGTCCTCTCAGCGGCCGAACTCCTCAGCGGACGGGCTTTAGCGGAATCCCCAAGCGGTCGTCACTCAGGAGCCCGAACTCCTCAGCAGTCGTCACTCGGCCGAACTCCTCAGCGGTCGCCCTCATCAAACTTCGGCCGACCGAGCTCCTACCGAACTCTCAAGTGTCCAAGCCTCAGCCGAAGTCCAACAGCCGGCCGAACCCCAAACGGCCGAGCTTCGGATTCTCAGCAGCCGAACTCTTCAGCGGACGAGCCTTAGCTGCATACCTCCAGCCAGACGCCTATGGGAGCCGAACTCCCTCCTATCTTCCTCTTCAGGAGCCCGAACTCCTCCGAAATGGGCACACGACGAAGGCCTTCAACCCTTCATTCGGCAAGCTCTGCAACCATCACGCAGGCGATAGCGACCCACTGTCAGGCGGCGATGGCTGTCACCCTCAATCCGCCGTCAGGCGGCGATGGCTGTCACCCTCAATCCGCCGCACACGGCACCATCCCGTGAGACTGACTCCGCCGAACCTCGAGCGGCCCGCCAGCACGCGGCTGCAGTTGTCACCATCAAGCTCCACTATATAAAGGACCCTCCCGACACGCTAAGGCTAAGCTCTCTGAACTCTCGACTCTCTAAGCTCTCCTCCTCATCTCTAAGCTCCGGAACTCATTCCGCGCACTCCATTACTGTTGGTCGGAAACTAACTTGACCGTCGGAGGGTCCTGCCGGAGCCACCACCCCACCGGTTCCGGACGGGACTTCGTTTTGCAGGTCCCCGGCGGCGCTCAGCGTCCTCGATTTCGGCGACCTCCACGGCGACGGATTTCTGCACCAACATATGGCTTCATTAAAAATGGAGAGGAATCCTGCATCTATAAGTAGATTAATGGTCCATTAGTTATATTTCTTATTCTATATATGGATAATATTTTCTTAATCGAAAATGGCATTCCTACATTACAGAAAATAAAGGTATGATTATCATCATAGTTCTCCATGAAGGACTTGGGAGAAGCATCCTACATTCTATGGATGAAGATCTATAGGAATAGATCTATGAAACTGCTTGGATTATCCTAGTCTACATGCATAGATACTATGTTGAAAAGATTCAGCATGGAGAATTTCAAGAAAGACTATCTTCTGATAGACCATGAAATTTTTCTTTCAAAGAATGTCCGATAATTCCTCATGAAAGAAAGTGTATGAGTAGAATACGATATACTTCGATAGTAGATTAATCTATAATATATGCTATAATATGTACGAGATCAGATGTGGTATGCTCACTAAGAGTAGTAAGCAGATACCAATCTGATTCAAGAAAGAACCATTGAAAGATTGTTAAAATCATCCTTATGTATTTGAAAAATACTAAGAATCAATGGTTAGTTAAAGAAGAATCTGACCTGAAACTTATGGAATATTCTGATTTTAGCTTTCAGTCAGATAGTGATGATAGCAAAAGTGTATCAAAATATGTATTTATCTATAATGGTAGTGTGATTTACTGAAAAGTTTCAAGCAACAACCATAGTCAATTCAGTGTGTGAGGTAAAATACATTACTGCATCAGATGTTGCAAAGAAGGCTGTATGGTTGTGAAAGTTTATCGACGAGCTCGGAGTGGCACCCTCCATTGATGGTCTAGTTTTATTGTATTATGATAGTACTGGAACCATAGCTCAAGTGAAAGAACCAAAGGCGCATCAACATACAAAGTATATTTTGTATTGCTATCATCTTGTATGAGAGATCATGAAATGAGATAATGTCGATCTTCAAAAGATTGATGAAAAAAAAACTTGGTCAACCCATTCACTAAAGTCCTTATGGTCAAGGAGTTCGAGCAACATAAATCAAAAATGGGTATTCGATACTGTACCGATTTACTTTAATCCAAGTAAAAGTTGTTGAAAACTATGTTCCAAATTCAATCATCTAGCTTGCAAATGATAGAGATCATTTTTGTATATATATAAATCATTCAATAATAAAAATTATTTGGCATATTTCATCAAAATATTATATATCTTCTTATTCGAACTCCATTGTTATGATGAAAGCCCTTAGAATTACATCTAAAGAGATAAAGGGGGATTTATCTTGTGGTTCTTAAAGTTATTCACAACCAAATGATACATTATTAATAAGAACGATAATTGTCTCAAGTATAGATCGTTATGTACTATATGGATTGATTGTCTTTTTAACCAAGGAGTGTATTGATACTGGTATAGCATACAGATGGAATATGATCTATACTAAACGTGATCATTCTAAAGCACTATGCTATCAAGAGTGTTATCTGAGAAAATATGAGTATAAGTATTCCATCGATCTGAGATCATCATGGTGACTTGCAAGTAACTCATTATATTTTAGTATTGAACTATCTAAATTTTTAATTCAATGATGAAAGATTTTTAGATGTAGTTAAGTACTTATTAAGTCAGTGTGTGAGTCAAGATAGAAATTGATCACTTCAAGTAAAATTAAAAAGAATGTCTCAATGTATTTCAATTTAACTAAACCCTGGCTAGGATCGTCCTTGTAAGAGTCATAGGATTGAGTAGGTTGAGATACTATAAGAATTACTAATCAAGAGTTGATAGTTTATTCTGATATTTTTTTTAGCATTATTAGTCAAGAAGATGAATTATATGATAACCATATTCTAATAGGTTATGAATGTTGCTTCACTATATTTGACTCTATTTGGTTATTGGATACTATGGCTAGATGGTCACTTCGATTGGTATAGAAAGCTTATTCTTATGCTATCGACTTAGTATTCGGACCTATGGGGTCACATATATAGAAGTTTCGATTCGATCAGATGGTTGATCAATGATTATGAATCATTAAAAGATTCAATTATCAATATAATTGATAATTGATCTAATATAATTAATTAAAAAAGATTAATTAATAATTGAATTGTTAATTGACTCAATATGATTTAGTTATGAGGATTAGATCAAGATCAATTGAATTGGATTCAATAAGGTCTGATCTAATTAGGTTATTGGATGACCTAATTGCTAAGAAAGATAAGATTCTGATTTGATCAGATCTTGAACTCAATTAATCCTTGATTTAATCAAAAGATTAAGAGTTTAATTAGATTAGATCAACTAATATGTTTGGATCTAATCAAAGGTTGTTTGATTTGAACCAAATTAAATGAGATCCTAGAATCTAAACATTGTACTGCACCTCCCTTATGCCATGACCTAGCTGCCGCCCCTTATTTTCCATGCATAAAGGGTTTAAGTGTGTGAGAACAGGATGCCTAGCCCCTTGCCACCCACTCTCTAGATAGGGTTAGGGTTTGGGGAAGTCTTAAATCAAAAAGATTTTGAATTGGACTTCATACCAAACTACCAACTCAATGTTTCTGCTTCTATATAAACAACTCTTTGTGAGACAAAGGAGTATGCAGAAAATTCATTTTCTCTAGAGAGCTTCTAGGCATGTGAAACCTAGAGAGAGGTCTCTAGGCATGAGCTTGGGATGGGCATCCTTGGCATGTGAGTTCTAAAGGAAGCTATTCCTCTATTGGGTGAGAGGCTAGGATTTTGTGAGAGATATAAGAGAAGATTGTTCTTTGTTGATCAATCCTCTTCCCATCTTTCTTGTTCAACCATTAAGAAAGTCTTCATAAGAAGCTAGCAAGCACTCCAGGAGCTGATCAATCGAGCTTCACGTGGATATCCTTAGAGGCCATTCATATGCACAGTTGAAGCAACGAACAAAGATCTACAAAGAGCTGTGATCTTCTGCTCAAGCATGAGATTTGATCTCATATGATTTTTTGTTTCAAATTTTATATGCATAATATCATATCATAGATCCTGGTAAATGATTTTATAGATTAGATCTAATGCATGTTTAGATTAAAAAAGTTTAATCTAATATCTTCTATTGCTTTATTTTTGAAAAAATTTTAAAAATCATGCATGAAAATCCCATGCTTCTCCAACACAGCATTTATAGAGAAGAGAGCATCGATATCTCTATAGGTTAATGGACCATCTTCTACAATAAAAGTGATGTAATCATCATTAAAGTTCTTTTTAATCTTACCTCTTTACTTCTCCTAGGTTCTATAGGATTGGATGGTAATTCATCTCTAGTGCTACTAGAGGGTAGGATAGATAAGTCTTTATGTATTTGATTAATTTTATCTTTCTAAAGATAAATATTTTCAAAGAAAGTGACTTCTTTGGATTTAATTATATCACTATTATCAAATCCATTTATTTTAGATTTTATTATTAAAAATCTATAAGTTGTACTATGTTGTGCATAACCTATAAACACATGATCAAATGTTTTAGATCCTAACTTTTGATTCTTAGTAGGTGGTACCCCACCCCCACCCTCTAAGAAAGTTAAGATTAGGCTTCTGACATGTCTGCATCTCATAAGGAGATTTATTAACATTCTTATAGAAAATTTGATTCAAAATTTTAGGGACTGTCAACAATGCCTCTCTCCATAAATTATTGGGTAGGCCAAAACTGCCAAGATGACATTTACCATGTCAATAAAGGTTTAGTTGTTTCTCTCTGCAACCTGTTACAATAGGAAGTATAAGGAGTAGTAATTTCATGGATTATACCCATGTTTTCGCAAAGGACATTGAGGTTAATAAAGATGTATTCTCCATCTCTATCAGACCTCAAGATTTTATTTTTTTTTCTATTTGATTTGCTATTTTAGATTTATAAAGTTTAAATTTATCCAAGGCTTCATCTTTTATTTTAATCAAATAGACATGATAATATTTAAATCATCTATAAAAATAATAAAGTACCTTTCTCCACCTCTTGTCAAAATATTGTTATGGATTAATTATAATATTGATACCTTTCTCCACCTCTTGTCAAAATATTGTTATGGATTAATTATAGTATTGATATATTTCTTAAAACATGTTTAAAAGGTTTATGAGTTTGTTTAGCTTGCACAAAGACTTGACATTTAATTAAAAAATTATTATTAAATTTTAGAATCAAATCTAAATTCATCATGCATTTTATGGTATTTTTATTCACATGACTTAATCTATCATATAAAATATTATCATGCATAACATTGCAAGCAAAGAAAGAACTAATTTTTTTCAATGCATAAAAATAAAAAGTTACATTACATTTAAAGAGTCCACCTAGTACATAATCATTTCTAATAAATTCTTGACCCTCTAGAAGTATAATTTTATCAGACTCAAAGACTAACTTGTAACCTAATTGGATCAATAATGACCTACTAATAAGATTCTTTCGTACATCGGGCATATGTTATACATTATGCAGGGATAAGATTTTTTCAAAAGTGAATTTGAGGTCCACCTTTCCTTCTAAAAGTACTTTAGCAACCATACCATTGCCCATGGTTATGCTCACAAGTTCTATATCCTGATAGGTCACAAAAAGAGAGCGTTTAGAACTTATATGTACATTTACATTCGTATCAATCCACCAATCGATGAGAGAAATAGCCACATTAATTTTTAGGTATAAGATTATGAACCTATCATCAATCTGGCTTAGACTAGATGTCACAATGTTAGCTTAAGCTTGTTGGGCAATAGGTGCTAGGGTATAACCCTCCACCTTATCCTTCCTATGGCGGCACTGTAGTTTCATAGTTTGCCACAGACATAACATATTCTTTTTTCTTTTGGATCTTAAGTTTAGATGGACTTTTGTTTTTTTTCCTTTTTTTGAATAGATATACTCATACCTTTTCTCTTATGTTTAAGAGAGTTGAAAATTCTTCCATAAAAGGGAAAGCTTATCAATAATAGTAGGAATTTGTAGCCCTTCATCCGGGTGGATTCTCTTGGCTATGATCCCTTAAGCGAGATTTTGTAGTTTATGAACTTGCTCAAGTATCAGATGGCTACCAACTATTTTATAATCAAAATATTGATCAACAATATATTTTTCTAATCTTGTACCTTCTTTATCAAATTTTCTTTCTAAGGACTCCCAAAGCTTTTTCAAGGTCCTTGTGCTGATGAAAACATCATAAAGAGGATCAAACATACAACTTAGAATGCATTTATGACAGACAGTTGTTATAGAGAAACATGGTCAAATATGACTCTTAATTTTGGTGGATAGGATCTTCTCCTACAATAGGAGTATCCTCCATGACCATATAGTAGAGGTCTAAGATAGTAAGCCAATACATCATTCGGCTTTGTCACTTTTTAAAGAAATGGCTATAAAATTTCTCAGGTTTGAGAGAATTATCCTTAACAAGAGAAATAGGATAACAAGGGACCTTGTAATTTCTTTAAAGAATGTTGGAAATAAAGAGTAAATTAAAGAACGTGATGAAATCTTATTATCGGAGCACTACAAAATAGTTTGGTCACCGGCTTAATGCTAGGTACTAACTTTTAGAGAAATTCTGACCACTCTCTTTTTAGCATAGACTTTAGACTCAATTTTTCTCCAAGATACAATGGACCCGATCTACTAGATGTGCTATGACTCTAGCAAATCCTCGGTAAACTCACAGTTGGTTAGAAGCCATCCAAATAAGAAGATAGAAAAGAAGAAAAATACAGTTGAGAGAGTAGAGGATGAAGTAGCTCCTTATGCTCGAGATACTTAAGATGGGAGAAGAAGAGGATGTTGTGTCCAATGGGCTAATAAGGGACTCCTTTTATAAGCATCCAAAGGTGTAACCCCCATACAAGTCCATTAAGACTGATTACCATCCAAATAAAATCAGCCCAATAACTCTCCTCCAACAGTAAAAAAAAAAAAGGTCAAAATTTTAAATAAGAAATCATAATAATTAAAGTATTTAATATACACTAAATATTTGAAATGGTAAAAAATGGTCAAAAAATCTTTGAATTTTCATTCTATATATAACATCAACATGGTATATGCCATATGCTCATGTAGAAGTAGCTGAATTAGATATTGATTTGTGACTTTGTGGTAGGTTGTTTGCATGTCGCAAGTTTTCTACGTGATAGGCTTTAGGAAGAGAAAGTTAAGGTTAATGCATGATATCTAAAACCCTATTGGCCAAATATCCCTCTTTTGATAAGAAAAGGCTGATCTCCAACTCTTAGTGTGCTTAGGGTTGAGCACCAAAGACCCAAAGGCATTCTTCTTGGTCACCCTAAGACACATCAATAGCTAGCCTAGTGAGTCATTTCCTTGCATTTGGCCATTCTTATCTATCACCTGTCTCTAGCCTACCAGTTCTGTTACATTGAGGTTAATGCATGATATCCAAAGATTATGGAGTTACAACATATTCTTTTCTCATAATAAATTAAAGGAGAATTGCTCAAAGAAAGGGGGTCATATGGAGAGTATGATTGCAAAAGAATTGGATGGCAGTAGTGTGAAGGGATTTGAAGAATTTTGATGTTGATGTAGTTTTGCAAAGCTGATCTCATAGTGTGGAACAAGGTTAGTATTTCATATGTTGTTGGTGATCTTTCTATTATGGGTACATGGATGATCATGTTGTGTATATCCTAAGTACTTTAAATTAGATGAAGTGAAGGTGTTCTAAATGTTATGTCCATCGATGATTCAATTGGGGAGAAGAAATATTTTTTTTAATTAATCCGCTAAACTTGAATCTCTCAAAAGAAAAAAGATGATAGGAGAATTATAAAAGTAGGGCTTAAATCTTCATTTCTTTTTTTGATTAATTCTCTATACCATAAACTAAGGTACATAGCTTCTATTTATAAAAATGAGGTCCATCCTTACATAAATTTAATTGAATTTCTTTTCTTATCTTTTAGAAAGATGTGACTATTAAATAAGTTGGATTGGACTCTTCTTCCTAGTTTAAATAGAATTAAATCTCTAAAATATATAATAAAAATAAAAAATATTAAAAATATTAAAAATTTATAAAAGATAAATTTTGACTTCTACATCAACTTTGCATTCTATTGCTTCACTTAATTTTTCATAAATTGCATGATAACTCCCTATCAAAGTCTTTCTTGAAAAAGGAAAGTTTTGGTTTGAGTAGTTTGTTTTGAGTCAAAATGATGAAATTTTAGTCTAATTCAGCCCCTTTAGGGGCTATCCTAAAATTATAAATTTCTAAATGATATCCAATTTCAAAAAAGAGATTTTCTCAATTGAGCATCGTATGATCAAGTTAATGTCTCAAGAAGTTTGGCATGCGACTTGATTTTTTGATGTAGCAAATTTTGCTCATGAATCTTGTTTAGCTCTTCTCGTAGTGGCCAACATGATTTACATCAAGTCCTCGTAATGGTGAAAGCGATCCACATCGAGTTTCAAGATCCTCCTAGATATCTATAATGGTCAAAGTGGTCTATATCAAGTTTGATGATTTATCTAGATTAGAGATCTTTTTGTTTAGGAAATTTAGCTCATGCTATATCAAAATTAAATATGGAAAATGCTTACTTCCCTGCCTCATGGATGACTTATTTTTCCTTGGAGATAGTTTTCAACTTTGATCTTTCTTGTTAGATGATAGATCTTGATCTCTAGATGTAGGAGACAACTTTGCTATAAAAGTTGTTGGTGCTTGTATTGAAGGCACCACAAATTGAAACACGGCCTTGATGAGTTGCTCAATCTTTTTCTCTAGTTGTGTGAGATGTATTTCATCTTATCATTCATTGAGGTAAAATTAGCAGCTATACTCATTGATAGGGACACGATGCTGTCGTTAAGACACCGTGTTTATCAATTTAAATCCGACTCTTTACTTTTTAAACTAATTAAAAATTATGAAGAAAGTGGTGAGTCGGGTCGAATCCACAGAGAGGCAATGATTTATTTCTAAAATCTTTGATTTTTTTTTTTAAGAAAAGAAAGCAAAGATTAAAGTCGAAAAATAGATCTATAAATAAAAATAGAATTTAAATTATGCAAAAATAAATTTGATACTAAGATCTACTATTTAGATCTTAGCAACTACTTATAGTAAAATTAAAGAGCAATAAAGAACAAATAATTTAAAGAGCTAGAATTGAAAAGAATAATGAAACTTTCTTTATTAAATTTAAAACTAAGATGCAGAATTTAAATACAAGAAATTAAAGAAAATTCAGAATTTTAATACAAGAAATTAAAGAAAAAAAAAGACTAGATGAAGATCGCAGATCGGCGTAGGCATGAAGATGGCGTAGAAGACCGGCTCTTCTTCTCAGCAGCACCGCAGCTTTGAAGCAACCTTTAATCCCGAGCTTGACTTCCACCCTATACCTTAGCTTCTCTTCCAACCCTCCTCCCTTTCTTAGAGGCTTAGGATCCTTTTTATAGAGCTAGAAGAGGTAGATATTTATTTCTAAAAGCAATATGGGACTAATTCCCTTTGTAATCGTAAAAATTCTGAATAAAATTTGAATAAAAAAAACAATCCTGTTATGACTCTGGTAAATCTGGTAAAATCAGGCTATCCGATAGGAATCGAACGGTTCAAAAATCGTCAAAATCGGATGCCTATCAGCCCAGATCAGCTCGAATTAAATTACTGGCCGTCCGATCGCGCTTGATCGAGGAAATCTGGCCGCAAATCGCGCTTCGGGAGTCCTGATCACCGCCGGGAGCGTTCTGGACCGTCGGATCGAAGCTGGAATCAGGCGCTGCCATTTGATGGTGATCCGAGTGAAATTGGCAACCGAAAAAAATGCTGACCGTCCGATCTTAACCGCAATCAACCGCAGCCGTCCGATCGCGCAATTACTGTTCCCATGGACCGCGTAGACCGGCCGCACCGCACACCGCAACCAATCAACGCTTCTGTCACCGAGTGAAATGACCAGATTGCCCTGTGAGCCGCGATAAAATTTTTGTAGACCCTTTAAGGGTCTAGGTCCACCACGTGGCAGGCTCTGATTCGCCGGATTTTGCTGAGCTGGCGGTCCACGCCTGGATCGTAGACCGGCTGATGGCTTCAATGACTGAGTCGGCTTTGATGGCTCGGCTTCGCTTGGTGGCTCGGCTTGGCTTGGTGGCTCGGCTTGCGGAGCCGGTTGAGCCATTTTCTTTTTTTTTTTATTTAATTTTTATTTATTTTATATTTTTTTAAAAATTCATATCTTTTTCATTTTAGCTCCGTTTTACTTGAAATTTATTTCGTTGTGATCAAAAAAATGAGCTCTTTCTTTTAATAATAAAATTTTATTTTTTAATTTTTATTTATTTTTTATTATTTTTTAATTAATTTTTTAATTAATAAAAATATGAATTTTTTCAAAAATTATATATAAATTGATTGATAATTCTTAAAAATTAATATAAATTAATTAATAAATTAATACTTTTATTGGTGAATTTACGATGCTTATCACACCCCCCAACTTAAGCTTTGCTCGTCCTCGAGTAAAGAAAGAATTTAGTTTAGATCAATTACCATATTTTGTTGAGATCTTCTCCTTCACAAAAATAAATCTAGAATTTAAGATCAAAAGTTTAGACAGTATCACTAACTAAGTATTGAGTTTCAGAAGTAAATTTCACAGCAGATTAATTCAGAAACTTTCTTAGAGTTCATCTAAAGATTTTCAGCACTTTGTGTCGTGAATACTAACTTAGCATTTGGGTGTTGATTCAAAGGGCAAATGAATCTTCTTTTTATCACCTATTTTGGTTAGTTTTATATACTCCCAAGTTAAGTGCATGAATTAAGGTAGCTTTCACACTGCTTCTTTTTTTTTTTTTTTTTTTTTTTTTTAAATTGTGCTGAGCATCCTGGCCTTCCCTTCACCATTTGATGTGAACTTCTACATTTAAGGTGCAAAGTTCTAGTTTAGGGCAATCCACATATACTCTATTTTTTGCACTTTTTTTTTTTTTTTTTTTTTTTTTTTTTAGAAAGCAGGTAGCTCTTTCCTTAAATTCAAGTTTCTTTAATTGAAGTATATATAAACCATCAATTTTTAGTGATAATTGAATCCTCAATTTAGCCTTATAATCAAACACCTGCTGTGCTTCATTAGTGTGCATGTGCAAGTAGAAGTGCTGTTAGCCTTTAAATGACCTAAGTAGGTTGCTAATGGTCTGACCAAATAATCTGCTTCTTGACTCGCTACCATTATTAGTTAATACTTTCTAACTTTATTACTTATCCTAGTTTATTTTGCTTAAGATTCTCTTTCCCAAAATATGGTTTGTTCAAAATTTTTATTTTTATTATTATTATTTTTTTAATAGTTTTATTATATATTATATTATATTATTTATTTATTTAATTTATTTTTTTAAATTTTTTTTTAATATTTTATTTATTTTATTATTATTATTATTATTATTAATTTTTATTTTTATTGATTTTATTTATTATATATATATATATATTTTATTTTATTTTTTTTTTATTATTATTATTTTTTTATTTTTTTTTTTTACTTTTTACCCAACTGAATTGACATTGTCCTCAATAAAAGAGTGTAAATTATGTTTATTTATTTAGCATGGGTCTTGAAGCTTATGATCCTTCTCCCGCTTTTTGGTTCTCCAACTTAGCCTAAAAAAGAAATAAATAAATAAATAAATTAGATTCAAGAAGTATTGGGTTGCCTCCCAATAAGCGCTAAGTTTATTGTCTTCAGCCAGACAAAGATGCAGTTTAATTCATTGTGGTTCTATTAATTGCACTTGATCAATATTTCGATTTAATGATATCCCTTCGATATATGGTTTAAGCCTTTGGCCATTTACCTTAAAAAAATTTTTAGTCCTGGGATCATAGAGTTTAATTGCACCATGTGGGAATACATGATTAACTATATAAGGTCCATCCCATCTGGATTTTAGTTTTCCAGGAAATAATCGAAGCCTTGAGTTAAATAACCAGACTTGTTGATTTGGCTCAAAGGTTTTTCTTGAAATATGTTTATCATGGAAGGCTTTCATTTTTTCCTTATAAATTTTTGAATTTTCATAAGCTTCTTGCCTTAATTCTTCTAATTCACTTAATTGTAACATCCGATTGGAACCAGCTTTGTTTAAATTAAAATTTAATTATTTTATTGCCCAATATGCTTTATGTTCAAGTTCTACCGGAAGGTGACATGCTTTTCCATAGATTAATCTATAGGGAGACATTCCAATGGGGGTTTTATAAGCTGTCCTATAGGCCCATAATGCATCATCCAATCGATCTGACCAATCTTTTCGATCAGGCCTAATAGTCTTTTGTAAGATATTCTTGATTTCCCTATTAGAGACTTCTACCTGACCACTTGTTTGCGGATGGTATGGTGTAGCTATCTTATGTGTCACCCCATATTTTCGTAATAAAGTTCTAAATTGATGATTTGTAAAATGGGTACCCCCGTCACTAATGATAGCACGTGGAAATCCGAACCTGGAAAAGATATTCTTCTGAATAAATTTTAGGACTACTTTATGATCATTGGTTCGAGTTGCTATTGCTTCAATCCATTTAGAAACATAATCGACAGCTACCAAAATGTATTCAAATCCATTGGAAGGTGGAAAAGGTCCCATAAAATCAATTCCCCATACATCAAAAATTTCAACCACTAAAATGGGGTTCAAAGGCATCATGTCTTTCTTTGAAATATTCCCTAAGGCTTGACACTTAAAACACTCCTGACTAAAAGTATGGGCATCCTTAAATAATGTTGGCCAATAAAAACCACTTTGTAACACTTTGGCCGCAGTTTTTCGTCCAGAAAAGTGTCCTCCACAAGCAAGAGTATGACAAAATTGTAAGATACTCCATTGTTCAGATTCAGGAACACATCTACGAATGATTTGATCAGCACAAATTCTAAAAAGCTCAGGATCTTCCCAAAAATAATATTTGATTTGAGCAAAGAATCGATCCTTTTCATTCTTAGACCAGCCATCAGGAATTTGTCCTATGACTAAGTAATTGACAATATTTGCAAACCAAGGAGTCTTTGTATGTGAAACTGTTAACAATTGTTCATCTGGAAAAGATTCTCTGATTGATACAGGTTCATTATCTTTCACTAGGATCCTAGACAGATGGTCTGCTACAACATTTTTAGATCCCTTCTTATCTCGAATTTCAATGTCAAATTCTTGTAACAGTAAAATCCATCTAATTAATCGTGGTTTAGCATCTTTCTTTGAGAGCAGGTATCTCAAGGCTGAATGATCCGAGTAAATTATGATTTTTGATCCTAATAAATATGATCTAAACTTTTCTAGGGCAAACACAATGGCTAGCAACTCTTTTTCAGTGGTGGTATAATTCATTTGTGCTTCATTCAGAGTTCTACTAGCATAATAGATCACTACAGGACATTTGTTTACCCTTTGGCCTAGGACAGCTCCTATGGCAAAATCTGAGGCATCGCACATAATTTCAAAAGGTAGTGACCAATTAGGAGGTTGTATGATTGGAGCTTTGGTCACAGCTTCTTTTAAAATTTCATAAGCTTTAAGACAATTTTCATCAAAGTTAAAAGAAACATCCTTAGCAAGGAGATTACACAAAGGACGAGAAATTTTAGAGAACTCTTTGATGAAGCGACGATAGAATCCTACATGACCAAGAAAAGATCGAATTTGTTTGACAGAAGTGGGAGGAGGAAGTTTAGAAATTAGTTCAACTTTAGCTTTATCTACCTCAATCCCTTTCTTGGATACTATATGTCCTAAAACGATCCCTTTCTTGAACCATGAAGTGGCTCTTTTCCCAGCTTAACACTAGATTAGCCTCAATACATCGTTTTAATATTTTCTTCAAATTGTTGAGACAACTCTCAAAAGATTCTCCAAAGACCTGAAAAGTCATCCATGAATATTTCTAAGAAATCTCCTATCATGTCTGAAAATATTGACATCATGCACCGTTGAAAAGTTGCAGGTGCATTACATAATCCGAATGGCATTCTACGGAAAAGCAAAGGTTCCATAAGGACATGTAAAGGTGGTCTTTTCTTGATCTCCTGGGTAGATTGCTACCTGATTGTATCCCGAGTATCCATCTAAAAAGCAAAAGTATTGTTGGCCTGCTAGTCTTTCTAGGATTTGATCGATAAAGGGTAAGGGAAAGTGATCTTTTCGGGTGGTTGTATTGAGTTTTCTATAATCTATGCAGACACGCCACCCAGTGGAAAGTCGTGTTGGTACTAAGTTTCCATGTTCAGTGCGGACAACCGTAAGTCCAGATTTTTTTGGAACAACTTGTGTAGGACTCACCCAGTGGCTGTCAGAGATAGGATAAATAATTCCAGCATCTAACCATTTAATTACTTCTTTCTTGACTACTTCTTGCATGTTAGGATTAAGCCTTCTTTGCATCTCTCGAGTTGGTTTGGCATTATCTTCTGTATAAATATGGTGCATGCATATTGACGGACTAATTCCTTTTAAATCGGCAACGGTCCACCCTATGGCCTCTTTATATGTTTTTAGAATATTTACCAATTGGTTTTCCTGTTCAGTAGTTAAGTTGGAAGCAATTATTACTGGTAGGGTTTTCTTTGATCCTAAAAATACATACTTAAGTGATTCAGGTAAAGGTTTTAGTTCAAGTTGTGGTGGGGCCTGAATTGAAGGACGTAGTGGTTCAATTTTTCGCTCAGGTAAGGGCTCAATTTTCACTGACCAAGGTAATGAATGTGATGGTTGAGGTAAATTAAGCAGGGTATTTACTTCCTGGGTTTGAGTATCTTCAGTGGGTTCATCATCTTGTAGTAAATCTAAGGAGGAATTAGATTCAACTATTTCATCTATCTGATTGATTACAAAGCAGTCTTCCTCCTCTTGGGTGTACTTTGGGGTATTAAAAACATTAATTCTTACTTTTTGATTCCCAAAAGAAATATCCATAGCTCCCATTTTACAGTTGATATTGGCATTCGCGGTTGCTAAGAATGGACGTCCTAAAATTATGGGATTTTGGTTCAGCTCTTGGGATGGTTCCATGTCAAGTATGAGAAAGTCTACAGGAAAATAACATTTATCTACTCTAACTAGAACATCCTCAATTAAACCACGCGGTGTTTTTATAGATCTATCAGCTAATTGCAAAATGACTGACGTGGGTTTTAATTCTCCAATCCCAAATTTTTCATAAACCGAGGTTGGAAGGAGGTTTACACTAGCTCCTAAGTCTAGTAATGCTCGGTCAAAGGTTATACCTCCAATAACACATGAAATTAAGGGTGCACCAGGATCTTTCATCTTTTGAGGTATTGGATTTAACAGGACCGCACTTACATCCTCGGATAGCATAACTCTTTTGGTGGTTCGTGGCTCACGCTTTTGGGTACAGAGTTCTTTAAGAAATTTAGCATAGGCTGGAACATGCTGAATTGCATCGAGGAGGGGTAAATTAATATGAACTTGTTTAAATAGTTCCATTAGCTCCTTGTTGCGTGTTTCTTGCTTTTTGCGAGAAGAGCCTGCTTCTAAGGCCGAAGGGAACGGGGCTTTGGGTTTATATGTCTCAGCTAATTCATCTGTTCTCTTCTTTTCTTTATCCATCTTATCAGTGTCAGTACCAGTCTTAAGCTCAAGTTCTTCTATATGATTATCCTCTTCTTCAAATTTCTCATCTTGGCTAACATCAGTATTGGCCTCTATCACCTGGTCTTGATATGGGTCCTTAAGAATCCTACCACTTCTAAGTTCAGATATTGCTTTGGCATTTTCTAATTGGGGGTTCTTAGGTGGAATGTTAGATGGATGAGTAAATCCAGGTGGTTGATAGACATTGGATGGATTATTTTTAGGATTTGCAATTGGTTGGCTTGGTAATTGACCCGGTTCTCTCCTCATGCTAGACTCAGCTATTTGTCCTATTTGAGCTTCTAGTCTGGCGATTGATTGTTGTTGGCTTAGAATTAATTGTTGAAGTTGATTGAATTTATCGTCGGCTAGATTGGTCTGTTGAGGAGGTGGGTATGAGGGTTGATTATAATGTAGTGGTTGAGAAGACTGACTAGGCTGACCCTTATTATAGGCATAGTTCTGGTATTGGGGCCTATTTTGATAATTCTGAACTGGTGGGATTTGGGTCTGAGCCTGAGTTTGTTGTGGTTTCCAAGAGAAATTAGGATGGTTTCTCCAACCAGGATTATATGAATTTGAATATGGGTCATTAAGTGGTTTTGAGTAACCTTGAGCAGCTTGGACTTGTTCTTGGATAAGAGGTGGTAATTGTGCAACCGTGGGACATTCACTTACATGATGTGTTGGGCTAGCACAAATAGAGCAAATCACTTGATAATTAGAAGCTGGTGTGTATTGTGCAGGGGATTGTTGACCTAAGTTTAGGAATTGATCTAATTTCTGTGCAATAAGGTCGACTTTATCTAATTTTTGTGCTATTATGTTCAAATCTGCCTTAGAATTGAGTTCCGAAGTTTTGATCTCATAAATTCCTGCCCGTTTTTGTTGAGAAATTGATCTTTCATAAGAAGATAATGAAGCATGGTTAATAGAGTTTTCACTTAAAGTTTCAAACAAGGTATAAGCTTCATCCTCACTTTTGCTCATGAATGCACCTCCACAGGATGCATCAACCATCTGCTTATATTGATCTCCTAAACCTTCATAGAAAGCTTGTACAATTTGCCACTTAGATAGACCATGGTGTGGGCATTTTCTAAGGAGTTCCTTAAGTCTTTCCCATGATTCATGAATTTGTTCCCCTGGAAGCTGAGCAAATCCCGTGATGGCTCGCCTCATGGTATTGGTTCGTCCTATGGGATAAAATTTCTTAAGAAATTCATGTTGCATCTCTGCCCATGTTTGAATTGTTCTTCCTAATGTGCCAAGCCAGTACTTGGCTTTATCTTTTAATGAGAAAGGGAACAAGGTCAGTCTAAGGGCATCATCAGAAAAATTCTGAATTTTTACCGTAGAGCAGATTTCTAAGAACTCATCCAGATGTTTGTAAGGGTCTTCATTGGCATTCCCATAAAAAGATGGGAGCATCTGGATTGTGGTCGACTTAATCTCATAGTGACTAGCAGGGATATCAGGTATGTGGATGCAAGTCGATGGGTTGTAGGTGGAAGGAATAAAGTATTCCTTCATCTGCCTAGGTGGTTCTTCACGATTTCCAGCCATTTGATTATCTGGTCTTAAATGAATTAGTCTTTCAATTTCAGGATCTGGTTTAACTAGGTCAGGTAAAAGTGATCTTCTACCGTGCATGTACTAGTGCAATTTGATATATGGTTCAAATTTTTTTTTTTTTTTAAATTATTATTATTATTTTAATTTATTTATTTTTTTTTAAGAAAAGAAGAGAGAAAGAAAGAAGAGGAAAAATCCTAAAGAATCTTAAATCTGGAGAAGATAGGGAGGAGTTAATTTTTATGTTAGATATTATTTGGCAAACAAGTTAGGCAATCAATCCTGACTAAGAGTTATCCTAGATCTAGACAGCTCCTAACTGCCAAGATCACCTTCAAGCCCTCCAAATAGAGGATTAACCAATCAACTGGCCAGGTAAGTGTAAAGTCGGTGGGAGTCCCTCCGTTGCTTGCCTTAGACACCAATTGTGCTTGGCCAGGTAAGCGAACAGAACCAATTAAGTAACCACCTTCTTTCGGGCCCAATCGTCCCTGAACCACTTTCCTAGACACCAGTCAAATTGATTAATCCTAACTTGGTTCAACTCTTAGGATTTCTTGTCCTATTGAGCTCGAATATCCTTAAAGGTTAATGTCTAATTGATTTTAAGAGTTAAGGTTTGGGTTAATGCAGGATGCTGGTTGGTTGTTTGTGGGCTAAGGAAGGGTGATCAAATCCCCACCTTATCTTGTTTAATGGGTTGTGCCCTTAATTTGGTTTAATATGAAATATGCAAAAAAAAAAAAAATTCCAATCAAAGAGTTCTATGCAATTTAAACTAATTAATTAAATTATAAAAAGGCTTACCTTGACTCCAGCAATCACCAAAAATAAGAATAAAAACTAATATGATGGATGCTCTAAATAATTAGGGTTTCTAATCTTGTGATGAGATTTTTAATTAGGTTTATGTAGGTAATATTTTTAATTAATTTAAAATAAAGCAAATATTAAAAATAAAGAAAGAGATTTAGGGTTTAGGAATGATCTCACCGAATAGGATTGAGAGTTTTGTTCGTGCCCTAATCTTCCTTGTTCCTTTTTTTTTTTTCTTTTCTGCAAAATAAATAAAAAAATAATGAGTAGGCAGTAAAAAAAAAATCAAAGAAATAAAGAAATTTTAATTTTTATGCCTCCCCGGCAACGGCGCCAAAAACTTGATAGGGACACGATGCTGTCGTTAAGACACCGTGTTTATCAATTTAAATCCGACTCTTTACTTTTTAAACTAATTAAAAATTATGAAGAAAGTGGTGAGTCGGGTCGAATCCACAGAGAGGCAATGATTTATTTCTAAAATCTTTGATTTTTTTTTTTTTTTTTTAAGAAAAGAAAGCAAAGAAAATTAAAGTCAAAAAATAGATCTATAAATAAAAATAGAATTTAAATTATGCAAAAATAAATTTGATACTAAGATCTACTATTTAGATCTTAGCAACTACTTATAGTAAAATTAAAAAGCAATAAAGAACAAATAATTTAAAGAGCTAGAATTGAAAAGAATAATGAAACTTTCTTTATTAAATTTAAAACTAAGATGCAGAATTTAAATACAAGAAATTAAAGAAAATTCAGAATTTTAATACAAGAAATTAAAGGAAAAAAAACTAGATGAAGATCGCAGATCGGCGTAGGCATGAAGATGGCGTAGAAGACCGGCTCTTCTTCTCAGCAGCACCGCAGCTTTGAAGCAACCTTTAATCCCGAGCTTGACTTCCACCCTATACCTTAGCTTCCTCTTCCAACCCTCCTCCCTTTCTTAGAGGCTTAGGATCCTTTTTATAGAGCTAGAAGAGGTAGATATTTATTTCTAAAAGCAATATGGGACTAATTCCCTTTGTAATCATAAAAATTTGAATAAAATTTGAATAAAAAAAATAATCCTGTTACGTCTCTGGTAAATCTGGTAAAATCAGGCTATTCCGATAGGAATCGAACGGTTCAAAAATCATCAAAATCGGATGCCTATCAGCCCAGATCAGCTCGAATTAAATTACTGGCCGTCCGATCGCGCTTGATCGAGGAAATCTGGCCGCAAATCGCGCTTCGGGAGTCCTGATCACCGCCGGGAGCGTTCTGGACCGTCGGATCGAAGCTGGAATCAGGCGCTGCCGTTTGATGGTGATCCGAGTGAAATTGGCAACCGAAAAAAATGCTGACCGTCCGATCTTAACCGCAATCAACCGCAGCCGTCCGATCGCGCAATTACTGTTCCCATGGACCGCGTAGACCGGCCGCACCGCACACCGCAACCAATCAACGCTTCTGTCACCGAGTGAAATGACCAGATTGCCCTGTGAGCCGCGATAAAATTTTGTAGACCCTTTAAGGGTCTAGGTCCACCACGTGGCAGGCTCTGATTCGCCGGATTTTGCTGAGCTGGCGGTCCACGCCTGGATCGTAGACCGGCTGATGGCTTCAATGACTGAGTCGGCTTTGATGGCTCGGCTTCGCTTGGTGGCTCGGCTTGGCTTGGTGGCTCGGCTTGCGGAGCCGGTTGAGCCATTTTCTTTTTTTTTTTTAATTTATTTATTTAATTTTTATTTATTTTATTTTTTTAAAAAAAAAATTCATATCTTTTTCATTTTAGCTCCGTTTTACTTGAAATTTATTTCTTTGTGATCAAAAAAATGAGCTCTTTCTTTTAATAATAAAATTTTATTATTTTAATTTTTATTTATTTTTTATTATTTTTTAATTATTTTTTAAATTAATAAAAATATGAATTTTTTAAAAATTATATATAAATTAATTGATAATTTTTAAAAATTAATATAAATTAATTAATAAATTAATACTTTTATTGGTGAATTTACGATGCTTATCACTCATCTTTTGTCATTCGATATACTTCAAGCATAAATAGCCTTTCTCCCAACTACTTATATTGCTCGCACGTCTGAACTGTTTATGGATATAAAAATCAAAGCTTTAATACCAACTTGATCGAAGAAAGATTTTTCTCAACCTATTCAACTCAGATCTTTTAAAAGAAAAAAAGATGATGGAAGAATTGTGAAAGTCGGGTTCAAATCTCCCTTTCTTTCTTTGATTAATTTTTCATACTATAAACTAAAGTACATAGTGAGATCTATCCTCAAGTAATTTGGATCAAATTTCTCTTTTGAACTTCTAGAAAGATGTCCACCTTGAACAAGTTGGATTGGACTTCTCTTTCTAGTTTAAATAGGATTAAATCTCTAAAAGATATAATAAATATAAGAATCATAAAAAATATTAAAAATTTATAGGAGATAGATCTCAACTTTTATATCAACTTTGTCTTTTATCGCTTCATTCAATTTCTTATGAATTGAAATAAAATTCTCTATCAAAGTCTTTCTTGAAAAAGAAAGTTTCGATTTGAGTAGCCCATTTCGAGCTCTCAAATGATAGAATTTTGGTCTAATTTAGCCTCTTTAGGAATTATCCCAAAGTTATATGATCTCAAAAGAATATCCAATTTTTTTTAAAAAAAGAAAATATCTCAATTGAGCATTGTATGACAAAGTTATCATCTTTTGAAGTTTGCCATATGATTTGGCTTTTTGATGTAGTAGATCTTACTCTCGAATCTTATCTAGCTCTTCTTGTAGTGGCTAACATAATCTACATCGAGTTTTCATAATAGTGAAAGTAATCCACATCAAGTTTGGTGATTTTTTTTGGATATCTGTAATGGTTAAAATGATCCATATCAAGTTTGATGATCTATCTGGATCAACTGATTAACCTAAGATGGGTTATCATGTAATTTTTGGATCTAGTTTTGTAAATATCTTAGGGTTTTTGCTGAATCATCTCATGCGTGTAACTTCATAGATTACTAATATATCTTCATGGTTGTGGACATAGAACAAACATGGTGAATGCTAATCAAATAACACTAGACTAGATGGAGAATATGAGGAATTATAGAAAGAAAACAGAGTTCTAACAAGCTTCATACATTTTTCTATATGAACTCATTTTATATATACCTACTGTACCCTATTATTTTAATGAAAATCAATGAAGAAAATAATGAAAACTCTCAAATTATGTACAATAATTAAAATTCTTTCCCTTTTTGCTGGCTAATTTATACCATAGCAATCAGTTTCCTTTTTATAAATTGTAAACTTAAGAAGGCATGTGACACATCTTGATCCCATACTTCTATGTATAGTAATTTTTATATGGTCTTATTTTTTTGATATTTATGCAGTATTGTTATAATAAAATAATTGATGAAGAGAAGGTTGCTTCCTTTTGAGGATTCAATAGAGAGTATATCTAAGTTACTTAAAAAAATTTTCATGTAGTTTGGATAAAGAGATGCTCCACATTTTTGGATCATTAACTCTATGGCGCTAATTAGTTGGCGTGGTGGTGTAGATGGAAGGATATCAATAGGATGTGATATTTTTTCCCATGCAAGATACTTTTTAAGAGGCAAAACCGTAAGTAAAGGCCGAAGTAGACAATACCTCATATAAATGAAAGTAGAGACCGACTCACCTGAGCTGTGAGCCTTTAACCGCAACAGTTAATATTAAAACATGGTGCGGATGGGGGATCACATCTTTACAAGTTTGATTATGTTCTTATAATAATCCTCTACTTTGTTTTGATTTCAAAATTTTGGTTTAACTAAAGCTTGAAAACTTTATGCATCTAGGCCAAGCTTAAAACCTTAATGTGGGCATTACTGCATAATTTTGATACATCAAGCATGAACTGCTACTTAGAGGAAAAATAATGTGTTTCTATTGGTTTTCAGGCTCAGCGGTTTGATTGATGATACAAATTTGAAAAAGATACCTCTTACAAGGAGTTGAATACCAGAATCTTGGGTCTTAGTTAACCATATATCATTTTATATCAAATTTCTGCGAAAACATTGAAGTTTGAAAAGGTATAGGGAGAAGGATTTCGAGAAAAATATTCCAGAGCAAGTTGCAGGATTTTACGGTGAGGGTGATCAGCCATTAAATTTCACTAACCCACACAGGCATAGAAAGTGAACTGCTGAGGAGTGATTGAGCTTCAGAGGAATTTCTGTGGTTGGGAAACTTTTTGGCAACTTAAAATTAAGTTTTTTGTTAACAGATAGATCATTTTACCACAACATCTTCCAAAATTTAACACAAAATTCAGTCAGTGAACCATGCAATTGTTTCAAGCAACATGTTGTAATAGAGGTTCTATTTCACTTAGATTTTATTTGTCAATCAGAATTGGTGCTCCTTAAACTCGAAACGATTAAATCTTCCTCATGCTTAGAATTTAGTGACCAGGGATGCAAATCTAACATCCAAAGGGAAATGCGGCTCATTCTTCATAAGTCCTACTTACAAATTACTGAATGAATCCATCGTAATGAACAGGATTTGATTATGGAAGAATGAACTATCAAGAATAATCATTTGATGTGGACCTTAAATTATTGTACTATGAGGATTTAAGTTATATTTATAAATCAGCCTCAACCTACTTCAGCAGATGCTATTAGACCATTGGTTCAATATTAGTCCCAATCTTATCAAGTACTTATGGAGAAGGTGCAATTTACATGGATATTTCATGATTCTTGCATGGACCATTGGTTCCATGCTAGAACCTTTGGAGTTTGAAGAAGAAAAGAAAAAAAAAATTAGTAAAAAAAAAATATATATTTCTTTCTCTCTTAGTTGAAAGTTTAGAAAAGAAAAAAAAATTCTTGAAAGCAAAAAAAAAACAATCTTTTTTATTATTATATTTTTTTTAAAAAAATCTAAAAATTTCTCTCAAGTTCTCTCATTCTCTAAAATCTTTGAAAAAGAGAAGCAAAAAAAAACAATCTAAATAAAAAATATCCCAACATTTGACATTTTTTCATTTTTTTTTTGTTTTCTTTAATTTTTTTAATATTTTTCAATAATTTTTTTTTATTTTCTATCCTCCAAAATCAAGAACACCTCTATTTGGCCTCAAGTGCTCTTTTTCTCCACATATCTCTAAAAAAAAGAAATAATAATAATAATAATAATAAATCTAAGTTGGAAAAGCTTTTTAATTTTTTCATCTTTTTTTGTATTTTCATTAATTTTTCCCATCCACTGGAAATGGGAGGCTGCAGGCTTTTTTTTTTTTTTTTTTTTTAAATGGGAGGCTGCAGGCTTTTTTTTTTTTTTTTTTTTTTTGTTCCGTAAGCATCTCAATCTGGTGGGAGGTTGCGATTTTTTTTTTCCTTTTTCCGTTCGTAGGAGTCAGTTGGAGGCTTAAAATAAGCTCTAAAATTAAAATATAATATTATTTTTATTTTTTATTATTAAAAAAATAAAATAAAAATTATAAAAAAATTATTAAATTTTTATTTTTTTTTCCTCCAAATCGGACATATGGTGGAAAAAAAATTGCTCAATTTAGAGAAAAAAAAATTATAAGTTTGAAAGGATTTGCATTCTTTCTGTTTCTTTTTTTTTTTTTTTGATGAAAAAAATTTTAATCAAAAAAAAATATTAATTTTGTTCTTCCATCCTTGTCTTTCAACGTGGAAGTATCCATTTTTTATTGGCTTTATTTTGCTTTAGAATGCGTGTATTGCAGGTTTTACTTTTTATACATTCCCTCCATACATATAAGATATTAAAAATAAACACTTCCATCAAAACTACGTCATCTGCTTGGCTCATTCTTGTCTTCCATCATTAAAAAGTTTGATGTGTCTGTCTTTCTCTGACTCGCGTGCTCAGCCCGCAAGACAATGCTTAAGGGTCTCTTTCCAGCCCCTTTAGCTTATTCATCTCTCCATTTCTTATTATGGTTTAATGTAGTAAGATAATCTGAAGTCTTCAGCTATCCCCATCAAGCATTTCCCCCCAAAGTAATTCACACGAGTAAAGAAACCAAGTGCCCAAGCAGTGGTCCCGTTATGAACTTGAAATTAGACAAATTTAGAGTGTGTTGAAGAATATTTGTGCTATCTGCCTTCATAGTTTTGGCCAACCTAGCTCTATACATATTTTATATATATATATAAAAAAAAAAAAGAAAATAAAGATGGACACGATCCATTGATGAAGTCCCTCGTTACCTGCAAGCTAAGGTGGTGTTTTGTATTAATAGAATGTTGTATGCTAGCTGTTGTTGTTGAAAATTGCACACTTTGAAAGTGGAGTGGTTGGCTTCTCGTAGAGAGTGCTCGAGTGACCTGTAAAATAAAATTTGAACTGAAGGATTTGACTTCGATGAGAATCCTTCGATACTCAAGTTAACAGAGAACGATCAAGTAACAATGAATTTTCTGAGAGAAATTTTCTGCTTATCTGGATCCTTGGGGTTTTAGATATTTGTAGAGAGAAAACATCGTAAGAGCATACGATTCCATAAATCTTGGGCCGTTAATCATGCCATCACGGCATTATAACCCTCTTTCATTTCCGTAGAATTAGGATATTCTTGCTGGCTTGATTTGAATATCCCTTTTGGCCTTTATAAACTGGGTGAGTGGTATCATCTCATGACACATGAGGGTCCCACCTATTAATTACATAAGCTATCATGCCTTCTTAAGGTGGGTGAGTGGTTGCTATATAAAATTAGGAGGCCATTAATTGAGATGTCAGAGTGAATCACGTGATGGGTGGAACCCAAGTAAAGTCTTAGCTTTGCACATATATGGTCTCAGCTCTGATGGCCCATCCCATACCTCAGATAGCTCATAGCAATAGAGTATAGCTCTTCCATAGTTCTTCTCAGCAAGACATGAATCCGAGGCATCGAAAATACCTTCGTAACATTACCCTCTTACTCCTGAGTCTGAGAATCAGACGAAAGGAGTACTGTTGACACGATGCCTCGGATCTAGGGACATCTATCCATGCATCCCTTTAAGGCATCTAGTCCTCATCTAATGCGGGCAACAGAAGTAGCTGAAGAAAAGCTTAAATTTTGAGCCGATCTAAGACTATTGAAACTTAGGCCGATTAAAGACCGTTTTGAGCCAAGGCAGATCGAAGGCCATTTTGAACCAAGACCGCCGTTGAAGCTGAGGTCGATTATAGACCGTTGAGACTTAGGCCGATCAAAGGCTCTTGAAGCTGAGCCAATCATAGGTCGTTAATGTTTAGGCCGATCAAAGGCTCTTGAAGCTAAGGCCGATCATAGGCCATTGATGTTTAGACCGTTGATGTTTAGACCGATCAAAGGCTCTTGAAGCTAAGGCCGATCATAGGTCGTTGATGTTTAGACTGATCAAAAGCCATTGAAACTTAGGTCGATCAAAGACTTTTGAAGCTGAGGCCAATCATAGGCCATTGATGTTTAGGCCGATCAAAAATCGTTTTGAACTAAGGGCCGATCGAAGACCATTTTGAGCTAAAAATTCTACTCCTCGGCCTTTTGGTGATGTGACCCTTTGAGGCTAGTTTTTGGAGGTTCTTTTCGATGACATAGGTCTTCTTTTGGTCCTCACCTCACCTTGGTGGCCTTGGTTTGATCTCCACTTCAGCTCAAGTGCTTGAAAACCTATATCTATTGTAAAAAAAAAGATACAGAATAATAGATGGGGCCTAAAAACCTTATACCATGAGTGTTATGAGCTCTATTTAAGAGCTTTTGAGTTTTGCTTGACTCCTCTATTATTTATCTTGGTTTGAACTAGAGCTTTATCTCACTTTGTGCTTGTTTTATGCTTTAGACTAGCCTGATTTTTTTTCTTTGGATCGGTCTTGAGCTTGACCTTGGATTGATTTTCAGCTTGACCTCGGATTTTTGATGACTTTGATTTACTTATATTAACATTGTTCGTGTTACTTTTGATTTTAGTCAGCAAGTTGGTGTTCTCTATATCCAAGGTGAAGCTGTCATTCGCTGGTGGTATGTTTCTCTCTCTCTCTCTCTCTCTCTTTAATTGATCTTGATTTGGGACCACTAATGTGTGGCTTCAGAGCCACTATGGGCTAACCCGGCAAGGATCGGCATGAGCGGATGCTTCAAGAATGCATTGAGAGGCTTCAGGCTCGTTGATGTTGGCTTTGGCACCGTTAACGGCCTTGACCTTAATAGGAGCATGCGGATTTCGGCACGCGGGCGACTTCGATCGTGCTAAAAGCACGTGGAGCTTCGACCGTGCGGAGGCTCTGACATTGGTAGAAGTTCGCATGCTGTGGATGCATACGCGATGGGCTCTAAAGCCTCCGATCCTAGGTGTTATGTGTGCAACAGTGCAGGAACTTTGTGGCCCCCAATTCGATGGCTTGGGGGGTGCTGATCTAGTGGGTGCACATGCGGGAGAGGTGTCGAGCTCCGTCGAAAAGTTTTTAAGCCCTCTTCTCTCTTTTGCAAGCTGGAGAAAAGCTTTTGATTTCGGAGTCATGAAAAAATTTTGTGCTTGGAGAAGATGAGTCATGGGAGCCAACTTTTTATTAGAAGAGTCTGATCTCAAAAGCAATCTTTCTATCGTTTTGACCTGAATTATGATGGAATAAATATTAATCATTATAGGATGATGGGATGAGCATTATTGCATTCATTTAATAAGAGTCAAGTCAAATTTTGAAAAAAAAAAAAAAAAAAAAAAAAAAAAAAAAAAAAAAAAAAAAAAAAAAAAAAAAAAAAAAAAAAAAAAAAAAAAAAAAAGCATGATGGCCAGCGTGAGAGTTCATGGGCCCATGCGGAGGGTTGCTCATAGAAGGCTTCGGTTACGTCTGAGATATACGGATCTCCTCAGCATCACTGCAGTGGGTTTGACCGTGCCTGAGTGCACAGGAGAAGGTCAGCATTGTTGGAAGTACTTCGACCATGTTGAAAGTGCGTAGGATTGCACAAACTTTGATGCAAGAGGCTTCAGAATCTCTGTTGCCAGTTTCGGCCTCGTCTGAGAGCGCAGGGAGCTTTAGCCTGGGAGCATGCAGACCTCAGTAAGTAGAGAACTACCTGCAAGGGGTCTGCAATGGCTAGACCTGCTTCAAGATTGCTCGTGGGGACTTCGACGGCGTGTGCTGGCAACTTCAGCTATGCGGGAGGCTCTGATCTGATGGCTTTAGGGGCGTTGATTCGGCGGGTTCGCGTGGGAGAGGCATCAAAGCCTCCATTGCCAGCCTCAACCGCACCTGGGAGTGTGGGGAAGGACCTCGACCGGACACGCAACGGGCAGAGGGACTTCTGCCGGACGTGCTCGCAGGCGAAAGGACTTCAGCTGGATGCACTTATGCACTTGCGGGCATGGGCGTGCGTGACTGCTGATCCGATAACTTCAGTGGTGCTGGGACCGCTTGCAGGCTACCGATCCGGCCTCGACGTCGTTGGTGAAATGCGGCAGGCGCGGGAAGGGCGGCGGTAGGTGTCCTCGATGCTGACTGGGCGTGCAATGAGTGCAGGGGAGACCCGTGGCCCCCTCTCGCCCCTTTTCTATTCTTCCTCTTCGGCGATAGCTGGAGTGGGCACCGGCCGTAGGAGGTCGCACAGAGGCGGCACCGGCAAAGGAAGAGGCATCGACCAAAGGAGGATCATGCGGAGAAGTGGCGGTGTCATCGAATCCGGCTCGGCACGGGGTGTAGAAGGCTGGAGATGCACAGGGAGAGGCCGCAGATTGCCGATGGAGTGCCAGGAGGAGGCGATGCCACCGATTTGACCTCGGATGTCGATGCCAGAGAAGCACGCGGTGCACAGGAGGAGGCCGATCTGGTCTCGGTGTGCGATGGAGAGCATTGGAGATTCATTGGGAGGCGGCGGTGTTGCCGATCCGGCTTTGACGAGCAACGGAGAAGGTCCCCGTCTGCTGATGGAGCGCGGGGAGGTGGCGACACCGTCGATTTGGCTTCGGCATGGCCCAGAGAAGCTTGGGACCGCGTGGGGGAAGCCATGGATCCGGCATCCGAGGAGAGCTGGGCGCGCTCGCAGGATCTGGCTTCGGTGCCGGAGGAGAGCTAGGCGCACGGGAAGAACTGGGACCACCAGCCTCGCCAGCAACATGTGCGATGGCGTGGGGGGCTTTATGGTCCCCAACCCGGTGACTTCGGGGGCGTCCACTCTAGCGGAGCTGGAGCTCGAGCGGAGCTAGTGTTGCCGGATGCCAGACACGGAGGAGGAGACGGTGCCGGCTTTGAACAGGTACGCGGGAGAAGTGGAGGGTCTGGTTCGGCTGGGCCCTTCTTCTATTTTCTTTCTTTTCTTTTTTTTTTCTGTCGGGTAGGACAAGTCAAAAAAGGGGGGGAGCTCACATACCTCAGTTCCTCTCGCGCACCTCCGGCATAGCTGAAGCCCACCGCCGATCCGAGGCACTCTAGTATCTCCAAACTTTATATTTTTAATCATTTTGATGATCGGAATGCTTGATATTTTGAAGATTCTATTATTTTCTCATCTAGATATATATCAAAAAATTTTAATTTAAATTTTGAATATATTTAAATATAAATGAGAAGGCAAGAATAATAAGTGATTTATGTAATCTCTTTTTTCAATTTGAATTTTTTTTTTGATAATTTTTTTTTTTCATTTGGAACCCCTCAACTTTGAGCCCATTTAGGATAATTTTTGGGGGTCGTTAATTGATCAGATCTGAGCAAAGAATGACAGATTTATAGATGATTTGATTAAAATCTAGCCGATCTACATATGGTTGGATCTGGTTCATATTTGGCCAATCGATGGATGATCGGATCCGATCGGTGTTGTAGTAATGCAATAAAATTCTTTCCGTTAGCATGTGTCGTCATTCCATCGCATCGCTTGGGTTAAAGTTATTTGGATATATACTCGCTGGATTGGCGCATCGAATTGATCCATGCTTATCTCCGCAATCGACGGAGGTGGCAGTGACAGTGGTGGTGGCGACATGCGGGCCTTGCTACTGGCATACGAGCTTTCTTGTTTCTAGAAAAAGTATGATTGAGACATTGTGAAGAAACTTTGCATGGTGCCAATGCATGCTCGTTTTTGGTGGCATGATGCAAAGATTGCACCCTTTCTCTATCTATTGTTGCTGAAAACTACATCTTTTGGGAGCGGAGCGGTCGGCTTCTCGTAGAGGGTGCTAGAGTGACTTACAAAACAGAGTTCGGATCGGAAGGTTTGACTCCGGCGAGAATACTCTGACGCTCAAGTCAGCAAAAAATGATCGAGCAACAATAAATTCTTTGAGAGAAATTTTCTGCTTACCTGAGTCCTCGGGGCTTTAAGTATTTGTAGAAGGAAAACATCGTGGGAGCAAACGGTTCCATAAATCTTAAGCCGTTAATCATGCCATTGTGGCATTATAACCCTCTTTCATTCTTGTAGAATGAGGATATTCTTGTTGGCTTGATTTGAATATTCCTTTTGGTCTTCATAAATTGGATGAGTGGTGTCATCTCATGACACATGAGGATCCCACCTATTAATTGCATTACATGTCATGTCTTCTTAAGATGGATGAGTGGTTGCCATATAAAATTATAAAATTAGGAGGCCATTAATTGAGATGTCAAAGTGGACTACGTGATGGATGAAATCTAAGTAAAGTCTCAACTCCGCACATATATGGTCTCAGCTCGGGTGGCCCATCCCATACCTCGGATAGCTCATGGCAATAGAGTATTGCTCTTTCATAGTTTTTTTTTCAGTAGGACATGAATCCGATGCATCGAAAATACTTCGTAATACTAGCTAATACTAGAATATTATTTGAGATATTTTACTTTCTTTGGCTAGTTTTTCAATCAATAGGTTATATAATTAAATAAAAAAATACTAGGAGCGTTGTTTATATTGTGTTGGCCGATATGATACTTGACATATCAAATAATATGCAACTTGCATTCTACTGCAAGTCTGCAAGCCACCCAACTAGCGAATTTAATATAGAAGGGCTAGGATTTGCATACTGAAATTTTTGCTTGGATGATTAAGTTTATGTTTTCTTGCTAACTTTTTTGCCAAAATAATATGGTGAGAAAGAAGCCAGTGGATAGATAATTGAAATGTTCACATCAATATTTTTTCTCTATTATTAAAAATTTTCATTGTTTCTACTATTGTTTTTATTATTTTTATTAATTGCAGAATATCGACCTTTCTTAGTCAAAGCCAAACTTTTTTAAATTGTTTCTAACCCAAGCATTGAGCTGGGTCATGCAATTATCAGATCATTCATATGGTGGTTCCATGCATTCCTGGTCTTTGATTAATTTCACATTGCAGGTCAGCGTGGAAACAGGCCACATGTGATGCATAAACCAACACTTTATGCCATTTCCTCACAGATCTTAATACAAGATCGAGGACCTGCACCACATTGAATTATTTGATTCCCCAACTCATTTATCTGACTGCAAAATCATATTATTACAGTCATTAGAGAGAGGTCCGTAACAATTTTTTTTGTCTAAAAGATAAATAAATTAGCTCACTAAAGCAAATGATGTGGATCGCCCACCTCTGCCTTGTTGAGTTATTAGCCGCCTTTTTCTTTTTTGCCCATTTTAATGAAATTGTCACACGTACCTCCTGGTACTGGAACCAGACGCAATCCAGTCTCCACCCAAAACCCTTAATGAATGGTTGGTTGTGTTCCAAAGTCAGACACATTCAAAATTTTGGGTCGAAAATAGGTTTAAAATTATCAGACGCAAATCAATCCAATCTTAACTAACTAACTAACTAACTATATATATATAAGTTCCAAAGTCAGACGCATTCAAAATTTTGGGTCGAAAATAGATTTAAAATTGCCAACCACAAATCAATCCAATCTTAATTAACTATCTCATATATATATATATATATATATATATATATATAATATTCATTTAGATCTATTTTTATATTCAAATTAATTCAGATATGAATATAAATTTAAGGATCCAATTAATACCAATATCTGAACCTATCTATAATCTTATATAATTTTATATAATTTTACTAATTTTTTAAAAATATATATAATTATATAAATATATTATTAATTTAATTTATCATCTATTTAGTAATATCTTTAATTATATAGTCATAAAATTTAATTATCTAATTTATATTCATAATTACATCCATATTTTTAGTATCTAAATTATATTCATATTCATTTAAAATAAATATAAATATAAATTATTATATCTAAATAATATTTATATTTTTATTCATTAAATAAAATAAATATGAATATAAATATATTGATATCCAATACTCTCTCTTTATATATATAATATTAATTTTATTTTAAACATTCTCCAATTCAAATTGTTGGGACATGTAAATAATTATATATTTGAATAAGTTTAATAGTTTGTACCTGATCTGATCTCCAGGCAAGATTTATACTCCTACAACATGGTTATGTATGTATTCATTACATACGGACCAGACCCGGCCTGATAGCGGCCCAGTCGTAGACTTGTCTTCCTTTCGTCTCCCCATCTCTGCGACCATATCAGCCCCGGAGCACGTGGGAGTTGAACCCATCAGCGCCCCACCAACGCTGACCGGTCGTTGGACCAGTCTACCACCCACCAAACCCCTCCAGTCTCCACGACTTCGCCTGTCTCTCCCTACCCTTCCTCCCTCCTTTATATCATCATCAACACGAAAACGCTGCTAAAGCCCAAACCCGCTCCTCGTTTCCGCTCTCCATAGTGCCGAAAGAGGGAGGGAGAGAGAGCGAATCGAACCGGATTAAATGGAGAGGTCGACCCAAGAATCTCCTCTGACGACGACGACGACGACGACGACGACGAACCCTAACTCGGGGAACACGTACACCTTCGACTCCCCTCACCCGGTGTACGCCATGGCCTTCTCCTCCGTCCCGGCCCCCTGCCCCCCGCGCCTCGCCCTGGGCTCCTTCATCGAGGACTACGCCAACCGCGTCGACGTCGTCACCTTCGACGAGGACGCCCGCGCCTTCCGCCCCGACCCATCCCTCTCCTTCGACCACCCCTATCCCCCCACCAAGCTCATGTTCCACCCCAAGCCCCTCCCCAACTCCCCCTCCTCTCTCCTCGCCTCCTCCGGCGAGTTCCTTCGCCTCTGGCAGCTCAACCACCACGGTGACTCCTCGCCCAAGGTCGAGCTTCGCGCCATCCTCAACAACAGCAAGTCCAGCGAGTTCTGCGCCCCACTCACCTCCTTCGACTGGAACGACGCAGAGCCCCGCCGCATCGGCACCTCCTCCATCGACACCACCTGCACCGTCTGGGACATCGAGCGCGGCGCCATCGAGACCCAGCTCATCGCCCACGACAAGGAGGTCTACGACATCGCCTGGGGCGAGGCCGGCGTCTTCGCCTCCGTCTCCGCCGACGGCTCCGTCCGCATCTTCGACCTCCGGGACAAGGAGCACTCCACCATCGTCTACGAGAGCCCCCGCCCGGACACCCCGCTCCTCCGCCTCGCCTGGAACAAGACGGACCTCCGCTACATGGCCACCATCCTCATGGACAGCAACCGCGTCGTCATCGTCGACATCCGCTCCCCGGCGGTGCCCGTTGCCGAGCTGCAGCGCCACCGTGCCAGCGTCAATGCGGTTGCCTGGGCGCCGCAGGCTGCCAGGCACATTTGCTCTGCAGGGGATGACGGCCAGGCGCTCATATGGGAGGTGCCGGCCTCCGGGGCCGCGGTGCCGCCGGACGGGATCGATCCGGCGCTGGTTTACACGGCGGGGGCAGAGATCAACCAGCTGCAGTGGTCCGCCGCGCACCCGGACTGGATTGGGATCGCATTCGCCAACAAGGTGCAGCTGCTGAGAGTCTGAGACTTCTGATGAGGTAGGCTAAGTGCGCCCTTTCTTACTTTTTCTAGTCTTTTATTTTTAATAATAATTAAATTGTTTTTTGAATTAATGATTGGATTAGTTTTCGGAAAACGATGAGCAAGTTTAATGCTAGGGGAGAACTCAATGTCATCTCCAGAGCACATAAGCGAACTCGAGGATTTTATAAAAAAACATTTTGGAAGATTTTTCTGAACAGGTTTAAACCTGTCTCTGATCACATAACTGGATTGATTAGTATAACCTTTATGGTTTGAGTGTTTCTGTAGCACAAACATCTTGAGTTGAAAATTAGAATTAGATCGGAAAAAAATGAAAGGGGATAGTGGGAAGCTTATACAAGATTTAGAGATCCTTGTTGTCACCATGGGAAAAATGTCGATATTGATATTAAGAATGAAAGGAGAAGTTTAGACATGAAATTGGAGTATGCTGGCTTTAAGATTTTGACAAAAAAATTAATCGAGCAAACATCCAAATTATGCTCATTGAAATGGAAGAGGAATGCTGGATTTATACTAATTTAAATTCTGTTTGGTTTCCATCTCTTCATCATATTATTAAAGTATTTTCATTTGAATTGTGTATGGGACTCTGTTTCAAAATTGTCAAAATCTTTAGCTATTTAAATACTCATGGATGTATTCTAAGTAGCCATTCTGTAACAAAAGAAGTTGGCATCTATAGTGCCAGTGCCTGGTTAGCACGCTACTAGCAGGCAATACATCAATCATTGACTAAAACTACATTTGGTATTTTAGTCCACATATTGCACCATCATGAAAAATATAGACACAACTTACCTCATCACTCAGAATAATGTTGGAAAAACAATGCTTATGTTGTTTGCTGATTTTTTGTAAGTATTGCTTGCCAATTATAACTAGGAAAGTGAGACACAATGCATGCACCATATGTGATCACCTCCATGAGATTTGTATGTCCTATCTTTCTAAGAATTCTTGAAGAATCTTAACTTGAGGCATCATGATGTGGTAATGTTCAGGTTCAGATGTTCTACAGATGATCCAGATCTTTTTTTTTTTAAAAAAAAAAAGAAAAAGACAATTTTTCTGGTTATTTTTAAAGATTTTAGCACGAAGGAACATGATCATTACTCCCCTGAGTTCACAAAGATCCAAAAGAAAAAGAAATGAGGATGGGAGAAGCAGAAATTTATAAAGAAGAGAACTATAGTAATATATTCAAAACAGGACAGAACTTTTCAGTACACTTTCCTAGCCAAAAGAAGAGAAACTCGAAAATCTTCTGAAAACAGCTTATGATCATTCTCTGAAACTGAAAATAGAAAAACCACATTATCATTCTGAAACATAATCTTGATGACTTAAAATCTTTTGGAACACAAACTTGACTTAAAGTAGGTCATGTTACTGATTTTCCTACTCAGAGCAAGTCTTGAAAGCCTAGTAAAAGAAAAATCCAAAAGTTGAGACCAAAATTAAAGGAAATATAAACATGCCTGATCTTTTCTTAAAAGACATAGAGAAAGACACCTATTAGCTTAAAATCCACAAAACTGAAATTTTAACACTTTCTTTTAAACAAATATTCTATGCTTTGCTATGAATACATGATTATCTTGATTGCATCAATAAAAAAAAATAAATTATGCTCAAAGTTTTTATTTTTAATATTAAAAATGATCAAGATAATAAATGAATAAGTGGATGACTTAATTACTTCTATACAAGCTGATGCTGCTTTTTTCTAGTGCAATGTATGCCTTTATCAACTTATGAATATTAAGTTTAATAGAACACCACATGTATAATTTGTGACAAAAACATATTTTATATGTCTATGATTAGTGAAAATGTGATTACTTTTAACTTACTTGATGTTAAGTACTATTTGTACTAAAGATATGGAGGCTTAATCTTGGACTTGGGACCAAAAGGTGGTAAATGATACTGCATGAAGTTGCTGTGGATAAATAAGGTTGTCATTTTGATAATCAATGTGGTCAGTCGTGCACTTGAGGTTGTTATGTGCCACATCATATGTAACTGGAATTAGTATATATTGCTAGAACCAGGCAAATACTATGCATTATTCTAATGGTGTCCTTAGTATTTTCTTATTTAGCTAAGAGAAAGTGCAGGGGGTCATTATTCCTTGATCCACTTTTTTGTTATTTTTGTAATTTGATAGATTCACTCCCAATTTAAGATATTCTCTTCCTTAATAAGAAATTAACTGAGCGGGCATATCTATTTTCAGGGGGGAGTGGTTATGGTGTCATAGGGACCTCATGAATGGAGCTATCCAAGGTTTCAGTTATATAATAGAATAGAATAGATAACATGTGATTCCCAAACCTGCATATGTTTTTTGTTCATTTAATTTTTTAAATACAGTTTGAGTTTGGAAGGTGCAGTTTTCTCTTTATTCCCTCACCCTCAAAGTGATAACTAAGTTGTTTCTCACATCCTAGTGGTGGTTGCCTGGCTAGAAGGGATGAAAAGTATCAGCGTTCAGTTGATCTAAAGGTTTTCACTATACTGCAGGGACAATAGGACATATCTGGATAGATTTTTGGTTTAAGGGAATAGGGAAATGATGGGCAATCATCGCAGGACTTTTAGGGGTAGGCTAGGAAGTTTTAATTGAAAATAGGATCTTAGATTAGGATGCAATAGAAGAATTTGTTGACAGGTCTTCCAAGGGGTTATGATCAGAAAGTTAGGTCCAGGTTTCTGCAATTATGTGTATATTCATTGAGATTTGGATGATAAGGAAGGTATGACTCATACTTTCGATTTTCTAAGATCTATAGTGATTTTATTGGCATCTAGGGTCTTAATGGATCCAAGTACATGTGATGGGTTAAGTCCAAATTTTAGAGTTTGGTCTAAGCACAGCTCAGAGCATATGAAGTAGGACAGCAGCAGAAGATGATATCAAAGAACTTTAAAAAACAGTAAGTGGAGAAGTTAAAGAAAGAAGAACCAGAGAGTGAATGAGCCAAATCTGGCTTTACTTGCTTTTCTTTGTGCCCCCCCACCCCCCCACCCATCCCCACAACCAGAAAAAAGAAGAAAGGGTTCAGAAAAGCCACCTAAACCATCTGGCTGCACCCCTCCTCAGAAAGACTGACAAGTTATTCCCCCTTTCCTGCTCACCCACCACCAACACCTAAAATCTTGCCTAATAGGTCAATTAAAAAAAGGAAGAAAAAATAAACACACTAAGAAAAACTTGGCCATAAACCAAATCCTAAAAGCTCTCTAGTGCTTTCTGAGAACTTCGCTAAGACATGCTCTGATGACTTGGCCTGCTGGTGATCTCCAAACAGCAACCTACTAGGGCCAAGGTACGCAATAAGCCTCTAATTTGTGCATATTGTAGACTCCATACCATAGAAGTGACCCCAAGGTTCCTGCTTAATTGGCTGCCCATTTGGGACTGTTGATAGGTCAAAAACAGTGAACAAAACACTTTGTTGCCTGCTTCTTATGCTCTTGTAAGCAATTGTAACTAGTAATAATAACATTGTGCTGCTTTTTCGTTCCATTACTGCTGCCTTTGTGTATCACAGTTCCTTCTTCAACTGATTTTGCATCACTTGACCTAACTTTCTTTGCTATTATAAGTGGGTAGGGTTGCTTCTATTTTGTTACGATACCATATGTCTGGTTCTTTGTCTAGAAAGAACTAGATATAAAAAATGGTTTGGCTTGATGAGATCTAGGTCTACTCAGCCCACTTACACACTATTCTTTTTGAAATGATGGATATCTAGTTCTTCCTATTGCTTCAAAAATGAATATCTACTTCTTCCTAATTCAGTAGACAGCATGTGGAGGCAAATGAAGTATGGAGTCAATCATGTTTAATAAGATTTTGTGCATGCTAGTGGTGAAAAAAATAGTTAGGCTATGTCTGACTATTGTTAGTTGTTACTATAGTCTTATTCAGATTATAGGTTCATAAACATAGGTGGAATTTTCACATAGTGTCCTGCTCAACAAAGAATGAAGCAACTGCTTAAGCCCTAACATATCTTAGTTCATCTATTTTACTTAAAATCTTATTTATACACATCTTTTTTATTTTTTAATATATTTTGACTGTACCTTATGTTGAATGTTTTTCAGTCAGAGTATATTAGCTGATAACTAGCCAATACGTGCATTCCATTCAAGATTTTCAATCAGAGAACCTTTAATAAATAGCTGGTTGCTTCATTCCTTCTTGACTCTAGATGATGTGCATATAAACCAAAGTAATTCATGTTTGTTTGTAGGAGATTATGATATTTTGTTTTGATTGTCACTCAAAATGCAAAGTTTCTTTTTCCCTTTTTTTTGGTTGACCCATATTGCATTAAATTGTTATAGAAGTTTAAAAATCTAGGAGACATTCATGGGCTAATTCTAATATCTATACAAAGATACAAACCTATGAAGGTCATGAGAAACGATGATGCACAACCTTCCATCCTTAAATTCAACTAGTATCAAGTATTGACCCATGTAGCTTGTTTTATGCATTTTGATTATCATCAAGTGATATGAACTAATTCAGGATGAAAATTGTTTATTTATGTTTGTTTTAGTTTCAGAATCTTAAACGTATATGTGAACCATTACGAAAAGGTATTTTCTACAAGTTTTATAACTCTTTGAAATTTAGATTATTAAGACATCAAATTTTTGAATGTTGTAGCTGTTGTAATCAGAGCTGCTCTGATACTAATTATTGTGATACCACTTGTTTTGGCACTATCTCTTGGAAAGATTTTTCGTGTAGAATACAGACCCCCCAAGTACAGGATCGATGCACTGGTGATGATGTTAATATTGCAACAAAAAGAAAGAAGAGATAAAATGATATAATCAAATACATGGATTAAGCCAAGACTTACCTCCACGGGGCATGCAAGCTTTACTATGAGAAAAGAAAAAATTTATAAGAGAAGATCACATCCTCAACTCTCATACATCAATTCTTCTCTCTCTTACAAAGTTCTCTCTTTAGAAGACCCCTTATAGTGCTGATCGTTGTTTGACAGTCTATCCGAAGCTTCTGCTTCTACTCTTTGACAGCTTCTTTCAGTCTGCTACCTACTACAAGTTACCATGCACTGCTATCGTCTACCCACAGTGCCTTTTAAAGGCCTCAGATCGAGTTCAATCTAAGTCCAACGTGATTTAGGAGTCCTAACATAGCCTAATAGGCTTTTGTCCATTGGATCTCACCCACATGCTTCCGCAGCCATCAGATTGTGCTTCCGCACAAAAATTGGCGCCAAACAGCACCTGTAGATCTCGTAAAACAACCCTGGACCTTTAAGTGGTCCACATGCATGCGTGGACCACATGAAAGCCACCTAGAAACCCGTGAACCGCACGTGGACTGCACCTGGTCCACACAACTCCTGTAGCCCACACGCTCGGCCTGGCATGGTAAACCGCGCGGTCACCTAGGCCACGCGCCCGTGCGCTGGGCCTAGTGCACGTGCACTTGGGTTGCCTATGCGCTTGGGCTTGGCCTGCGCATGCGTGCGGGGTTGGGCCCTACTGTAGGCCTTCGGGCTATGATTTGTTCTCTTGGGTTTCTCCATGCTGTGGACTTCGTTGTGGACTCCTTTTCACATTGTGGTCTTTATCTATGGATAGAATTTAAGGTATTTTTCTTAACAATCTCTACCTCAACTCGACATTCGGCCTCCATCTAACTTTAAGAGCTTTCTAGATAATCTTGCCCCTATATCCTAGGGCAAATACCTGCCAATCATGGATGGGTAAATATGAAAGTTGAGTCAGGCCGCTCGATCCCATCTCCATCATATGCTGTATTCTGCTTGACCTGAGATTTGCTCGGGATAATCTCTTGCGGCAATAGGAACTTCATCCTGCGATGTCGTCTATCGTCTTTCCAAGTCTCCTATCTCGTGCCCGATTCATCTACACCTGGAGCTCCACTTCGCTCTGGGTTTCCACTGGCTTTTGAAGCTCCACCGCACACTGAGCTTCCTGCCAAGAGGTAGTATCCTCCATACTTTCTTTTCCTCAAGATAATTTTACTGTGATGCATGACCTTTAGGATTCCTTTATCAGCTCTCTACTTGTAGCCGCTTGAATCCAGTCTACTTAATGATATCAGATTTCTTCTGAAATTGGGTATATATCGGACCTCATCCAATTTTTTTATTGTTCCATCGTATATCCATAAGCTGATCATTCTGTTGCCTTTGATCACACAGCTCGATCCATTTGACAAACGAACAGTGCCCTCAATGCTTTCCAAAGAGTCAAAAGCTTCTCTGCAACAAATATGATACGAACATACAGAATCTAATATCCATTGGTGGAAAGAAGTAGATACTTTCTCTGAGATCATAAGTACATTATCATCATCGATCTCATCACTATCGCTACCTTTGGCAGCCACCGCTGTAGTCTTTGTCCAATCTCTGAGTTGTGGGTAATCTTTGCCCTGATACCCCAACTCGTCATATTGGTAGCATCTGATTTTGCTCAAGTTCCTTGTCTTGGACTTGCCCATCTCGCGATCCTCTGTCGCTCTATCTTCTGCCATGACTACCTCTGATCACTGTCATGGCTGAGTCACCACCTGAACTCGTGGTTCGGTTCTCCTATCTGAGAACCTCATTCTGGAGAATTACAGAAGTAATCTCTTCCATCTTGATGGTGCTCGTTTTCATAAGAAGAGTAGTCACCAAAAACTCAAAAGAGGAAGAAAGCGATGAAAGCAAGGCCAATAATGTCTTAGTCTTCTCCTCAATCTTTTCACCAATACTAAGGAGGCCGGTGAGGATTTTTTGAAAGTTGCTGAGATGCTCCTGCACGCTCTGTCGCTCACTCATCTGTAGCTGGTAGAACTGCTTCTAGAGAAAAAGTGTTGGTAAGTGACTTTGTCATGTACATCTTCTCGAGCTTCAACCACATCACTGTTGGGGAAGTCTCGCCAAGTATATGGATCACTACATCATTCGCTAAATACAAGTGGATTGTACTCACCGTTTGCATCTGGAGCCGCCTCCAATCCTTCATCTTGATGGTAGCCGGCATCTCCTCGCACGAGAGAGCATCGATCAACTCTTGTTGGATGAGCACATTTTTCACCCTCGCTTGCCATAGGAAGAAATTGCTTTTCTCATCAAACTGGTTGATCTCCATCTTGATTGATCCTGTCTTCTCTATCTTCTTCGATCTTGATCAACACCACTAATCTGGACCTCTCGTACGATTTAGCTTTGATATCAATTGTTGTGATCAGAGTCACTTTGATACCAATTATCATGATATCACTTATTCTAGCACCATCTTTTGGAAAGATCCCTCATGCGGAATACGGATCTCTCAAGTTCAGAATCGGTATACTAGTGACAATATCGATACCGCAATAAAAAGAAAGAAGAGATAAAAGGATATAAATCAAATACGTAGATTAAGCCAAGGTTTACCTCCAGGGTGCATGCAAACTTCACTATGATAAAAGAGAAAATTTACAAGAGAAGATCACATCTTCAACTCTCATGCATCAATCCCTCTCTCCATAAGAAGCACTCTCCCTCACAAAGCTCTCTCTCTAGAAGACCCCTTATAGTGCTAACCGCTGCCTGACCGTCTATTCGAAGCCCTTGCTTCTGCTCTCTGTCAGTTCCTCTCGGTCTGTTGCCTGCTACAAGCTACCATGCATTGCTATCATCTGCCCACAGCGCCTTTTAAAAGCCTCAAACTGAGTCCAATTGGAGTCCAACACGATTTAGGAGTCCTAACACGATTTAAATAGGCTTCTATCCATTGGATCTCACCTGCATGCTTTCGTAGCCATCAGATCGCGCTTTTGCATGAAAACTGATGCCAAAAAGGGCTTGTAGACCGTGTAAAATGACCTTGGACCTTTAAGCGGTTCACACGCATTCGTGGACCGCATTAAAGCCACCTGGAAGCCCGTGAACCGTGCATGGACCGTGCCTGGTCCACGTGGCTCCCGTAGACCATGCGCTCGGCCTGGTGTGGTGAACCGCACGTGCACCGTGCGGTCACTTAGGCCGTGCACCCCCACGCTGGGCTTCCCTGCGTGGGCGCTTGGGCCGCGCACGCACTTGGGCCGTGCACGCATCTGGGCCCCATGCGCATGCCGGGCCGGGCCCTGTTGTAGGCCTCCGGGCCGTGGGCTGTCCTCCTAGGTTTCTCCATGCTGTGGACTTCTTTTTGTGTTGTAGTCTTCACCTGTTGGTTGAATTCGAGGCATTTTTTTTCAACGGTAGCAAGATCTAACTTAGGGTGAGAGATTAATACTTCATCTCTATTTTAAGTTCTAGAATACACAGGATCTTATGTACGATACTTGCATGACTCCAATGTTTTATATTCTTTTGGCAACCACATCTTAATTTGAGTGTGGACCTTAATCTTATCTCTATAGATGAAGAAAAATTTGGAGTATCAAAAAAACTTTGAGCAAGAATGTTGAAATTAACCTAAGATTTTGGTTTCAAATTGTGGTCAAAATATGATTTTGTTGCTGTTTGGTATATAAATAGATCAGGATTTAGGGATAAAAGGCTTCAAATTTTATTAATATTTCTTATTGTTATTCCTGAAAAAGATGATTGGTTGTTTGATCAATAGGGTGACTCATCAGCGCATTCACTTCTCCTTGAATAAGACAAACTGAATTATTATGAATTAGCTTTACCTTGATAGAGACGCCATGTGCTAACCACTTCTTCAGCTGCAAATCATTTATTTGACCTTTGTTATAGATGTCACATGTATTTTTTTTGCATATAATGTGCATTTATCATTGATCTAAGGTCACCCTCAAGGATCTTTAGTTGGAATAATGAGAACAATCACATTAAAATTTTCTGAAACAAATTATAAAATAGAATCATGAATCTACATTGGCCTTGCATCATAAATTTTTCATCATTTCTAACCAAGACAATGAACATAACTTTCTAGATCTCCTTAAGTCCCATCATCTTGACAAAATTCTTGGAAAAAAGATTTGTCCTTCCACCTGTGATGACTGAATTAAAATTCCTCTCATAACATATCATTCTTTTATGGAAGTTTGCTTCAAATTTGAAATTTTGTACTTTGAATATAATGTTCTGAATTTGCATTTTTGCTCTCTATTATCTTGTGTTTTTCTTAATTTTGCGACAATTCATTTTTTAGCAACCAAACACATTCCAAACAATTTTACCTTTTGAGTTTAAGATTTTCAAAACCTGAAAAAGGATAGGCTTGTTTTTCAGATTAGAAATCCACAACACATGAACTCTCCAAATGCAGCTCTAGCTCTATAACTTTGATGGTTTCAGGCTAAATTTAGAACTATTTAAAGTATATGTTGCATTATCTGGAACTCTAGTGCCAACTATTAACCATCGATTACCAAATTGTATATATCTTTTGTGATACGATGTGTTTCTAGGTGTATCTTTTAAGATGCCTTAAACTGATCATCTTGATTATCTTCATCAATTTTGCGGCTGAGATTATCAAAAGAGATAGTAGTGTGAGAGTTTACCACCATATCCAAAAGCAGAAGACACCATGTTATTTTAACCTGAGGGCTGCTTCTACTGCAGCTGCCCTCCATGAATGCTAGAATAGTCCAACTTCTGCTCAAATTGCTTCCAGGATCTTTCACATTCTGACTTATTTAGGTGCCAGAATGCTTGAACTATGGGCATTGCTGTTGTCCTTGTCATCAGTTGCACCTTGGCATTTATTAACTTCAGAACTATTTGCTTCTTTGCACTTGTTTTTCTCATCTTTCCTTGAATCATTATATGCAGTCCTTTTGTCACTACACTAGACACCTGATAATGTTTTGCCACATCAGATGATTCCTCTCCATTGCATCATGCATAGGCTGTGCTTGCTTGTACACAATATTCAGTGCCTCACAACAACTAGGCCTCCAGATGGTAGTCATGGTAAAGCTACAATTAGGTAATCAAAATTTACAAGACTCAATGCTATATGTTGCGACTTAATTTATTAGACTGGAAACCATCAATCAAGCATAAAAAATACAAAATATTTACATAATAATGTCATTATCTGTAACACTCTTAAAGTTTTTATCTAAAAATGATTATATGTTAATATAGAAAATATAAACCATCAATTTACGACCAAATAATATTTTTTTAAAATCAATCCTAATTCATGGCATCAGTCCATGTTTTAGCGTTGGCATGTTTCTATTATTTAGCAAACATCTTGTTTAAAAAGGGGAAAAAAAAAATCTCATTTGTATGTGAGTTGGAAATAAAACACGTTTTATCTAAGAACTTTCTAATTAGCATTTGGTCCAAATTTAAGGGGTTTTATTGTTATACGGAAACCATACTGATTATGTGATTTCCCTTTTTCATCTTTTCAAATTAAGTTCAAAACTTGTGAAGTTGTAAAGTGAAAATATGAGAATACCAAAATGATGGTTTTGAAAAATAAAATAGTTTCAGTTCTTCAAAATGATTGAGAACTAAAGTTTTAGAAATACCAATAATCGAATTTTAAAATGGACTTGTTAGATTGCGGCGCCTAATACGAGGGTCATATTAAGATTTTACTAATAAATACATAAACAAATTATTTAAAAGTTTTCTTGATGCATTAAATTGACCCAATTACTATGTATTTGGTGTAAATCATGCAGGATGTTGTTTTTTTTCCTAGAGCTCATAAATTTCATGAATGAATTGGGTGAAAAAAAATTACTTCATTGTGTTGCTTGGTGAACCCAATATTTAGATTTCTTAAAATTGAGCTCAGAACACTTAATGACTTAAAACAAATTGAGATTTCAGCAGTAAGATGAGTACAAAGACTAAAAAGCAGTTCGAAACCTGTGCAGCATGCTTTTAAAGTGTGGGGCATCAAGTTTGCTGACTTGGTTCTTAACTGATCACAATGGACTAAAACCAGCAGAAACTTCTGAAACTAAGTGGAGAAATGGTGGATTGGCTTGCTGTTGTTTCTTCCAATGAAGGCTTCTTTTCATATTTCAATTAATTCAATATTTTCCAACCATTCCTTTTATAATGGTTCTTCTGATGCATAATTTGATGTATCTTGCTTAATTTATACCACTTAAAATTGGATATAATGTTCTTATCTTAGATTCTTAAAATTAAGTCTCAAATCTGTGAAAGAAATTTTGTATTTTTTTTTTCCCGGAAAGAGGGTTGATTCTTAATCAACAAGGGTCTCGTCAAGATAATTTTCCTTGAGAAAAGCAGAGACCATTTGAAAAATTGAACTTGGAAATGGTTGTTGCAGGACCAGCCTACTATTCCTGTTCCATTCCATCATTTATGCCATAAAACTGGCTGTTGGCATCTCCTACCCAAGTGGAATTGAACAAAGCAATACAAAGTGGTTTTAGTTGTCTTTGGAGTTAAAGGAAAAACAAATTAAGCGACATGTTTGGATGTCTTTGGACACGTGGAAATGGCTCACAATATATAACAGCTCTGGCTTTGCATCCTTGTTGTTGATAGGCTGAAGCAGGTGCCTGAGATTTGTAGATCAGCCATTCATGTATGCATGAGGAGTTATCAAACTTACTAGATGCATATCAACATAATAATTATTCATTTCTGTGCATTGTTTTGTATGCAGTTTTACTTGGATTTGCAAATAGCCCAGGCAACTCCAACTGATAAACCTAGCCTGCAGCCCAAGCAGTCGGCAAGCATCCAGGCAATTTCGCAGCAACAGACTTTGATACAAAGTCAATCATGTTTTCTAGTCACTGTTTTAGTGATCACGTTTATCTTTAGGATGATTTGGATTTTCCTTGAGATTCAGTCCCATAAATCTCACATCTTTATCAACGTCCATGTGTCATTTGTAAAAGACAAATTACAAGCACATACAATATGCAGATAGTCTGTACTAAATGTCTACATTAAATGAAGTTGAGCCTGTCAGTCTGTCAACTAGAATTTCCATTGGAATTTTCTGCAAGATACTTAATTAAAGAAAAAAATTCAATGGCATATTATTGCAGGTGTTAGAGAAATAATATTCAATTCAATTGCTTTGCCTCATTGATCTCTCTCTAGCTGATTTTATTGCATTCCATTCTATCCATCTGAACTCATTGGAGTTCTGCCTTTTGGTTTCTAAGTGCACAGTTTGTTTGTGCGTATATCAATAATACATGCATATTTTTTTACGCTACACAAACACAGAAAATACAATGTGAATATATACTATTTGTTTAGATATATTATTTGTATGTTTGTGTATGCATACTCATGCATGTACATGTGTCCATAATACAATTATGTTCAAACATTTCATCGAATGAGGGAGTGTGCGATTGTACATATATATTTTGTATGTAAGGATCCAGATGAATTTGCTTAGGTATCCCAAGGCCCATTTATACCCAAGGCAGCTGGTCTAGTGCCTAGGTGCTGGTGGTAACAACAGTTTCTATTGTAAAATTTACATATGTTAACATCCACCTTAATTTCAAATAGTATTATTTGTTTACCTTTCTCTATCTATTTTGAATTTATGGTCTCTTTGGTATATTTTCTAAAATCTCAATGATTTCCTTCTTGACTATAAAAAATGCCCCTTTTTCTCACCAAACTAAGATTCGATGTCTTGATATTTTAAAGGGTCATTACTTTACAACTTATTGTCAACATACATAATATACTAATGATTTTTAGTTTCATGGGTGAAAAATGTTATTCGAAATCCTTTCATCTGTTATAGTATCAGTTCTCATTGGAAATTTTTGCTAAATGGTCTTGCTATCTAATTCATTTTCAGGTGTTTGGTATGGCATGGATGGTTTAGAGAATGTTTGCTTGTCAACGGGGAACAAGGTGGAATCCTATTGTGACAAGCTGTAGATTTTCAAGCCCAGTGGATCGAGGCTTTGTGGTAATTGCAAGATAAGGGGCTGAGGTTGGGAAAATGACATGCTCATGTTGGTTAAAACCTTGTTTTGTAGAATTCAGGTTGTAACGTTATTTTAAAGGTAAGCAGAACATTCGGGTATATCAAGTTTTCTCTAAAACACTAGATGTGTGCCTATTCCATCTTTTGTCCTTTGTTAATGAAGAACTAGAGAGAGTGAGGTCAATATTTGAACGTTCTCAGATCAGGATTCTAAATGAATAGCATCCCTCTTAAAGACATATTTTAGTAGCCAAGTCTATGCCAATATTGGCTGTGATTACATTTAATGTTGCTAGCATGTATTTGAAACTGCACTTGTCAACAACCAGAGCATATAGCATCAATTATTTTAGTTGTGTTAATGAAAATTTGGTACTGTTGAATGATCCATATTTAGTGCTAAAATGATTGAAAAAAAGACCCAAAGGTTTGTTTACAACTTTACATGCATATTTGAATGGTCATTTATTGATGAAACTTACAGGATCATCATGCATGTTGAAATGATTCATTGTTGTTCATGTAATATATGTAATATTTATATCCATACAATCCGGATATAATGATGACTGTATCTTCTTTCATCAAAATTGGTTGATGTTTACATCGATGTATGCCTATATAAGATGGTAATGTTTAAGTTGTCCATGTTTTGTTAAATGTTTTACTGTCAGGAAAACTGCCCTCTGTTTTCCCCCTTTTTTAATCTTCTTGCAGACATGTCCTTGATGCTATGATAATCTAATTCCATTTTCATTGTGCAGATGCAGTGTAACTTGGTGAAAAATTATAGCTGAATTTCCATAGGAAAAATATGTTATAGATTGAGAAGGATATATGGAATGTCCTCTCGAAACAAAATCCCGCTGAATGTTTTATGCTTTTGTGATTGATGGTTAAGTCAAGGTGGTGGAGATGGTTTTAATGTTCTACTTTCCGGGTAACTGAAGCTTGAAGCTCAAAAATCAATTTTTTGTTTTTCACAATCATCTAAATCTTTTTTTTCCCAATTAACATGTAAATCTATTTTTATTTTTCCAAAATCTATGATGATGGGTTACTCTTTTTGCTTAATTTCTTATTTGTCTTAACATATATTTCTGTCTAGTGATAAAAAGCCAGCTTATCCAGTTTAATACGGGTGATGTGCCCCAAACAAGGGCATCGTACTCCTATTTCCAAAAAGGCAGGCAACTAGCTTGCGGCAAAAGTCATGGGCTTCTTGTTTTCCCATGTCTCCTGCTGTACCTATCTCAAAAGTCCAAAAGTCCGGGACTTGTCTTATTAATAGAGTTATTAGGCTTATAATTAAAAAAAATATGGTACTCTAATTCTTTCTTAGAACATATTTTTTATCTATATATATTATATGATTAAATAATATATACTAAATAAATTAGTCATTAAGTAAATTAATATATATCTCTAGATAAATTGATATATAGTTTTCATAATATGAAGTTCACTGCTATATGGTACATGATTGAATGATATATGCTTAGTAAATTCATCATTCAGTATTTTAATTTATATTTTTAAATAAATTATATATATAATTTTTGAAATGTCATACTATATGGATGGATGATACATACTTATCGATTTTTTGATAGATATTGCAAATTTTTTTGATATACATATCAACAATGATCTAACAATATCTCTAGATAAAAATTACTACGTTCTGTACATCGATTTACTTAGATATGTATATTGGATCATTGCTGAATGTATACCAAAGAATATAATATATATCAAAAAGTTGATAATTATGTATTACCAGTCATATAATATGTATCGGTGAATGTTATATTTTAGAAACGATATATCAATGGGCTTGGAGGTATGTATTGGGTTACTAACAACTAATTTGTTAAGTATATATTATGTAGTCTTGTAGCTTGTGTATTGATTTATATAGAAATATATATTGACTTATTTAATAATTAATTTACTTTATATGTATTACTTGGTCATATGATATATACTAATAAAAAGCATGTTTTAAAAACTAAAAAAAAAAAGAGAATGTCATATTTTTTTAAAAAAAATCTTAGAATTAATGGCTTCATCGATAGCAGAAGTTTTTGACTTTTAAACTTCTACTTTAAGACGAGCATTATAAATAATGTGCCAAAATAGGAAGTTTATCATCTATTTTCTTCTTTAATGCCCATCCCAAATGATTTTTGTTCATCAACGAGTGCATTGGTTGGTCACCAGATTTCAGCAATGTAGTTCAGATGGTTTAATTTCGTTGGTGGTCCAATAAATTCGGAGGCTTCTCTCCGTTCTTACTGAAAAAAATGTTCAAAAAGAAAGGGATTGCCAAATGCTTGTCTCGGGGCCAAAAATCAGTTGATGGTTTGAAACTGTGGGCCTATGGTATGGTTGAGATGGCAAATTGTAGAATACCTGGTTATGATGAGGCAAGGGATACAATGATTATCATGTAATTTCTAAGATAATGCTTTGTGGCGTTGCAATGTTAATATGACTGTTGTTTTAAGACATGCTGCGTATTCTAATAGATTTATGCTTTTGTACTGCATGTTTTTATATTTTTTTTAATCTCTACTATTATAATGTAAATTTGTCTGAAACTTCACTAAATCACTTAGTCCCAAAGGATTATTTTAGGGGTGACAACGAGTCGGATATGGATCAGCTCAGCCCATATCCATACCTATCTCGCAAATAAAAATTTTATACCTATACTCGCCCCGTACCTGCTTTGGATTGGGTTAGGTCGAATCAAGTAAAGATGCGAGTCGGATCGGATCAAGTATATAAGAGGGATTAATTAGGTCGGATCGGACCAGATACATATAAATAATATAAAATTATCATAATTTTGAATAAAAAATATATATTAAAATTATATCGGATCGGGGCATACTACTATCCATACCGATTCGAACCTACTTTGGATATTTTTTTTAGAACCCATATCCACCTCGGGTTTCAATTGGATTTGATAAAATTCATCCCATTTGGATCGCATCGGATCGAATATCCGACAACTCGGATAAAATTACCATCCCTACTCTACTTAATCCATCTCAGGAGTACACTAATTACAACTGAAAGTGCATGTGTTGGAGATAAGACCACAAACCATCCAAACACTTGGCCATATTAAAATTTTAGGAAAAAAAACTCAAAATTTTTCTTCCTTCTAAATTTTTCTAAAGTCTTTACAAAATATTTAGTCCCACGTTAGAAAGAAAAAAATAGTTTTTGATATTTATAGACCATCTTCTATTGCCCATCTTTGCTTGAGGGGCTTTGGAGAGAGGTGAATTTTATATTTTACATGCATGTTAACTTAGCTCACACATGACTATGGCTCACATGATCATAATATGACAAGGTCATTATATTATTATTATTATTATTATTATTATTATTATATTATATTATATTTTTATTATATTTTAAATGATCACTTTTTTTAAGGTCAAATAGTCAATTAATCGTTTACCTGGCTAGACGTATTTAGTTTGACTAGCCATTTCTCTACATGGTCAATTGGTCAAATGATCATTTACTAGCTCACTCTCACGATCTATAAAAGGCCAAGAGTTAGGGTATTTGAAAAATCGGTGACATCTCTTTCCTAGGGAGTACATTTTCTTCTACAAACTCTTTTCTCTTGTGATATTTTATCATTTTTTATTTTTATTTTATTTACTAAATATTAGTAAAAAATTATCAACTCTCTCTGTAGTTGTATTACAAGATAGGATATCTCGATCGTATCTTAGGATAGAATTTTTTGGTGACATCAACATGAGGATCAAAAATTTATTTTAGGATAGTATCTAGCACTCTTCCAAATCTTTTTTTTTTCTGCTTTTTAAATCAATGAACCAATTCAATCGAGCCCTAAATAAGTCCATCTTTCGATCTTATATTTAATAGTACTGTTTGAATGCATGTGAAACTCATCTTTCATAAGATTTACTACATGCCATGTATGAATCAAGATGTGCACTTGTCAGACATTAGATAACAGCTATTAATTTTTCTTCTAATGTATCCATCTATGTTTTGTCGGACACATTCTATGTAGCATTGAATATTTATTTATACGTGAATGATGTGGTTCTCGTCTGTAGGATATGCTGGCCCAGGAGTTTCAGATGCAGCAAGGCAATCACTTGGCATCATAGAGAAATTATATTCTACAAGGCATCCACCATGTAGCCATCCATATCTCTTATTTCTGTTTTAATACATTAAAATGGATGCTTGACGAATGGGCCCATAAAAATAAATGGCGCCATGCGAGGCCACAGTGTGCACACGGAGTAGGATCGAACTTTTCGGTTGTCACCGGCATACGATCACCGGATCTGTGCAACTGATTTGTGAGATATGGACTGAAATCGAAGTTTCCTATATTTTATTTTATTTCTACTCTTACTTTCCAGGCGGCTAAATTTTGGTCCGCCCAAGTCCCTTTCCTACAAGTGGAGAGGACAACCCCGCACGACTCCAACATTTTTTTATTCCTTTCTTTTTGTTTAAGAAAAGCATAAATCTCTTTCTTTGATATGGTTTTTAGGAGCGACTCCATCACGTACATCACGTGCGTTAGGTGGCGGTGGATACGCAGGACTCGTTTGATCCACGACGACAGGAAAGAGATAACTATAAAAAAATAAAAAAATAATTTTTTAATTAAAATTTTTAAAAAATATTTTTTTATATTTTATAAAGAATAAAAATTCATGAGAGAAACTAATTTTAAGGCTTTTGATGGGATGAAAAATGATGATTCTTATAAATATAAGATTATAGAGCATATAAATCTTCAAAAATATTATTAAATTTTATTCTTATATATTTATATTAATATAATATTTTTTATAAATATTAATATAGAATTTATATTTATATATTAATATTCATATTAATATAATATTATATTAATATTATATTTATATTTATAGTAAAAATATTAAAATATTATTATTATATTAATATAATATTGATATATATATATATTAGTATTATATTAATATAATAAAATATTATGATCTAATATTATATTATAATATATTTATATTAATATAAATATAATAATATTATTTACATAAAATTTGAAAATAATAATATATTATTTTATATCGGTTAAGGATATTATAGATATTATATATTTTTTTTAAAAAAAGATGTTCAATAAAATATAGATCATTTTTTTATAATTAATTAAATATATTAAAATTATATTTTTAAAAAATATTTTTTTTAAAAAAAAAAATTGTGAACCAAACGTGCCATCGACAAGGTAAACCGCTGGTTTCGTGAATCCGAGGGGGAGATGCACGAACCTGTCCCTTGCTATTGATAACTAAAGGTGACAGGCCGCGTGCATCATGTGATCCTGTACGACGGCAATTATGGAGATGCATTCCTCAGGTCCATTTGTCCGTCTCGGATGGTTGGTGATTGATTACACACGTGATGGATGCAGGGTATCGTTTATTGTATTATTAGCTTCTTACTGAGCGAAGAAGATCCTGTGTTTTAATAATGTTTATTACAAATGACAAGGATTAGGATGACGCTGCCAAGCGGCCGATGCCACCATGCAGGACCCAGGATGACCTTGAAATATTCTATGTACTTCCTCCATGTGAAACACCATTTAAGCGGCGTCATATGATTTGCCTTTTTTTGTCTTTTTGGTTTATGGTAAGCAAGTAAAGAAATTAGGGGATCGGGGTGGGAGCGGCAGGTGGGCCTTCAGATCTAATGCCATTAAAGGGATGTATGTTATATATCGTATTTGACTGGCTGAATCTTTCAGGAATATAGCCAGCCACCGAGATTCATCTTGGAGAGGACTACGGTTTAGACAGTTGAAATTATCCAGTTGTTGATAAATTTTTGATAGCTCAGGATATTTGAGATTTTCCTCACGCTTTTGGAGGGACATGAATGATGTTTTTCATCTGAAAATTCTTACATTCGAATTTTCTTAAAATCAACTATGATGATAATATAATCAATAGGAATTACAAAGAAAATATGGGCTTTGTGATCGTGATATGGACTCGAATTTGTTATAGTAGATGGTACAATAATTATCGGCTTCATTATCTCGAGGATAGAATCGAGGGCTACTTGGACAGACTGCAGCTATATCTGGCATATTCTAGGAGCTCACTTCATTCTATTGGAGGATGACTCTATCACTATCATCAACTAGATTAAGGCACAACATAGAGACAAAGTATTTGGTGGATCGCAAGGGAGGAGATATTATTTATTGCTCTATATGTTTTCCGCTAGATGAATAGAATTGCTAACTAGATAGCATCCTATATCATCGGCCATCCTGTCAACATGATTTGGACTGATTTTGTGGGTTCCGATGGCCCTTAAGAATATCATCTTTACTAAATTTTTAAATATATTCGTATTAGAACGGTGTGAACGGCCTATCTTATTTAAAAAAAAAAAAAAAAAAAAAAAAATCCGGAGGATCCACCAAGATTCTATTAGAATATTACGTGGGGATTATACAATTTGGTGATTGAAAATTATGCCTTCTGATTCATTAGTAACAGGGCAACTGTACATATGGGTTGCCTTATACTTTTGATATACTTGAACCGCAATGGGAGCCAAACTTGCAAACATAAATCTACATGGATTTAGGTCTAGGTTACAGAGACGTATCCAAATTAGCGGGACGCTGAGGACGTCACCGGGTCCACGTTGGAGCCGTGGCCCGTGGGGATCGAAATGCAATTCATTCATAAAATTCCTATGTAATAAAATATACATTTATGAAGTCATTTACATTAGCAAGGAAGAAAAGGGCAATTTGTACTTCGTTCATACAAATAAGACATGCCTGGCGATAAGTTTGGGAAGCTTAACCTTCTGCTCAAAATAAATATTTATACCCTCGCCATATCAAGTGACACGAAAAAGCTTTGCGCGAATGACGGAAAGTTGGATAATAATATAATAATGATGATAATAGTACACACCTACCCCGCTTACCTTGCGGCAAATCAATAGCTTTTCTCATTAATATAGTGGGGCCTTCTGGTCTCTATATTTTCTCGTCATTTTGACGATTTAAGCAAGTTTGGTGCGGGTCTATCTCAGCCTGGACCCGGTCGGCCATGGTCATGCCATTCACTTCAGTCACGGGTTTTTGCCTTTCGCCGCGCGTGACGCGGAATCCGGTTGTTGGGTACCTGACTCGGTCCAAATTAGGACCTAATTTTCTCAGCTAAACTCGTTAAAGGACCAGCAGCTGGATCCAGTTATCTCACTGTTTTAGAAGGCTTGTGCCATTGTGCTTCTAGACTACCAAAAGGAAATGACCATGGGGTTGAAATGAGAGTCGGTATCATGTGAAATCAAATTCTCACCCTTTGTCTAAAGTGGTAAGTAGTGCCACTCAAAATCTATATCAATGGAAAATCATACTATATAAATTACGGTTTGATATTATTAAATAATTATATTATGATACATTTGTTTTAAAGATTCTTGTGGATCTATTGGAGTTGCATATGGATTGAAAAATAATCTCGCACCCACTTTCCACATTAGCATTGATCGTGCAAGTTGCATTGAGTATGGTTTACTTAGTAACCTAATACAAGAATGTATATATGTGTGTGTGTGACAAAAGTGCAAATGGTTTTGACCTCTCGATACAATTTGTTTTATTCATAAAATTTATATGTATGTATATTAATTGTTTCGAAGAGTACTTGTTTTTTTCTTATTTGTCTGTGAGTCTCAAAAATAAGCATTGAATTATGTAAATATATTGCTCTATGTGAAAATAGTAATAATGAAATGAGACGAGCTCAATTAAGGCCAACGCTCGACTTGTGTTGAGTTTCTACACCAAGCCAAGCTGAAAAGAATTGCCGAGGTTGGTGCATGTTCAGTTTGAACACCTGCATTGGAAGTGGAAAAAGCTTTGCTCTGCACGACTAAAGCTCACTAAAAGCTTAATCAAGCTAAGCTTGAGCAAATTTTCTTTATCCTGACTCGAGTTTAAGCTGATTCATGCAACTTCTAAGAGTTTTCGAGTGGAGTCCCATTGACTCGGTAGCTTAATTAGAATCTAATCAAATTTGTTTGGACTGGATTTTACTATGAATGTACTTGTTGCATCCAATATACTTTATTGGAATCCATCCAAGCTTTGATCAATTTTGTTCTTTATTCTTCAGAATTAAGATGGAAGTCAGTCCAGTTGGATCAGGATATTATTTGAACTCAGGCCATGTGGGTCAAATACTGGGTGATTTTACCAAGTAAAGCACGTGGTTTCTACCAAGAAAAGGTAAACAACATGGTCCCTTGATGATAACAAAAATATTTTAGTAACTCATATATGTAACTTGAAAAGTCACTTAAGTGGTGTTTCGTGTTCTAATCGGTCCCTCTAATTTGCGTCACGAAATGTGCCATCTGATGAAGCCAAATCAACGATGAAAAACTACCAACTTTTCTAAGTTACATTTTTGAGTCACCATAAATGCATAATTAATAACCTTAGGCTCCTTGAACATTTCAACAAAAAATATGGAGTATATCTTTTGTATGAAGCCACCATTAGATCACGCACCCCATCCTTCATCTATCTATATAATGACCAATCAAATGATAGATTCATGCGAAGGAAGAAGAATCTATCTTTCTTTTCTATGTATCTTACATGAATACAATGTATATCTTTCATACGAAGAAAGATTCCTTCCTTCGCATAAATCCACCATTGGATCACCCATCCATTCCTTTTTAAAACTACTTTTATTGCATTAGTTTTAAGAGGCGTTTGGCATGTTGTGATCCATCCAAAATTAAAAATAATGTGGATAAGGATAATGAGAGCAACATATTTGATTGCACTATAGTAATTCTAATGGTGGTGATCTTAAATCACCTCCCTTCCTGAATCATTCTCCAACCCAATGATGGGATACCCGTCCATGAAGTCGAGAATTCAAGATCATCCGATAAGGACAAAAATATTTCTTAGTCTTGCAAAAAAAATTGATATATATATCATTAATATATTATATCAATATTATATATATATATAATATAATATTATATTTAATATTATATATTTTATTATTAATTATATTATTATCATATTATAATTTAATGATAATTTTAAATTAGAATAAAAGTATCTTATTATATTTTATATTTATATAATAAAAATATTTAATATATTATTTCTACTTGTCTTATTTTCTAATCAAAATAAATATTTATACTAATAAATAATATATTATCAGTATAACTAAAAATATGAATTTTATAATAATAATTAATATATTTTATAAGATCGATAATTTATATGAATACTAAATATATTTTTATAGAATCTTTTGATTATTAGTGCATTAATAAATATATTAATATTTTATTTATAATATATTATATATAAATAATAAATATATTTTTATAAAATATATTATAGATAGTTTTGATATTATATTATTAATAATTTTATATTTTTATAGAATATTCAATAAATTATTTATGGATATCTGAAGATCTTTTATCATTGAATCGTGACTTACTAAATATAGTAATCTTAAATTACTATAAATCATCATAAAATTTGGATCATGGATGATCTTAAATTTTTGTGATGAACCAAACTATAGTTTACTTGGATTAGCAGAAATTTTGATGGTCAAGGTCGGCAGGAGAGCAATTCAACGAAGAAGTGACGGCATTCCCTAGCACCCAGAGCCGGCCCGGAAACTCTCAACGATTCCGTCCGGCACATGGTTTTTTTTTAGTGTCTCCTTTCAACCCCCACTCATCCTCCGTATAAATAGAGGAACCTCACGGCCGCCTCTCCTCGCCCAACGCATCCCCGCCTCAAACATCACCCTTCCCTTCTCTTCTTCATTGCCGATCCCTCTCCTAATTAAACTATCTCATGGGCTTCCATCTGGGCGGTTGCTATGTGCCCGTGCCAGAACCACTAATCCTGCTGCTCAAATTCCTTGACTACATACGGTTCGCCGTCTCCTTAATCCTATTCTACCTTGGCCTCTACCCATCCTCAGTTCCTCCCACTCCATACAGAGATCCTGAATTCCATCCCACGCCGGCTTCGGATGACCAGTCCTCCATATCGATCAAGGCTCAGCTGCCAGCGGTGGAATTCGTGAGCTTTGTCGAGAGATCGGCGGGGCGATGGGAATCCATGTGCGTGGTTTGCTTGGAGAATTTGGCGGCCGGGGATGAGGTTAGAGAGCTGGGCAACTGTCGGCATGCGTTCCACAAGGGGTGCATCGACCGGTGGGTGGACGTCGGCCAGGTGACCTGCCCGCTGTGCAGAGCCCAGCTGCTGCCGTGCAAGGAAAGGTTAGCCAGAGCTTGGCTGCTTAATTTTTGGGCAAGGATTTGGTGAAAGTGCCATGGCTTGGGACAATGGCAATTAGCCAGGCTATGTTAAGCTTGGATGGGGGAGTGGATCTGGGCACTGGGCTTGCTTTAATCCGGAACGCAGCTCAAATTTGGGTTGTGATACAAGAGGCTACAAAGGAGGCCTGACCTGTTTCTAAGTAGCAGTTAGAAAGACTCACCTCAATGTCTTGGAGGTAGATTCTTTAAAGATATTATTATTATTATTATTATTATTATTTGTATTTATGATTTAAGAAAAGATTTGTATTGTATCATGATAATTATTTGCTAGTTGTGTATTCTAGTATACAAATTTCCAAAAGGAAAATTTCAAATTGAATTGGATTTGAATCTGTTGGAGGGTTTTTGTTTCTTTTTCTTTTTTCTTGACTAACCGGGGGATCCATCATCTGGTGTTGAACATCGAACCTCTTATTAGCACCAGCATAGATGAGGAAAGTGCATATCAGCTTAGCACAAACACTATTGGGCTAGAGTTGTCATTTTTTGATAAAATCATAGTGATTAACACTATACATCACTAGGTTCACTATTATCTGTATCTTTCACAAAAATCCACTATTAGATGAACCAAAGTAATTCGAATCCTATAGATATACCTTGGATTTGACTGCATAATATGATACTGCACATTAATTAGAATCTGACATGGATCCCTTCACCTCGGCCAACCAGTTTTCACCACATGGCCATCCTAAGAGTGTGCAAAAAAACTCAAATCTCCTTCCATACGACGACAGCTAGCCCATAATAGCATGATTGTCTCTCTAACCGTGAGATCTGTATCTCATCAGATCACGATAAACTTCAGACAATATAAAAGTGGTTATCCCCTACCTCCCTCGTACGTTCTTGGTGCGATGGACTCTAGCCCTCATCTATATATGCTCTTCTCCGGAGCCCTCTAGATTAGTATTCTGAAGTCTTCCAAAGCTTAAATACTTCTAAGTACTTGCAAGTCCCCGAAAGCCCTTAGAAGTCTGATTGAGCCTTTGAAGAAATCTTTGAGCCATTGAGTCCCTAACTTGTATGCTTAGAGAACACTCGTTAGTGAATATCCACTCAAGAGCCTCTCATAGTTTCAAGTTGAGTAATGTTCCAGAGGAACGAAATCTCTCTTGGACTTATAGAGCCCTTTTTCTTCTTCTCTTGTACAAACTCTAACTTCCCACTCATTTCCATTACCTTCTTGATCTTTCTCTTCTTCTATTACTACTTCTTTCAGAACCTCCTTTGCTCCATCGAGGTAGAATGACTTAGGCATTGGATGGTCCTCCACTAAGAAACCTATGCCAAGCATACTTTTTCAATCTATGGTGTTTCAAGGTGCTCTCGGAGGTTGGAGAACGTATCTGGCTCTTTCTAGTTGCTTCGAGATCATTGGCTAGCTTCTAAAGTCCTTAACTCATCACCCTCTACCTCTTATCATCAGCTCTAGTTTATAAGCCTAAGTCAAATTGACTCTTGCTGATAATAGATTAACGCTAGAGGTAGGACCCTAGCTCAATTATTGGAGGTTATGCCCAACTATGACTACCATGAGAATTCAAAAGGTTTAAGCGGCACCATCTACTACCCACCCCAACCAGCTTATGGCCCCATGGAAAGGCTCTCAAGCTCTCATGGCTACCTCTACGCTCGACTCCTCTTCCATGGCCATCCTTGCACACTATCTCCTCTTTATACAAGTTGCACATCCTTAGTGACCAGAAGTGAGTCCTTGGTGGATGCCCTATTGTGCCACCCGAGATATAGGTGCCATACACATGGGAGTCGCATCCTTGGAGACCATGACACAAGTCCTTGGAGATTGCCTTAGATGTTGAGCTCTTGAGCCGTGCATCTTTAGAGATTAAGATAGTGAGTCCTTGGAGGCTGAGATCCCATCTCAAGCTCCTAGGTTGGCATCCTTGGAGATCAGGAGGCAAGTCCCTGTAAGCCAACCAAAGTCATCAAGCTTTCAGGCCAAGCTTCCAGGTCATGCATCACTAGAGATCTAAATGTGAGCCCATGGACATTGATCTTCTAGTTCATGCATCTCTAGAGATCGAAATGTGAGTCCTTGGACACCGAGCTTGTAGGCTGAGCTCTCGGTTGTGCATCCTTGGAGATTGGGACACAAATCCCTAGATGTCGAGCTCCCAAGTTATGCATCCCTAAAGATTGGGATGAGAGTCCTTGGAGGCCGAGTAGAGCTATTCTAAGCTTCCAAGCCAAGCTTCCAAGTTGCGTATCTCTAGAGATCAAGATGCAAGTCCCTAGATGCTGAGCTCCCAGGCTGATCTCTCGATCACGCATCCTTGGAGATTGGGATGAGTCTTTGGATGTTGAACTCCCATGCTGAGCTCCCAAGTCGTACATCCTTAGATATCAAGATGCGAGTCTCCAGAGGTCGACCAGAGCCATTTCAAGCTCCCAGGTCACACATCTTTGGAGATTAGGATGCAAGTCCCTAGAGGCTGACCAGAGCCATTCCAAGCTCCAGGCTGTGCTTTCCTATAGATTAGGATGGGAGTTCTTAGAGGCCACCCTTCCATACCATCTGAGATGTGAGCACATGCAAGCAGGATGAGAGTCTCTAGAGTATCGACTAGAGCCATGCCATGCTCCCAGGCCAAGCACTTAGGTTGGTGAGTTCTTAAAGGCCGCCCTTTCGTGCTATTCGAGATGCTAGCACCATGCACATAGGTCATAAGTCCCTGGAGGTTGACTAGAACATGGCCAAGCTCCCATGCCAAGCACTCTAGGCTGAGCTTCCATGCTAAGCACTCTAGGCTGAGCTTGGAAGACTGGCAAGAAGAACAAAAATAAGCATGGAATTCAGTCAACCTTCAATACTGTTAATAGTAAGACGTACCATTAAATTCATGCAAATTCAATCTTTTAACAAAATTATTTTCTTCTAACAAAAATTTTCTTTCAAGTGTTTTAGGTCGGAAACTTGGTGCACAAAGCCCACCACAAGTCGGGTGAGTCTCACAGTGATCACCAACAAATGCTATTTAGTGTAACAGTTCAAGCCATCCAATAGTTCTATGGGCTGAGCACCTCTGATTCTTATGCCAAAAAGCCTTAATGACCAACTGATCTATGTAGGTGGGACACCCTAAGCTCTTTTGATGGCTCTTATGTCAGAGATGTAGGTGGGACACCCTAAGCTCTTTTGATGGCTCTTATGTCAGAAAGCCTTGGTGCCCAACTGATTAGTCTAGGTGGGATAGCCCAAGCTCTTCTGGCCTACATGCTGGTTGTGAGACCTTTCGACCTACACAAGTGGGATGATTCAATTACCTTAGACTATCATGCCTAAAGGCCTCGATGAGCTAACTGACCTATATAAGCAGAATGGTCTGAACACTTCTAGCCCCATGTCGAAGGCTTGAAGAGCTAACCGACCTATACAAGCAGGAGGCCTAAGCACTTTATACCCCCATGCCTAAAAGCCTTGGCAAACTACCAAGCTATATAGATGGAATGATCTCAGCACTCCTGGCTCCCATGTCGAAGTCTCGAGGACCTCATGACCTACACAGGCAGAATGGCTCGAGCACCAAGCACAACACTTATAAAGCCTTGGCGAGCCAACTGATATATACATGCGAAATGGTCCGAGCACTTTTGGCTCCTATGCCAAAGTCACAAAGATCTTTCGACCTATACAAATGGGATGGACCAAGACCAAGGATGAGGGCTAAGATCCTAAAGTCTACTTCAACAACAATTAGATCTTTGCACTAGGTAGAGTAATCATTCAATAACACCACAGATCAGAACATGATAAATGAAGAACAAGCTTTTCCATGAATTAGTTCATCCTACAAAAGTGTTAGCTTGATGTCCATACATATCTACAAAAAGATACTAAAGTGGTATAGCTCATAGTAAAGCACCATAGCTTAGCCTTAGCATTTGACTTCCTGATTCTGTAGCTCAACTTTATGGCATGGTACATGATGCCATGGCTGGCCGTTCATGTCGATTCTTTTACTTCATCGAAGCTGCTAAGACACCTTGGTCTTAGAAGAAGGGGTAAATAAGATGCCTTAGAATCGATCAATTAGAGCCCATCACAGAGTCCTCACCTTGGCTAATTAGTGTCCACCACATGGTCATCTTGAAAGACATGCGAAAATATCCAAATCTTTCCACTTAATTATAGTTGGCCCATTTTGGCAGAACGGCTTTCATAACTATGAGATTTGAATCTTATTATAACATATCTTCTAGACATGCAAGTAGTTATCCTTAACATCCTCCATCGCACGTCCTAAGATCCTGATAGCGACAGGCTTCAACCCTCACTTATATAAACCACTCTTCGGGGATCCTTCACATAAGTGTTATACTCATCTCATATATTAGGGATTTGATGTGGCTCACTTGTAACCTAATTAATTAAAGATAATTTAAGATAATTAAGATAATTAATTTTTTTTGAAATAAAATTAGACTCAGGTCAAAATAAGGGCTCTGCTATGGGTATGCTTCTTTGATGGAAAGAAGAGTTTGTGTCAATTTAAAAGAGTTCCTAGTCTAGTCTATAAATATAGCCTATGACTTTCCATCAAATATAGGCATCGAGATCCTCTGGCATAGACTAGAGGAGCTCTTTTGCAGTGATCTTTTACAGATTTCAAAGAGATCTATCTGCAGATTCATCTTTCTTCATCTTTGATTGAATTTGGGCTTGATCAATAATGGCTGGGGTATGTTTATTTTCACATTAAGATCTAAATTTCTTATATTCAGTGGTATCAGAGCCACTTTCATGCTATTTTGTTCAGTCTATTGATCAATCAAAATCATCAAGATCAATTTTTAGATTTCATAATAATTTTTATTTATTTATTCTTTGATTTTTTATTTCAATCAGGATTATTTATGAATTAAAGAATAAATAAATAAATAAGGAAGAAGAGGGCCGACGGCGTGCCCTCTTCCTCTTCTCTCTCGATAGCCGGATCTTCGATCCATGTCCAGCAGCCACCATGGCACCGATCATGGATGATGAATCTTCACCGACGAGCCATCGATCTAGTATTAACAGTGGCCGTTGGCCAAGCTTTGGAGGAGAGGAGCGCCAGATTTTTAGCCTCCAGCGCTCCCATTTGGAAGAAAGGACAAAAGCTGGTGATTCAACGATCGAACGATGGTCTCAGGCCGACTGCTGGTGGTTGAACTTGGACCAATCCTTGTCGATAGTGTTTGTAGGATGGTCAATCGTCGACCAAGAGGGGCGACGGCCATGGGTTTCTTTTGATCGAGGAAGAAGAACAGTAGAGGAAAAAGGAATTTGGGCTAATGGGTTCGGGCTCCAACCCGAAATCCAAAAATCGGTTTGAACCCATTAGCTAAATAAAAAATTTTGCAATAAACCCCCTAACAAAGTATATATTCAATAAAGGTCCTATTCAGAAGTTTATTGGGCCAGTTTAGAAACTTTTACAAATTAGTCCCTGATAAAGTAACAATTTTATAAAGGTCCCTAAAAAAAAAAAATATATATATATATATATTAATACCTATAATAGAGATTTTGTTATGTAAAGACACATGGGTTATTCTTTAATCTCCATAATAAACTTTATTACATAAAAGCCTTTTAAATTATATTTTATAATTTATTTTGATCAAATTATTATTTATTTACTAAAAATATCTGATCATAATTATGCTAAAAACCATAATAGAGTTTTATAAGGTTAATGGGGTTATTCAAATGCCATATTAAAGTTAGTAAATTTATTATTTTTAAAAATAGCCATAGCATCCTGAAAAATAATAAAGACCATATAAAGAATATAAATTAAAGAATAATGGTATGAGAATAAAATTATAATTAAGTCATAGAGATAATTAACTTTATCCATAGAGAGTGGTTATTTTTATGATTTAATTAAAATAAGATGGCAATCTAGATATAAGGATAGATTTTTTCTAGATGCAAAGTATGAAAATTTATTATTTTTAATATTTATATTACTGATCTTATTAATCAAGTATTAATAAATTCTATACATGATGCGCCTCTACCCACAGGAAGGTTAGAATTTATTATTAAAATTAATTATTTTAGATTATGATTTAGCTTCATAGTACTAAAGTTTTTCTATGCTTTTTCATTATTGTAGCTAATCCTACTACATATATTAATGATGTTGTTTTTATTCCAATGCTAAGTAGTGATAATTTTTTTGATCGGAAAGATAGTGTTCTTTATACTTTTGGATATAAAGATCTTGACTGAACGCTTCGTGTGGATGAACCATCTATTTTCATGGATTCAAGTATGCCATAATAAATTTTAGTATATGAGAAATGAGAGCGATCTAATCGCTTGAATTTGATGCTCATTAAGTCTTAAGTGCCTAAAAGTATTAGAGGATTAATCCCTTAATGTGATAAAATCAAGAATTTTATGAAGACCATTAAAGAATAATTTGAAAGTTCTGATAAAATTTTGGTCAGTATCCTAATGAAAAAGTTTACAAGCATGAGGTTTGATGGTTCTAAAGATGTATGTGATCATATCATAGAAATGAGAAATATTGTTGCTTAACTCAAATCTTTAGAAGTTAAAATTTTTGACTCTTTTCTAGTCCATTTTATTTTGAATTCTCTACCTACAGAATATAGTTCTTTTAAAATCTCTTATAACACATATAAAGAAAAATGGTTTGTTAATAACCTTTTGACTATGTGTGTTCAAGAGAAAGAAAAACTGAAATAAGAAAAGCAAGATATAAAGCATGAAAGTGCCAATCTTGCTACTCATGATAAAGATAAAAAGAGAAAAGATATTCCTAAAGAAAAGAAAGATGCTGCAGTGCTAATGAAATACCATGGCAATAAAGATGCATGCTTCTTCTGTATGAAGAAGGAACACATGAAGAAGGATTGCATAAAGTATAAGAAATAACTTGAAAAGAAAGATACTTTTATATCTCTAGTGTATCATGAATTCTTTTCTATTGATATTCCTAATAATACTTGGTAGATTGATTATGGTACTATAATTCACATTGTCAATACCATGCAGAACTTTTTCAATCTAAGAAATCCAAAGAAAAGTGAACAAAGTATCTACTTAGGTAATCGGATATGTTTACATGTGGAGGCCATGGAAACCTTTAGATTAGTTTTGAGTTCTAATTTTATTTTGGATCTTGAAAACATCTTTTATGTCCTTAGTTTCTCTAGAAATTTAATTTCTATTCCCAAGTTGACAAGTATTGATTTTAGTTTTTATTTTGAAAACTCTGTAGTTAATCTTTTTTGAAATAAAAAAAATATTAGCACTAGTTTTTTTATGGATGGTTTATATAAATTAGATTTAAATCTAAATTATGAAAATAATTCACTACTACAAAATTGGGTTATGGCAGTGGTTTATAACCACTGCCGTAGTCCAAAAAATTACTGCTATAGGCTATGACAGCGGTTAGCTAATCGCTACCACTGTAGCCATCACCGTATGTCTATAACAGTGGTTATTGAAATCGCTGCTATATAGATCCTATTGCAGTAATTTTTAAATTACTGTTATAGATATTCTATGGCAGCAGTTATGGAACTGCTGCCATAGCCTTGTCTATGAAAGTGGTTACGTAATCGTTGCTATAGGTCTAATACAGCGGTTGACACATTGCCTACGACAGTAGTTGGCATATCTACAGCAGCGATTGTAAAACCGCTGTCGTAGCTTCTGAACAATTAAAAAAATATAAAATTTTTAATTTTTTATATATTTTATCTAATAAATACAGAGATATATAATACAAAAATATTATAAATATAAAATATTTTTAAAATACTAAAATTTTATTATCAAATAAAATTTATTATAATATTTTTTTAAAAAAATACATTAAAAATTTTTTAAATCTACATCATCGTCATCCCCGAAAGATGGAGCACGAGCTAGAGGCGGAGCCGGAGCCGAAGCCGAAACTGGAGGAGCTGGAGTTAGAATGCATGCCAACATATCCTCAAAGCTTGTGAAGGCACCTCCAAAATGCACGCTGAGCGTCGACACCATGTCTCTCACGATGCCCTTCAGATGAGATGTGCGCTCCTCAACTCGATCTGCCCGCATCGCAGCATGATTTGCCCGTGCCAACGCTGTCTCAAGCTCCTTCCGACTGACGACACCAGAAGCCTATGAAGAGATGCTCGTCTCAGACCAATAGCTAGTCGGTGTATGTCCGGATCTGCATCGGATCCTCCTAGAGTGCTCAGGCCCTAAGATCTAAGACAGATGGTCATGGGGGCCAAAGATATCTGAGCCCTCACTCGCGAGTGCATCTAACTGATCCTGTAATTATAGGTGCAAATAAAATTTTATAATAGATGCTATAATACTAATCATATATACTAATATATTTAATACTTATAAAAATCCTCTCGATCGTGGTATTCATCGGTTTGCCCTTCTTGTTCGTACGGTTAGATCGAAAGATCTCGCTATGGCTGGGCACCACTCCATCTCTCATCATCTATAACAATGGAGCAATTTATCAAAAATATGAAAAAAATATCAATTTAATTTATCTACTAAGATTTAAAATTCATTATCTCTTTATGCATATGACTGGTCATAGACTCACGGTCGAGAGTGTGCGTATACTCCTGGGCTGTCTGATTCTTCTGATTTTGATGGAAGATAGCGTAACAAGTATTCAAATAAATAATAAATATTTAAAAAATATTTAAATATAACTTTAAATTAATTAAAAAATTTAAAAGTTAGTAATTTTATCTCGAACTCCTGGCTCCTCCAATGTATAACCATCCTCTCCCAATGACTTGAAGGACAATCCTGTGTCCATGGAACAAGCTCCTCTAGAGTATCTCGTCGGTGCTCGAGCCATCCTCTATGAAGCTTGATCTTGTAGCCTCGGTATAACTCTCTGATCTTCTTCAGTCGGGCATCTCGAGCCCTCTCATGATCAGAAAAATCGTACCTCCTTTGCACAAAGTTATCAAAAGTCAGTTATAAAATTATTCTAATCAAACATAGTATAAACATGTAAAATATATAAATATAATTAAGATGCATTTACCCATATCTCCTCCTACATCCAGTCCCTGACCGTATCATCAATCAACCGTCAGTCTCTGGGCTCTATGAGAATAATGTCTGACTGCCTCACAAGTACTCCAAAAAAGAAATGCATCTCCCATGCGGTCTCCCCTACTGGCCTATCCTCCGCATCATACTGTACCATCACCTGATGCTGGCGGTTCCACACATGCACCATATGTGTGAAATTGCAAAATGTCTTACTGAATGATGCACCTACAATGAAAATACGCTATGCAAATATATAAATATACAAATACTATACAAAAATAAATAAATAATATAATAAAAATGTACACTCAGATGTCGGTAGAGTAGCATGTATCGAAGATGTAGGTGATGATGGAGGCTCAGATGCTGGTGGAGTAGATGCCATCGGTAGAATAGATGCCGACAGTAGAGGTCCTTGAGCAGTCGATGCAGAGGTGAATGGAGTATGCTCCGATTGCTCCTCAGATGTTGAACTCTACGTAATCCGTCGAGAGGTAGGGGTAAAAGCTAGATGGTATTTCGGTGCCATCGTGATCTGCAATGTTAATAAATATTAACCAATATAACATATTGAACAATAATCAAAGATATTGCCTAGGTATCATCCGTACAATTACAATAAGTATACGGATGCCAAAGATTATGTATACTAATTAATTGATGGATCTATCACTATGCAATGTAATAAACAAAAGCAATAAGATATGGATTCTCTTAGCGGTCGGCACAGCCCACGGCACGGCCTATTGGTACGACATGGCCCTCCCTTTCTCTCTCGGTCTCCCTCATCGATGATGGCAGCGAGGTCGGACCCCCTCCCTCCCTCTCTCCCTTTCTCTTTCTTAGTTTTGGATTCTAAAATCAGGTCCAAATACCCAGGATCTATTAGGATTTGGGTCTAGTACTTCAAGTACGGATCCATTAGGTATTCGGATTTGGGTTCGGTATCAGTAATTAAAATCGGGTCTGAATCTAAATATCTAAATTTTAATCCAAATTCGATCTGTTGACATATCTAGTCCAGTGATTAATAAATAATACTATAAAATTAAAATAAAAAATATACCTACGACTATAGAAATGGGTCATACCGAAAGCTCCAAGGATCACTGGCGACAACGCTAGAGGAAGACGACAGCACTAGAGGTAACCTATGAAATAAGAGCAAGATAATGAGATAGAGAGAGAAGAGAGAGAAAAAGAAAGAGGAAAAAGAGAGGCAGAGGAGGCCCGGAGGGGCACCATGACGGGAAGGCCAAGAGATGGGAGGGCATGGGGTGGATGGCCGGGGATGGAGAGGGCAGGGGTGGTGGTGGTCGGGGATGGGGAGGGGGGGCGACGGGCGGTCGGGGATGGGGAGGGCGGGGGCGGCGCCCACGGTCGGGGATGGGGAGGGCAGGGGCGGCAGTTAGGGAGGGCAAGGGGTGGGCGGCCGGGCAGCGGTCAAGGATGGGGATGGTGGGCGACGGGCGTCCGGAGATGGGGATGGTGGGGAGCGATGGCTGCGGTCGGGGATGGGGAGGCGGGGGGTAGCAGCCGGGGGGCAAGGAGTGGGCGGCCGGGCAACGTTCGAGGATGGGGAGGGCAAGGGCGGCGGCGGCGGTCGAGGGGAGGATGGGGAGGGCGGGCGATGGGCATCTGAGGATTGGGAGGGTGAGGGACGGGCGGTTGGGGATGGAGAGGGCAGGGGCGGCGGCCACGGCCGGGGATGGGGAGGGAAAGGGGTGGGTGGTTGGGCGGCGACAGAGGATGGGGAGGGCGGAAGGCGGCGACCGAGGAGGGCAAGGGGTGGGCAGCCGGGGATGCAGGGGGTGGGTGGCGGTGGGATGTGTGGAGTCTCACCGGTGATGGAGAGGAGGGGGAGAGAGAGAGAGTGCACACACGGAAGAAAAAAAAATTAAAAATTTTTAACCTAACCTACGGCAGCGATTTTTGAACCGTTGTTATAGATCTAGATTTATAGTAGCGATTTTCAGTAACTACTGCCATAGGTTGAAAATAATTTTTTTTATTTTTTTAAAATATTATATAATTTTAAAATTTAACGTCTATCTTCATCATTCATTATCTAAATAATTATCATTAGAGTATCATCATAAAAAATTATCTCGATCCGATGGCTATAGCTTCATCGATCAGAAAAATTCGATTTCGACGATCACGAACGATGATACGATGACTGATAGATGGAGATCTCTGATCGATCTAAAAATCTGCAACGATGATCTTGATGATATTTGTAGCATACTATCAAAGTTTTACTTCAATTGGATATCGTTATCATATTAATTTAGTATGGAATGATTTCGGCCGTTAAATTAGAAATAAGTGATTAAAGGGCTAAATGGCGTTTGATTATGAGATAATTTTTTAGTTAAATGATCTTTATTATAATTTTAATTATTTTATACAATGATGATAGTAAAATTTAAATCATTTTTATATAAATCATTCACATTAAATAGATATTGCAAAAGCATAAGCACATGCATATAACAACCAATGAAGTTTAAGAATGATTATCAGACGACGTATAATTTTAGATCATTCTTAATCTCATGAGTTAAATTTTATCATCACCATCATAAAAAATGATTAAAGTAGTAGCCAAGATCATTTATAAAAAAAAATCTCATAATCGGACATCGTCTGATCCTTTGATCACTCATTTATCATTTAACGGTCAAAATTAATCTATACTAAATTGATCAAGATAACGATATCCGATTGAAGTAAAACTTTGATAGTACGCTACAAACATAATTGAGATCATCATTGCAGGTTTTCGGATCTATCGAAGATCTTTATCTATCAGATCATCATATCATCGTTCATGATCGTCGAAATTAAATTTTTTTGATCGATGAAGCTAGGACCATCAGATTGAGGTGATCTTTTGCAATGATACTCTAATGATAATTATTTAGATAATGAACGATGAAGATGAACATTAAATTTTAAAATTATATAAGATTTTTAAAAAAAATAAAAAAAATATATTACAGCGATTACAAATAACTACTACCATAGATCAACGTATAGCAGTGGTTACAACAAATCATTGCTATAGGTCTGACCTATGGCAGCGGTTGTCCTAACCACTGCTATAGATCGGACTTATGGCAGTGGTTACAAAGAATCACTGCCATAGATCGGACCTATGGCAGTGATTAAAAAATACTGCTGCTATAGATCAGACTATGGCAATGATTTTTTGTAACCATTGCTATAGGTCGGTCTTGTAACCACTGCTATAGGTCGATTCTCTAGCATCGGTTCTTTGTAATCACTATCGTAGACTCTATTGCAGTGATTTCAAAAATTGCTGCAATAGTATGTGCTGTCGTAGACTCTTTTTATAGTAGTGATAAGATCTTCGAGACTTTAATATGGGAGCCGAGAGTGCTAAGATCATTTTATCTGCATAGACTGGTAGGTTGCCAAAACTTTTTGGCATAGGGGCCTAAGATGCTAAGGCCATTTTGCTCGTGTAGTTGGTTAGCTCTTTAAGCCTTTGGTGTAGGACCAAAATTGTTTGGACCATTCCACCTATATAGGTTAGTTGGCTCGCTAAGGCTTTTAGGCACGATAGTCTGAGGTGATCAAATCATCCTACTTGTGTAGGTTGGAAGATCTTCACAACCAGCATGTAGGCCAAAAGAGCTTGGGTTGTCTCACCTATACAAATTAGTTGGTCACCAAGGCTTTTTGGCATAAGAGCCAGAGGTGCTTAGGCCATAGAACTATTAGATGGTTTGAATTGTTGAACTGGATAGCATTTGTTGGCAGTTATTGTGAGACTCACCCAACCTACGGTGGGCTTTGTGCACCAAGTTCCCGACCTAAAATATTTGAAAGATAATTTTTGCATGAAGAAAAGAGTTTTGTTAAGAGATTGAGTTTACATGAATTTAATGATATGTCTTACTGATAATAGGATTGAACGTTGACTAAATTCCATGCTTATTTTTCTTCTTCTTGCCGACCTTGGAAGCTCAGTTTGGAGTGCTTGGTATGGGAGCTCGACAATGTTCTAATTAGCCTCCAGGGATCACTACAATAGAAAAGGATATTTGCAGTGCAAAAAAAAGCATCGCAAATATTGAATTTTTATCATAAATAATTATTTATGATAAAAATTTTATTATAAATAATTAGTCGCTAAAAATGGAATCGCAGATAATATTTTATAATGGATTAAAAAAATTTTATCGCTAATAACGCTTTTTTACGATGACATATTTTGGTAAAAAAATTATTTTTTATTTTTATCAATTATTTATGTTGAAAAAATTTCATTGCAAATAAAAGCTTTTATGATGAAAATATATTTTTATTATAAATAAAATTATTTATGATAAAAATTTTCATCACTAATAATTTAATAAATAAATTTAATATTATTTTAAAAAATAAAATAATTTTTTATGGAAATTTCCATCATAAATAAAAGTATTTAAGATAAAATTTTATTTCCATTAGAAATAAAATTATTAATGATAGAATTTTATGTCATAAATAATTAAAAAAGAAAATTATTTTTTAAAATAAAATAAATTATTTATGATAAAAATTTCTATCATAAATAAAAATATTAGTGATGAATTCATTTTCATCTCTAGTAAGGTTATTTATGACAAAAAAATTCCATCATAAATAATTTAATAAAATATTTTAAATTTTTTAAAACTAACATAAATTACTTGTGTTGAAAAATTTGAGCGATAAATATTTCTATCATAAAAAATATCATTTACGACAAACATATTCTATCATAAATAATTTTAAAAAAGATTTTTTAAATTTAAAAATATAAGATATTTATGATGAAAATTTTCAATTGTAAATATTATTTGCAATGGATATTCCATCATAAATAATTCTATCTCTAATTAAAATATAATATTTTTTAAAAAATAATTTAAATATATATTTTTTAATTTATATTTTTAATATTTTATATTTATAATCTATAAAATAAAAATAAAAAATTCACACAATAAACTCATAAACAAAATTTACATATCTAAATTTCATCATTTTATTATATTAAATATAATAATAAAAAAATAAATTTAATAATTATAGGAGGTCAAAAATAAAAGAAAAATATTTTAATAATAAATTTACATATTATTTCATTATAATTATTCATCTATGCATGATGATAATATTGATATAAAGAGAAACATCATTAAAGAAAACTCTTTAAGTTTATAGCAAAAAAGGTTAGCTTATATCTCTTTAAAGAGAATAGAAAGATTGATAAATGATGATATTTTAAAAGATGTTGACTTTACTGACTTTGATACTTATTTGGATTGCATAAAGGAAAAGCAAACTAATAAGTCCTTTAAAGATGCAAAAAGGAGTTCTAATATTTTGAAATTCATACACACTGATATTTATGGATCATTTTCTACTCCTTATTTTAATAGTCATAGATATTTCATCTCATTTATTAATAACTATACTAGATACATGTATCTCTATCTTTTGTTTAAAAAGGATAAGGCACTAGATTCCTTTAAGATTTATAAAGAAGAAGTAGAAAAATAGATAGATAAGAAAATAAAGATCGTAAGATCTAATAGAGATGAAAAGTACTATGAAAGGTACACTCAAAGGGATCAATTGATAGACCCATTTGGTAAGTTTCTTAAAGAAGAGAGTATTATCATCCAATATACAATGCCTGGAACATCATAATAAAATGATGTGGTAGAAAAAAAAATCGTATACTGATGGACATGATAAAAAATATGATTAATAGTTCTAATCTTTCTTTATCCCTTTGGAGTGAAGCATCAAAGACTGTTGTATATGTCTTAAATAGGATTCTATCAAAGACTATATCTAAAACTTCTTTTGAGTTATGGAAAGGATGGAAACTAAGTTTAAGTCATTTATATATATGAAAATATCTAGTTAAGGTGCGGATTTATAATCCATACTTAAAGAAATTAGACTCTAGAATAATTAGTGGTTATTTTATTGGCTATGTAGTAAATTCTAAAGGTTATAGGTTTTATTATCCTAACCATGTATCCAAAATTATTGAGGCTAGAAATGCTAAATTTCTTGAGAATTATAAGCTTAGTGGGAGTGATTTTTCTTGTAAGGATAAATTTGAGAAAATAAGGGATCAAACTGATCAACCCATAAAAGATAAAGAATTGATTATTATTCAAGGTGATCCATAAGATCGTAAATAACCAATTCAAGAATAACCACTCTATGAAGAGCAAGTTCATGATGAACTTACAACCAAAATTACTCAAAATATAGATGAGATAGTAGGATTAAAAAGATTCTCAAGAGAAAGAAGACCCGCAATTTCTAGTAATTAAATTATCTACCTATAGAAATCTAACTTTGATATTGGGCCTGATAATGATCCTAATTTATTTTTACAAGCCAAGAGTGAAAATAATTTTATATACTGGTATGATGCCATGAAGGATGAGATGAAATCCATGGTTAACAATCAAGTCTGGGATCTCATTGAGTTACCTAAGGATGCTTCAGCTATTGGTCGTAAATGGGTCTATAAGATCAAAAGAAACTTCTTAGGTAAAATTGAATAATATAAGGTTAAACTTGTAGCTAAGTATTTCACTTAAAGAAAAGACATTAACTATCATGAAATCTTCTTTCAAGTTTCAAAGAAGAACTCATTAAGAATAATTATGGCTTTAGTAGCTTATTTTGATTTGAAGTTACATCAAAAGGATGTAAAAATAGTATTTTTGAATGAAAATCTAGAAGAGACGGTGTATATGACTCAGCCTGAAGGTTTTTATATAAATAAAGATAGTCATCTTATATGCAAGTTAAAGAAGTCTATATACGGACTTAAACAAACCTTCCATTAATGGTATATAAAATTTCATGATGTTATTAGCTCTTTTAGCTTTACAAAAAATACTGTGGATCAATGTATATACCTTAAGATTAGTAGGAGTAAATACATATATTTGATTCTATATGTAGATGATATATTACCTTTAAGTAGTAATTTGGGTTTCCTAAAAGAGACAAAACTATTTTTTTTTCAAAATTTTGAGATGAAGGATATGAGTGAAGCCTTTTATGTCATTGGCATAGAGATTCATAGAGATAGTCATGAAGAATTTTAGGTTTATCTCAAAAGACCTACATCAAAAAAATTTTAGAAGAATTTAAAATGATAGATTGTGCTCCTACAGTTGCACCCATTATGAAAGATGACAAATTCAGTTAGAATCAATGTCCATAAAATGAATTAAAAAAAGAGCAAATGAAGAACATCCCATATGCATTTGCAGTGGAAAGCTTGATGTATGCACAGGTCTATGCAAGACCTGATATAGCATATGCAGTAGGTATTTTGGATAGATATCAAAGTAATCCTGACCTTGATCACTGGAAAGCTGTAAAGAAGGTTATGCGATAACTATAAGAAAGCAAGCATTATATGCTAACTTACAGATATACTAATCACTTGGAAGTGATTGATTATTTGGACTCAGATTTTGGTGGATGTGTGGATACAAGAAAGTCTACTTCAAGATATATTTTTCTTCTTGCTGAAGGTGCTGTATTTTGAAAAAATAATAAGCAATCAATAGTTGCTTCATCTACCATAGAGGCAGAGTTCGTTGCATGTTATGAAGCTACTTCATAGACTATATGGATAAAAAATCTCATTTTTGATTTAAGAATTATCGATTCTATTGTAAGACCAATAAAGATTTATTATGACAACTTTACTATAGTTTTTTCTAAGAATGATAAGAGTGAAAGTCGCAATAAGCACATCAATATAAAGTATCTTGCTGTTAAAACTCATGTTAAGAAGCATGAAGTGGATATCTAGCTTATCAGTACTGAATTAATGATTGCAGACCCTATGACTAAAGGATTATCGGCTAAATAGTTTAAAGATCATGTGGATCATTTGAAAATTATTAGTTCAATTTTTATTGAATTTGCTTCTTATAAAACACTTATTCTTAGAAATAAAGGACATATTTTTTGTCTTATGCACATAAATTTTATGTCATAAAGTTAGACTCTGAATAGTTTATATAAATTTATTCATAAAGAAAAGTATAAAGTATTTAAATAAAATATTTCATGCATTGTGATACATGGAAGGAAATATTCACTTTTAAAGTATAACTATCATGATTCGTGTATTAAAATTTTTTATTTAAATGAGAGTTTTTGACTTGAGATGGTTTATAATTATATTATAATTTTGTTTATCGCCTATTTGGTATCTTAATTATGACATGTGAATCAAGTGAAAAAATGTTATACTCATCCTATATATTAGAAGCTTGATATGATCTACTTGTAACCTAATTAATTAAAGATAATTTAAGATAATTAAGATAATTAAATTTTTTTTGAAATAATGTTAGACTCAGATTAAAATAAGGACTCTACTATGAATATGCTTCTTTGATGGAAAGAAGAGTTTGCATCAATTTAAAAGAATTCCTAATTTAACCTATAAATACAGCCTGTGACTCTCCATCAAATATAGGCATCGAGATCCTCTAGCATAGACTAGAAGAGCTCTTTTATAGTGATCTTTTGCAGATTTCGAGGAGATCCATCTATAGATTCATCTTTCTTTGTTCTTGATTGGATTTGGGTTTGATCAACAATGGCTATAGGTATGTTTATTTCCGCATTAAAATCTGAATTTCTTACAGTAAGTACAATCAAGTTCACTCAAATTCAATCAAGCATCAAGTCTGCATTGAGTATTAGGGGAGGATAGCTAAGACTCTAGCTTGCTCTCTCTCCCTCCTTCCTCACGGACATACTGATACGGACTCTGGATCTTCCTCTCTTTAAATTCTACTCAGAACCTCGACTATTATCCTAAGGTGATCTAACTTAAGCATCGGAGGGTCTCCTATCAGAAAACCTCGATAAGTAAAATTCCTCTGCTTGTAGTATTCTAGTATTGATCCAAATATTGGAGTAAAGATCCACCACTGCTAATTACTTCGAGATCTCTAACCAGCCATCTGAGTTCCTGAATTACCACCTTTAGCTCTCCAACTCACCGCCCAACTCATCAGCTTAAGTCAAACAGATCTAAATGGCAACACCAGTCATTTATCTATCACCTATATGTAAAAGTGACTGATAATTGATCCAATGGTGATTCATGCAAGGAAGGAGAATCCTTCTTTCATGTGAAAGATAAAATCCATTCCAAATTAACAATGCAAACTTTTGTCACTAGTGTTGATTTTTTTTTTTGGATAATATTATTACTTGCGATAGTCAAAGAAGTTTCCAATTGAATAATGCAATTTTTGGCACTATTTGTATTAATTTTTTTTTTTATATTATTACTAGCAATAGTCGAAGAAGTTTTTTTGGGATACGATTATATCTTTTGCACAAAAGAAAGATTTTCTTTCTTTGCATGGATCCACCATTGGATCATCCACTACAGATACCTCAAAGCTATCCCAATTCCGCACAAAGATACAACCCATTTATCCTTAGGTCTCATTTGGTTCATAGGAAGCGAAGGAAGAAGGATAATTTTTGAAAAGTATAGGAAAGTATTCTTATTTGATTGAAATTTTAGCAACAAAAAGAATGAAAAATATTTTTCTCATGGGAAGACACTTTCCTCATTTTATGTAAAGTATAAATTCATGAAGAAGATCGATTTTGAAACTTTCCATAAGATACAAATTGATGGCTCATTTTTCTTTCCAAAAATACTCTTTAATATTATATTTATAAATATTAATATAATATTAATTTTTATATTGATATAATATAATATTTAAATTAATATAAATATTAAAAAATTTATAATATATTAATATTATTTTAATATTTATATTAATATAATATTTTAGTAATATAAATATTATATTAATATTTATACAAAGTTTGTTAGCAAAAATTTATAATCCATTATATTTTTTTAACTAAATATAAATTATTCTAAATAAAATATTTTTTTATAATTAATTAGATATATTAAATTATATTTTCAAACATCATATTTCAGAAAGCAACTTGATAGAAAGGAAAATTCTTTCAGTGAAACATAGAAGTAACTAAAAAAAATCGGCCCTCTTTTAACAATTCAATCCCCCACCGCTTGCGTTACTTTTTGTCGCGATGATCTCATTGCTTCGATTAGTCCGAGAAGTTTCCGTGGTCAAAAAGTCCGGCATGAGAAAATTAGCGACTCCAGAGGAATCCATCCAGCACGTGGTTTTCAACTTCCTGTCACCTTTCCACCCCCAACCCATCCTCCGTATATATCGGGGAACCCCACCCCCTCCCGTCCTCGCCCAACGCATCCCCATCTCAAACATCACCCTTCCCTTCTCTTCTTCTTCTTCATCTTCATCGCCAACCCCTCTCGTTACTACCTCATGGGCTTTCCTCTGAGCTGTTACAATGTGGCCGTGCCAAAACCACTAATCCTCCTGGTAAAATTCCTCGACCACATCCGATTCGCCATCTCCTTTATCCTCTTCTACCTCGGCCTGTACCCATCCTCCCTTCCTCCCACTCAATACAGAGATCCTGAAATCCATCCGGCTTCGGATGTTCCGTGGCCGGTCACCTCCATATCGATCAAGGCTCAGCTGCCGGCGGTGGAATTCGCGAGCTTTATCGAGAGATCGGCGGGACGATGGGAACATGGCAGGGAATTCATGTGCGTGGTTTGCTTGGAGAATCTGGCGGTCGGGGATGAGGTTAGAGAGCTGGGCAACTGCCGGCATGCGTTCCACAAGGGGTGCATCGACCGATGGGTGGACGTGGGCCAGGTGACCTGCCCCCTGTGCAGGGCCCAGCTGCTGCCGTGCAAGGGATGGGAGGATAGCGGTTTTTGGGCAAGGATTCGGTGAAGGGCCATGGCTTGGGACCATGGCAATTAACCAGGCAGGCTTCGATGGCGAAGTCAATCTAGCCTTTGGGCTTGCTTTAATCCGGAAGGGAGCTCAAATTTAAGTTGTCACACAGGAGCCCAATAAGGAGGCCTGATCTGTTTTTTATAGCAGTTAGGAGGGACTCATTTCGATGTTTAGGAGGCGGATACTTGTCAAAGTTGTTGTTGTTATTATTATTATTATTATATTTGCATGTATGATATAAGAAAAGATTCGTATTCTATCATGATAATTACTTGTTACTTTTGTATTCAAGGATACAAACTTTTGAAGGAAAATTTCCAATTGAATTGGATGTGAATCTGTTGGAGGTTTTGTTTCTTTTTCTTTTTTCTTAGCTGTGGGAACCATGATCCGGTGTTGAATATCGAACCTCTTATTAGCACAAGCATAGACGAGAAAGGTGCTCGAGTTGGCATTTTTTAATAAAATCATAGTGATTAAGACTATACAGCACCAGGTACTTTACTATGAAAATTATTTCACAATCTAAAAGTGGATAATAGAACTTTATTATATAGACCTACGGATGCACATGTGGATCGGTCCAACAAGCAAATCAATCATATCGGGTCGATTTGGGTCGGATGTTGCTGCCTTTAGTTTCTAAAGTAATGCTAGGAACAAACACTTCATGCTTGGATCAAAGGTTTGAATAACTTGGATCCTAATTAAATTGCATTCTGTCCTATGCAGTTTATTTTCTTTCAATTTATTAGTTAACTTTATTTTTGATACTTTATGTTTTTAATATACTGTTAATAAAATCCATAGTTTATTACTGATTTTTTTTTATTTTTAGAAAAAAATAATGATTTGACAATCAATCCAAACTAACCTGATGTTCGTTGGATCACGTTGAATTTTTTTCCAATACTTATTGATTTGGATTTAGTTCCAAAAATTGTTAAGGATTTCACCGTAAGCACAGTGAACTCATTGCATATGCTCCCATAGATAGATCACTCTATATATCACTTTTTGATAGAGACTGATATGAATCACATTACACTAGGGTCCATAAAATTTTTTTTATCGAACTACAGGTGTTTGCTGTTATCATGATGGTGAAAATTATGTCATACAAGCTATAAGTCGTCAAGCAAGCATTTTCTAGCCCCTTACTCCACGCAATTAGACCAAAGAAATATTGAAGGTTTTTGGTGCTTTTTAGGGAAGGGACTGCCTTCTAGAGAATACCGAAATTTTGAAGGCTGTATTAGATTCAAAAATTTCCATAAGCGTTACTATGCCTTGTAAATGTTGAATAAAAAAAAAAATACTCTCTGGCATTATGAAAATAACTAAAGATGACAATGTTTCCATAGAAGATGTTTAGTTAGAAATTAAATCTGATGACGATTCACAACACAAGACCATGAATCTAAAAGGTTGCTGGAGACTCTTGTAACCTGGTGGGGCTGCCATCAAATACATTTGTTCTTCATTTGCTTTGATTATAGACAATCCATGCTTAACAATTGTTGCTTCCATTCATGCAATTTTTAGATATAAGAAGCGAAGACAGCGAGACAATTCAGTAGAAAATAAAACGAAAGAGGAAGGATGCTGGATTTTTGTAGTTGAGCGGTTTTGAAATATTCTCTCCGAGAGATTTTTTAGCCATATATTTTTATCATTTTGGATGGATATTTGTAAACTACTCATCATATCCACTTAGCATCAATTAAAATTTTAATATAAAAATTTTCGAATCTTACTCCTCCATGTTTTGTGATGCATGTTCTGCTCTTCTAGCTTTCACAAAACCTTCGATCACAAGCACTTTTCCATGTGTGCTACCATATAACAAATTCTTTCGACCATGTTAAACCCCACAAAGCCAACATGATCAAACAACCGTTTCTTATTTTATTTAGTGCCTTAAGTAATAAGTATTCATATAATTACAAATGAAGTAAAATATACCATAAAGGTTCTTTGATTGTTATACCGAGAGCTATTTGGCCACTCAATCTAATATGAAGTAGACTGCATTGATGAGTCCTCAACCCCTTGTGCTGTAGGTTGCGTCACCAAAATCATGTGCATTCTCATGCAGGCTGATTTCGGTTCGAAATGCCTGAAACCTGTTTGATGTGATTATTGCTTGGATGGCTTTTGAAGAAAAAGGTTTCATTAATGTTTGCCCAAGGGATCCGGTCCCTTCCATTGAAGGAATGGAGGAAAAAGGGATTAGTTAATTAGGCCCACATAATGGGCTATGATTGTGGCGCTCAACTCTAAATTGTAATTGCTTAACAATGTATGAGTAATTTTCTTTTGCAATCTAATGCAACAAAATAAAGAGCTGTTGCATGCTTTTCCACATTTTCTCCACACTCTCATCTAGCATTTAAATTCTTTTCCGATTCTAGTTATGAATCAAACATATTATGGAACATGATCATTTGAATTTCTGTTCTAATCCATTTTCATTCTAATTTCGATTCCGATCGCAAACCCAATGCATCTTGAAGTTTGGGCCTGGATAATTAATTTCAAGATAAGTTTTTCTCTCTCTCAAAAAAGAAGCCACCTCTGTTGCATTATATTAACTTGTTGAAAAGTGGACGGCAAATCTTTCCTTTATTGAAATTATCTTGTGAACAGCGATCCTTTTTATGTTAGGCCTAATTTTGTCCTGCATGCTATTTGTTTCTTAGAGTTTATTAATTTTTTTGAAAAAAAAATCTTATCATCAGCTTATCACGTGCTGAAAGAACCAAGACAGGTCATCTAAATTCTTTTTTTTTTTTTTTTTTTAAGCGAAATCTTTGGTGCACCATGAGTGGGGCATGCGATTGACTTCCACATGGAGCCAAATTTTTTTCATGCACCGTGCTCGAATCTCTTGCGTGAGTTAACCACCGCGGACAGTATGCGCGGCTGCACTGCCCGCGGTGCACGAATATTTTTGTTTTTTGAATGGCATACAGCTTAGGAAGTACAAAGCCCAAATAACAAAGCTAATACTCTGCACTATGCACATGCTTGATATATCAAGGTCTTCCAAGTCTAGCATAATTAATCATGTCATCAACTTGGTAGCATTATCCTAATCCCAGTCATTTTTTAACAAAGAAATACTGGTAACCTCTTTGATATCTTCTGGACATCAAAAGTATACCACACATTGAAATTCCTACAATCAAATGTGGGCATTCATATAATATGCCCAAGCGACTTGGTTGACCAGATCCCTAAGCAAAAGTGGAGGCAGATACTTGAAGAAATTGAGTACACGAGACCCAACTGCTTAGCCAGCCGGGATCAACGGATCACGCATTTCAATTCCTCTGCCCAACCTATTCTACCATCTTTCCCCACCCAACTAAACAAAGACAAGCCAGCCACCACCTTGTTCTTCCTTTCTCCTTCTTACTCTTCATTCCTTTTCTCAGTGTTGACGTAGAAACTGATCATCACCGAAATCCACTGAAATGGAGGCCGATGAGGCTGCTGCTAGAGACCTGCAAAACAAAGTCCCATCCAGAACCGGTGGAGGGTGGCTCCGATAGGATCCTCCGACGATCAAATCAGCTCCAGCCAATAGGAATGGAGTGCTCGGAAATGACTTCCGCAGAGCTTAGAGATGAAGGAGAGATCAGAGAGATTAGGATTAGCGTATCTGGAGGATCCTTTTTATAGCGGAGCTTGAAGATGACAGCTGTAGCCGCGTGCTGGCGGGCCGCTCGAGGTCCGACGGAATCAGTCTCACGGAAAGATGTCGTCTGCAGCAGGTTGATGGTGACAGCCATCACCGCCTGATAGCGGATCGCTGTCGCTTGCGGCGGACTGATGGTGATGGCTGCAGCTATCTTGATACTGAGCCACTCGGGGCCGAATGAAGGGTTGAAGGGCTTCGATGTGTGCCCATTTTGGAAGAGTTCGGACTCCTGAAGAGGAAGCTCGAAAGGAGTTCGGCTCCCGTGGACGTCCGACTGGAGGTGTGCGGTTAAGGCTCGACCGCTGGGGAGTTCAGTAGGAGCTCGGTCGGTGAGAAGTCCGGCCCCTGAAGAAATCCGACCGAAGAGGAAGCTTGGATGGAGTTTGGCTCCTACAGGCGCTTGGCTGTAATGATGCAGAGAGAGTTTGGCTCTTGCGGGAGTCTGACTGAAGCTCAGCGGTTGAGTTCGGCTAGAGCCCGACTGCTGGGAGTCCAAGGGGCTCGGCCGCTAAGTAGCTCGGCCGACTGAAGGGGTTCGGTCCGGATGCTGCGAGTCCGAAGGAGCTCGACGGTCGAGGAGTCCGAAGGAGCTCGGCCGCTAAGTAGCTCGGCTGGCTAAACGGGTTCGAAGAAGCTCGACCGCTGGGGGTTCGACTAAAGTCCGACTGCTGAGTGTCCAAGAAGCTCGGCCGCTAAGTAGTTCGGCTGGCCGTAAGGATTTGGCTAAGATCCATCTGCTGAAGCTCTTCTGTGGTTACTGGTTGCATTAGGCCGAGCATCGAATTAGACTTCGGCGGGAGCGGGGTTTATCCCCAATACTAGCCCCCCCACTCCCGAGTTCGAAACTCGAAGGAAGGTTGTGCAGGAAAAGCGACTGCCGAAGTCTTCCTCTGAGCCCCGTGCTGGTCCAGGTCGAAGCTCGGGGGAGATCTCATCTCCAGCTAAAGTTGATATCGAAGTTGAAGCTCGAAAAAGATCCCATCTCCAACCGAGGTTGAGGGAGGCTTCGTCCGCTGTGATCGAAGTCGGAGGTTGAGCTCCTTGGGGGCGACATTGTCTCCTACAGCCGAGGTCGATGCGGACGCTCGAAAGAGATCTGATCTTAGGATGAGGTTGTCTCCGATCTTATCTCTGACTGAGATGGAAGTTGAAGCTCTCCAACCGAGATTGACACGGTCGCTCGGGAGAGATCCTATCTTTAGTCGAGGTCGGAGTTGAAGCTCTCCAGCCGAGGTTGGTCCGGTCGCTAGGGGAGACCTTATCTGACCGAGGTTGAAGTTGAGGCTCTCTAGCCGAGGTTGGTCCGGTCGCTCGGGAGAGATCTTATCTCCTTTGGCCGAGGTTGATGCGGGCACTCGCGTTAGGACGAGGTTCTCCTTCTGTTCCTAACTTCGACTTTGCTCGCGTTAGGACGAGATCCTCCTCCTATTCCTAATGGACTGTGGGGGCACATTCGGGACCATCATCTGTCTCCCCCGTCTCGTCTAAGGTGAACGAGACCTTCGAACTTTGCTCACGTTAGCGTTAGGACGAGATCCTCCTCTTGCTCCTAACGGGCTATGGGGGCACATTCGAACCATCGTCCGTCTCCTCCCCATCTCGTCTAAGGTGAACGAGGCCTTCGACTTTGCCCGCGTTAGGATGAGGTCCTCCTCATGCTCCTAACGGGCTGTGGGGGCACATTCGGACTGTGTCCGTCTCCCCCCCGTCTCGTCTAAGGTGAACGAGGTCTTCGACTTTGCTCGCATTAGGACGAGGTCCTCCTCCTATTTCTAACAGATTATGGGGGTACATTCAGACCGTCGTCCATCTCCCTCCGTCTCGTCTAAGGTGAACGAGGCCTTTGACTTTGCTCGCGTTAGGACGAGGTTCCTTCTCCTGTTCCTAACGGGCTGTGGGGGCACATACGGACCATCGTCCGCGCCTCTCCTCCCATCTCATCCTTTGTGAATGAGGTCTTCGACTTTGCTCGCGTTAGGACGAGTCCTCCTCCCGCTCCTAACGAACTGTGGGGACACATTCAAATCGCGTCCGTCTCTTCCGTCTCATCTAAGGTGAACGAGGCCTTCGACTTTGCTCATGTTAGGATGAGGTCCTCCTCCTATTTCTAACGGGCTATGGGGGCACATATGGACCGTCGTCCGCACCTCTCCCCCCTTCTCATCCTTTGTGAATGAGGTCTTCGACTTTGCTCGCATTAGGATGAGGTCCTCCTCCTGTTCCTAACGGACTGTGGAGGCACATGCAGACCATCGTCCGAGCCTCTTCTCTCATCTCGTCTAAGATGAACGAGGCCTTCGACTTTGGGAAGGTCTTATTTTCCACGGTCGAAGTTGACTCGGAGGAGATCTTGTCTTCTGCAGCCGAGGTTTAGAGGTCTTTGACCTGCTCGCGTTAGGACGAGGTTCTCCTCCTATTTCTTACTGGCTACTCTTGCTCATTTCTTTCCTGCCATCACATAATCCTTGTACCAGAAATCAATAATGCAGAGCAAAGGAGTTTTTAAAGGAAGTCTACTGATAATACATCCTTAGATTTTTTGAGTTCCACGGTCAGGGAAGCACTCTCCCTCCGAGTTCCTTCAGACGATAAGTTTCGAATCGGATGACCTCCATCACCTCATACGGACCTTCCAAGTTTGGGGTGAGCTTTCCTTGACTCTTAGGCTGAGTGACAGCGGCTCGCCGGAGCACTAAGTCCCCCACTCTGAACGTCTTATTTTTAACCCTGGAGTTGTAGTACCAAGCCACATTCTGTTTGTAGGCTGCCATTCGGATGCGGGCTTTCTCCCTCTTTTCTTCCAAAAGATCGAGGTTGACTCTGAGATCCTGAGGGTTGTGCCGCTCGTTGAAGCCCACGACTCATGCAAATGGGAGCTTAAGCTCGACCGGGATAACTGCCTCAGTACCGAAGGCCAAGACGAAGGGTGTTTCTCCGTTTGGCACCTTCTGAGTAATTCGGTATGCCCAAAGGACATGGTAGAATTCGTCCACCCAAGCCCCTTTTGCCCTATCGAGTCTCGCTTTGATTCCTTGTAGCAGGGTCCGATTGGTTATCTCAGCTTCCCTATTGGCCAGCGGGTGAGCCACCGATGTGAAGCGGTGGGAGATGTTTAGTCCTTCACAGAACTCGACAAACCTTGCCCCAGCGAACTGTCGCCCATTGTCGGTTATGAGGGTTCGGAACAGGCCGAACCGACAGACTAGTGACTTTCAGATGAAGTCCTGCACCTTGGCCTCGGTAATCTTCACGAGTGGTTCGGCTTCGACTCACTTGGTGATGTAGTCGATCGCGACAAGGAGGAACTTCCGCTGCCCAGACGCCGTTGGGAAGGAGCCGAGTATATCCATTTTCCACTGTGCAAATGGCTAGGGTAAGCTGAGCGAAGTGAGTTCGGATGCCGGCTGCCTCTGCACGCTAGCGTTCTTCTGACAGTGGTCACACCTCTTTACATATTCCATGGAATCGCGAAATAAGGTCGGCCAGTAGTACCCCTATCGGAGTAGTTTTTGCGATAGGGACCTGGCTCCTACGTGACTTTCGCAGAGTCCTTCGTGCACATCCCATAGCGCGAGGACGGCTTCTGAAGGTCGGAGACATCTCAACAATGGGAGAGAGTACGACCTCTTGTACAACCTACCTTTGTATAAGACGTAGCGGGAGGCCTGATTCCTGAGCTTCCGAGTTTTTTTTTGATCGCGGGGAAGGACCCCCTCTTGAAGGTAGGCGATTAATGGATCGATCCAGCTGGGCTCGAATTCCGTCTGTAGGATGGCCTGAGATTCCTCTGTGGTCGGGCACTTCAAAGTTTCCAAAAATACTTCTTTGGGCAGTTCGGCCGGCGTTGAAGCGGCCAACTTGGAGAGAAGATCGGCTCTTGCATTTTTCGCCCTCGGGATGTGCTGAATGCTGAAACTGTCAAAGGTCGGGATCAAATTCTTCACTTTCCCAAGGTACCTCACTATGCTTTCCTTCTGTGCCTCGTAGCTGCCGCTAACTTGACCAACTACTAGCTGGAAATCGCTGTAGACTTGAAGCCGATCTATTTTTAATTCCCTTGCTATCTTTAATCCGACGATCAATGCTTCATATTCGGTCCCATTGTTGGTCGTGGAAAACTCGAGATGCAGCGCATACTCGGCGACGACTCCTTCGGGGCTGACCAAGACCAGCCCCGCACCAGCTCCAGTGGAGTTGGATGAACCATCCACGTGCAGAGCCCAAGAACCTTCAGGGAGGTTGATGCTCTCTTCGGGGAGGTTCGGCTGTGACAGCTCGGCTTCGTCGAAGTTCGGCCTCGCTTTGGTGCCGGTCCCGCTCGATTCAAGCTCGACTTCAACTGGAATGGTGCATTCTAGCACAAAATCCGTCAGTATCTAGGTCTTGATCGACGGCCTGGGTCGGTAGTTGATGTCGAACTCTATGAGCTCGATTGTCCATTTTGCGATTCTTTTGGAAGCGTCTGCTCGGTGGAGAACTGCTTTTATTGGTTGGTCTGTGAGGACCATTATGGTGTGCTCCTGAAAGTAAGATCGGAGCCTCGTAGCAGCAATTAGAAGATAGTAAGTTAGTTTTTCTAACCTAGAGTATCTGGTCTCCGCGTCCCTCAGGACTTGGCTCACGTAGTAGATCAGTCGCTGTGTCTTTGCTTCTTCCCTGATCAGGACTGCCGCCAGGGCCACCGGAGAGACAGCTAGATAGAGGAATAATTCTTTTTCGAGTTTGGGCTTTGCCAGTAGCGGGGGCGTGCCGAGGTAGTTTTTGAGCTCTTCGAATGCCTGTTGGCACTCCATCGTCCAGCAGAAGTCCTTCGGTCGCCTGAGAACCTCGAAGAAGGGCATGCATCGTTCGGCCGACCTTGAGATGAAGTAATTTAGGGATGCCACCTTCTCGGCCAGGCGCTGAACTTTCTTGATCATCTTTGGAATGGTCATTTTTCGAATGGCTCGGATTTTTTGGAGGTTTACCTCGATTCCGCATCTCGACACTATGAACCCGAGAAATTTTCTGGAGATCACACTAAAGGTGCATTTGGTCGGGTTCAGCTTCATCTTGTGCTTCCTGAGTGTACCGAAGGTCTCTTTAAGATCGGCCAAATGGTCTGTTAAAGCTCGGCTTTTGACGAGCATATCATCTACGTACACCTCCATGTTGCGGTCGATTTGCTCCTTGAAGATCTTATCAACCAAATGCTGGTATGTTGCCCCTACATTCTTGAGTCCAAAAGGCATGACCCTATAGCGATAAAAACCTCGGTCAGTAATGAAGGCGGTCTTATCTTCGTCCTCGGGCGCCATGCGTATCTAATTATAATCAGAAAAGGCATCCATGAAGGTGAGGAGCTCATGGCCCGAGGTTGCGTCCACCAGCTGATCGATCCTTGGTAGGGGGTAGTTATCCTTCGGGCAGGCCTTGTTCAGCTTCTTGAAGTCGATGCACATCCTCTACTTGTTATTCACTTTTTTGACGAGAACCACGTTCGAGACCTAGGTCAGATAGTTAACTCCTAGATGAGTCCGGCTTTGAGGAGCTTGTCTACTTCTTCGGTGATCGCTTTCTGCCTCTCCAGGGTGTGGTGGCGCATCTTTTCTCTTATCAGTCGGTGCCTTAGATCGACGGTCAGCTGATGTTCCATAACCTCGATATCGATCCCCGGCATATCCACTGGGGTTCAGGCGAAGACGTCCGCATTTCTTTCGAGGAAAGCGACAAGCTGCTCCCGAACCTCGATCGCTAAGTTGGAGCAGATCTGCACCACGTGCTCCGAGTTTCCATCATTCAAGGGCACAGAGATGAGGTCCTCCACAGGCTCACCCCGCTCCTCAGTGAGGTCATCGTGGACGTCCAATCCGTCAACAAGATAAGGGTCGGACTGATCTCCCTTATGCAGGGCGATCGAGTAGCAATACCTCACCAGAGCCTGGTCTCCTCTGACTTCTCCGATCCCATGATTCGTCGGGAACTTCATCTTCAAATAATAGGTTAACACTACTACTCAGAGTGCATTTAGATCAGGTCCGCCAAGGATCGCGTTATAGGCGGACGGGGTCTTTACGACTAGGAAGTCGACCCGGGCTTTGGCCAGCTTCGGGCGTTGCCCTGTCGCTACGGTCAATGTTATTATGCCTTCGACTGGTATGGCATTTCCAACAAACCCTACCAGCGGAAAATTCATCGGCCCTAAGCGATCATCGGACAAGAACATTTTTGAGAAGGCATCGTAAAATAACACATCGGTCGAGCTTTCATTATCTACCAAAATGCGGTGTACATCGTAGTCAGCAATATTCAAAGAAATTACAACCGCGTCATTGTGCGAAAATTGGATTCCCTGACCGTCCTCCTCGGTGAAGGCCACGGGCTCCACGATCCTTCGCCTCTTCACCAATCCTCCGGATCCGCTGGTCTCCCCTTGCTGAGGTCCCCCTAAGATAGTATTGATGACACTAAGGGGCAGCCGATCTTTTTACTGGTTTTTTCCACTTGGCGGTAATGCTCTCAGCCGCTCTTCCTTCTCCTCAGGCCATCTTCGCAGAAATTGGCTAAGTCTGCCTCGCCTGATGAGCTCTTCGATCTCATCCTGGAGTTGGATGCACTTCTCAGTGTCATGACCGTGGTCGCGATGGTAAAGGCAGAACTTGTTCGAATAAATTTTTTTAATTTGCCCATGGGCTAGCTAGCAGTGGACGCACTTGCACCACTCAATTCCTTTCCTTCTTCCCTTTTCTTCGTCTCTCTCTATATGGATGGGTTATAGAGTCTTGAGCCCGTTTTGATCCTATTTTCTCATAAAAAATAAGAGAGGATGGTCGGAACACCCTCGGTCCCGTCAAGATGTAAAACCTTGGTCTAAACACACTTGAAGGAATGTTGAGGCTTAATATATGTATTGCCCCCTTCCCTAAAAGATAAACCTTTTGAATCTAATGGCAAGTTACATCAAAGAGTTAGTGCTCTGTAGGGATGCATAATTGTCTAGTTTGCTATTTAAAAGAAATGATTGTTATTGATAATGAATGAATGAACTAACTTGAATTTATTATTATTTGTCTTTTTCATTTCACTTTTTAATGTTGTTTTATTAACTTTGATGTTAGTCTGGATCTAAAAATTTGTTAAATAAGATACTATCTCTTTTTTCTTTTGATTTTTGGTTCGGCATAGGTATCTCTTGTACATTATTTTGCCTTTGTGAACAAGTTAGAATGAACCTATCAAACATTAATTTATATTGGATGGCCAAAAAAAGTAAAAGATGGACAACTGTCTATATAAGAAGCATATGTGAATATATCGAGAACTAATTCAAAATTATAAAAAAAAAAAGAAAAAACTTAAATAGTAATGTAATTCCTTCTCAATCATATTTTAGAAATAACATAAAAATAAAATTAAAAGCATGCTTTGTACCTATGTCTCCTATTTGGTAATACTAGAATCTTGAGATGCATAGCAACAACGTTGATATCACTCTAAAATTTTGTTGGTGCGGCAGTAGTACAATATATTAGAAAATATTATTAATTAACTACTAAGGTATGCAATTTTGTAGCACAAAATAAAGTAGAAATTTGAAGATAGTAGCTAAGAAATCTAATAGGAAAAAATATGAACATAAGGTGGCAATCATAATTATGGATAATTAAACGCTAGATACTATAATATAAAAATATAAATAATAAATTTAATATAAACTATAAGTTAATAAATAATAGCAAATTATATCATGTAATGAGAATAGGAAACAAAATTCTAATGAATCACTTATCACTTAAGCAAACCTTGATGTAAAAATAAATTTGAAGAGTCCTATATTCAAGAAAGTTTGAATAGTGAATGTAAAAAAAAAAAATACTTGAATATTTTTTCCTATTATATAAAGTTTAATCAAACTTTAACAACATAATGGATTGACAACTACTAACTACATAGCAAATGTTTTTGTTATATGAATTAACCTTTGTCCTAAAAAAATATTATTTTTAATCAATTCTTATTCTTGATAGCTTGCTGACTTTTTAAGATATATCAAAGACAATATTTGCTCTTAGTTTTCTATAATATCCCATCAACTCAGTTCAACTATAAAGCAACCAAATATAATATTATTGTATATCCTATTGTTAATTAAAATACTAATATATCAATAATTGTTTGGTTAGTTGCATGGCACTTCTTCCTAAGGGCTTGCCCTTGGAGGAGGTATTGGGCTAAAATCTTTGGTATTACTCAATTTTTTTCATTTTGGCTATGTATAAGAGGTAGGAGATTTTTTTTAAAAAATATATTTGAGCTCAATTTAGGATTTTATAATATCATTATTTTTATCATTCTTAATGCTAATTATCTTTTAGCAGATTTAATTTCATTTTGAGATGATATTTTGAATTGAAAATGAGTTTTTTTTTTCTGAAACTTATCTAGTTTTAGAATATTATGAACACTTATTACTATAATTTTACTCGATAATTTATGTAGACAAAAATAAAATAAAATACTATTTTTTCTCCACATTCAACTATAATAATTGAAGAATGATGATAAACTTCAATAAAAACTAAGATAAAACTTTCAAGGGAGCAAATGTAAAGGAGTAATAAAGTCACATTAGGGTTTAACCGCTACTTATTGGCATTGCAATCAAAAATATAATGGCAATTGTTGGGCTATGGATGGGTCTAATTATCTTCCCTTCCCTCTCTTAATTACTATCTTTCCTTTGTTCTTAAATTTAACTTTGCACCTAAATAGGTGCCTTGCCTTCCTATCGATTTTCATCACTCTCTTGTTCTAGTGCATTAGAGTGCTGCCTCAAGGTATAAAGAGAAAGAGGGATGGGAGAGTGAAGTGAGGAAGAGAAAGAAGGATGGAAGAGACCTACACGAAACATATGAGGTAATGGATGATGTGCTTGAGAAGGTCTCATAATCAGAAAGAATCTAAGAAAAGTTGTCCTATTGATTTTCATATTATGGTCTAATATTTGTTAATATTCTATATTTGCCCGTAATATGATGATTTGTAATATAGTATTTTATAGAATTGTGTATATGTATAACTAAAACTAATATCATTGATTTATATCTATATAACTAAATAAATCCTACATTTTAATCCTAGTGGCAACAAATCTACTTTCTAATGTTATACCATGTCTATTAAGCTATGTATGCTATGCACCAATAGGATAAGACTAAATATCATGATTTAATAACACAAATCTCTCTTGAATTCCTTAAAATGTCTAACTAAATTTTTCTCTCAATTCCATGGAACCCATGAGCTTGTGCATAATAAGTAATATAAAAGGTGTTACAAAAGAATTGGTTGTAAATGCAACATAAGAAATATAGTTTAAAGTCCACTAATTTTTATTCCATTCTGGTAATTTTTCTCAAATTAAAAGAGTTACCATTTAGTGAAGCTCAAAATAGTTTGTCATTAAGCTTACATATATACACTTCCTTTTGAATTTTCCAAGTACAAGTAGATGGGAAATATGATGTGCATTTCCAACCAAATATACAGTAGCATCTTTAACATATATTCCAAAACTTCAAGAAATAGATGATCAATAGGCGCTTCTTCTTTTTTTTCCATCCAATTTTACAATAGCATCTTTTTTCCTTTTTTAAGATTATCTACAATAGAAATTCAATTACTTAAACAAATATGTTAACATCAACATGATTCTTCTTATACTTTGACTTGTAATTACCATCATTTGCACTCTTCTATGGATATAAACTTTTCATATTAAGAGGCTTCAACAAAAAATCAATCAACGTGATGAAAATTCTTTCACCACATGCACTATTTTTTTGACAAAAAGTAAAATATTGAATTTAACGATCCAATATTTAATTTTACACTTTAATTCCTCTAAATTGTGCTTCCACCTCAATTAAAACATGACTCATTCTTAGTGCACCTAATATTGATTACACACTGTTGGTGCAGAATCTGGTTGATATCGGATCGAGCTGGAGTCGAGGAGGATGAGGTCACCGTTTGTGACCTACAAAATAAAGTTCCATCTGAAGTCGGTGGTGGTGGCTCTAGAGGACCCTCCGACAAATAAGTCAGCTCTTCTAGCCAACAGAAATAGAGTACTCAGGCAAGAATTCAGTAGAGTTTCAGAAAGAAGAAGAGAGCTTCAAGAAAACGTATTTGGAGGATCTCTTTTTATAAACAGAGGTTGTCGTAATCATCCAGTAGTGGGCCACTTGGAGTTGTTATGGAAAGTAGTGTCAGTTGCCATGAAGTAACCATTCGATAGTGGGCCGCTCGGGGCCATGTAAAGTTTGTTATGGAAAGTGGTGTTCGTTGCCATGAAGTAGCCATTCATTCAGATTTAATAGTTGAAGTTCGGAGGAAGCAGGCATTGGTTGGTGAAAAGCTTTGACATACATCAATTCTAAGAGAGTTCGGACTCCTAAAGAGAACATGGCTAGAGGGGATCATTCGAGAGAAATGCAAGTTAAAATCTAGAAGTAATCCACTGAAGGAATCCGAATGGAGTTCGACTGATGGAGAAGTCTAGAAGGAGTTCGACTGATGGAGAAGTTCGACCGAAGGAGAAGTCCAAAAAAAGTTTGGCTCCTAGAAAAATTCGACTGAGAAAGAAGTCTGAAAGAAGTTTGGCTCCAGGAGAAACTTGACTGAAGGAAAGATTTGGAAGGAGTTCGACTCCTAGAGGAACTCCGACTAAAGAAAAAATTTGGAAGGAGTTCGGTCCACATAGAAATTCGACTGAAGGAGAGATTCGGAAGGAGTTCAACTTCTAAAGGAGTCCGACTGAAGAAGAAGTTGGGAAGAAATTCGGCTCCTGAAGGCATTGGATTGAAGAAGAAATCCGAAAGAAGTTTAGCTCATGTAGAAATTCGACTTCTGAAGGAATCTGAAAGGAGTTCGACTTCTAGAGAAATTCGATAGAAGGAGAAGTCTGGAAGGAGTTCAACTTTTGGAGGAATTCGGAAGGAGTTCAGCTCTTAAAGTTAACCGACTAAAGAAGAAGTTTGGAAGGAGTTTGGCTCTTAGAGGTATTCGACTGAAGGAGAGAATTGAAAGGAGTTCGGCTCCTGAAGGAACTCCGATTGAAGGAGAAATTTGGAAGAAGTTCGGCTCCTAGAGGTATCCGATCGAATGAGAGATTCGAAAGGAGTTTGGCTCCTAGAAAAACTTCAACTGAAGGAGAAATCCGAAAGAAGTTTGGCTCCTGGAGGTATCCGACTGAAGAAAAAGTTTGGAAGGAGTTCGGCTCTTGAAGAAATTCAAAAGGAGTTTGGCTTCTGGAGTTAACCGACTGAAGGAAAAATTTGGCTGGGGTTTGACTGTCGGATAAGTTCGGCTACTGAATGAGTTCAACCACTTGAGGGATTCGACCATCGGAGGAAGAATTTTCGATCGAAGCTCCTCCAAAATTATCGGTTGTACTAGGCTAAGCATCGATTGAACTTCGACGGGAGCAAAATTTATCCCCAATAATAGTTCTACTATTTTTGAGTTTAAAATTTGAAAAAAAAAAGTACAAAAGAGGCGACAACTGAAGTCCACTTTCAGGCTCTGCACCAGTTCAGATTGAAGCTTGGGAGAGATCTTATCTCTAACCAAGATTGAAGTTAAAGTTGAAGTTGAAGTTAAAGTTAAAGTTGAAGAAGATCTTATCTCCTATTGATGTAGAAGCTCAAGGAAGATCTTATCTCCAGCCAAGGTTGAAGTCGAAGTTGAAGAAGATCTTATCTTCTATTGATGTAGAAGCTCGGGGGAGATCTTATCTCCAGCCGAGATTGAAGTTAAAGTTGAAGAAGATTTTATCTCCTATTGACGTAGAAGCTCGAGAGAGATCTTATCTCCAATCGAGGTTAACGTTGAAGTCGAAGCTCGGGAGAGATCTTATCTCTAACCAAGGTTGAAGGAGATCTTATCTCCTATTGACGTAGAAGCTCGAGGAAGATCTTATCTCTAGTCGAGGTTGACGTTGAAGTCGAAGCTCAAAGAAGATCTTGTCTCCAGCCGAGGTTGAAGGAGAACTTATCTCCTATTGTTGTTGGGCATAATGGGGTCATTATCGGGGCCTTTCCTCTCATCCCGTCTAAAATGAATGAGGCCTTCGGCTTTACTCACATTAGGACGAGGTTCTTCTCCTATTCCTAATAGACGGTGGGAGTATATAAGGATCATTGTCAGGGCCTCTTCCCACATCTCGTCTAAAATGAACGACGCCTTCGACTTTGCTCGCGTTAGGACGAGGTTCTCGTCCTATTCCTGACAGATTATGGAGGTACATAGGGCCGTTGTCAGGGCCTCTCCCTCCATCTCGTCTAAAATGAATGAGGCCTTCGACTTTGCTCATATTAGGATATGGTTCTCCTCCTATTTCTAATAGGCAGTGGGGATACATAGGGCCATTGTCAGAACCTCTCCCTCCATCTCATCTAAAATAAACAAGGTCTTCGACTTTGCTCACATTAGAATGAGGTTCTTCTCCTATTTCTAATGGACTGTAGGGATATATAAGGCCGTTATCAGGGCCTCTCCCCCTATCTCATCTAAAATGAATGAGGTCTTCAACTTTGCTCATGTTAGGATGAGATTCTCCTCCCATTCCTAATGGGCTACTTTTGATTACTTCTTTTCTATCATCACATAGTTCTTGCACCAAGAAATAATAATGTTGAAATTTAGGAGTTTTATTAAAGAAAAATTACTGATAGTACATCCTCAGATTTTTTGAGTTTCAAGATCGTGGAAGCATTGTTCCTCGAAGCTCTTTCAGACGATAAGTTCCTAGCCGGATGACCTCCACCACTTCTTATGGGCCTTCCCAATTTGGGATAATCTTTTTCTGGCTCTGAGGCTGAGAGATGGTGGCTCGTCAAAGTACTAAGTTCCACATTCTGAATGTTTTACTTCTGACTCTAGAGTTATAATATCGGGCCACCCTTCGTCGGTAGGCAGCCATTCGAACCTAGGCTTTCTTCCTTTTTTCTTCCAGCAGGTCTAGATTGACTCTGAAGTCCTGTGAATTACGCTGCTCGTTGAAGGTCACGATCCATGCTGATGGAAGTTTAAGTTCGATTGGGATGACTGCCTCCATTCCTAAGGCCAAGACGAATGGTGTTTTCCTAGTCGACAGCCTTTGAATAGTTCGGTATGCCCAGAGAACGTGGTAGAGTTCGTCCATCCAGGCCTTCTTTACTCTATCGAGCCTTATCTTGATACCTTGCAGTAGAGTTCGGTTGGTCACTTCAACTTTTCTATTTGCCTGTGGATGAACTACCAATGTGAGGAGGTGGAAGATGTTTAGATCTTCACAGAACTCGGCGAACCTCATCCCAGCAAACTATCATCCGTTATCTGTTATAAGAGCTCAAGGCAGGCCAAACCGGCAGACTATTAACTTTTAGATGAAGTCTTGTACCTTGGCCTCGGTAATTTTTGCTAGTGGTTCGACTTTGACCCATTTGGTGAAATAGTCGATCACGACCAGGAGAAACTTCTATTGTCCGGATGCCGTCGAAAAAAGGTCAAGTATGTCCATTTCCCACTATGCAAATGGCCAAGGTGCGCTTAGCAGAGTAAGCTTGGAGATCGACTGTCTTTGTATGTTTGCATTCTTCTGACAGTGATCATATTTTCTGACGTATTCCAAAGAATCATGGTACAAGATCAATCAACAGTATCCTTACCGAAGTAGTTTTTGTGATAAGGACCTGGCTCCTACATGACTTCCATAAATTTCCTCGTGCACCTTCCATAATATGAAGTTGGCCTCTAAAGGTCGGAGACATCTCAGAAGTGGTAGTGAATACGATCTTTTATACAACTTGCCCTCATATAAAGCATATTGAGAGACTTGATTCCTGAGTTTTTGAGCTTCTTTCGGATCATGAGGAAGCACTCCCTCTTTGACGTAGGCAACCAACGAGTCAATCCAGCTTAGCTCGAGCTCTATTTGCATAACGACCTATGATTCCTCTGAGCTTGGGTATTTTAGAATTTCGAAAAATACTTCTTTAAATAGTTCGGCTGGAGCTGAAGTGGCCAATTTAGAGAGAAGATCGGCTCTTATATTTTCTGCCCTTGAAATCTGTCGAATGCCAAAACTGCCAAAGGCTGGAGTCAAATTCTTTACTTTCTCAAGATATTTCATCATATTTTTCTCACGCGTTTCATAGTTTTCACTAACTTAATCGATCACTAACTGAGAATCACTGTAGACTTGAAGTTGATCTACTTTCAACTCTCTTGCTATTTTTAACCTGACGATCAGCATCTCATATTCGGCCCCATTATTGATCGTAAAGAATTCGAAGCATAATGCGTACTCGACAACGATTTTCTTAGAGCTGACTAAGACTAACCCCGCACCTGCTCCAGCGGAGTTGGACGAACCATCTACATACAGGGCCTAAAAATCTTCGGAAAGATCGGCACTTTCTTTGGAAAGGCTCGAATGCAACAGCAGAGCATCAGTCTCATTCTTTTTAAGCTCGGTATCATCTGAAATGATACATTCTACTATAAAATCTATCAATATCTGAACTTTGATCAATGATCGAGGTCGATAATTGATGTCAAATTCTGTGAGCTCGATTGTCCATTTTGTGATTCTTTCAGAAGCGTCCATTCGATGAAAGACTACTTTTATTGGTTGATCCATGAGAACCGTTATGGTGTACCCTTGAAAATAAGATCGGAGTCTGCTGGTAGCAATTAGAAGAGAATAAGCCAATTTTTTTAGCTTAGAGTACTTGATCTCTGTATTCCTTAGGACCCGGCTTATGTAGTAGATCGATCGCCACATCTTTGCTTCCTCCTTGACCAGGACCGCTACCAAGGCCGCTGGGGAGACCACTAGGTACAAGAATAATTCTTCTTTAGGTTCGAGCTTTACCAGTAGTGGGGGTGAGCCGAGATAATTTTTGAGCTTCTCAAATGCCCGTTGGCACTCTATCATCCAGCAGAAGTTCTTTGGTTGCTTGAGAACTTGAAAGAAGGGCATGCATCGCTCGACCGATCTCGAGACGAAGCGATTTAGGGATGCCACTTTTTTAGTCAAGCGCTGAACTTTTTTGATTATTCTTGGAGCAGTCATCTCCTGAATAGCTCATATTTTTTTTAGATTTGCTTCAATTCCATGCTTTGACACCATAAATCCCAGAAATTTCTCTGAAGTCATACCAAAGGCGCACTTGATTGGGTTCAACTTCATCTTGTGCTTCTTGAGTGCACTGAAGGTTTCTTCATGGTCGACAAGGTGGTTTATACAAGCTCGACTTTTGACGAGCATGTCATCCACATACACCTCCATGTTACGGTCGATATACTCTTTGAAAATCTTGTTGACCAAGTACTGGTACGTTGCTCCTGCATTCTTGAGCCCAAAGGGCATAATCATGTAACAGTAAAGACCACGATCAGTAACAAAAGTAATTTTCTTCTCATCCTCCGGTGCCATCCGTATTTGGTTATAGCTGAAGAAGGCATCCATGAAAGTGAGGAGCTCGTGGCCCGAGGTTGCGTCTACTAGTTGATCAATTTTGGGAAGAGAATATTTATTCTTTGGACAGGCTTTATTCAGCTTGAAGTCTATACACATCCTCTACTTATTGTTTGCCTTTTTGATGAGGACCATGTTTGAGATCCAGATTGGATAATTAACTTTTTGGATAAATCTAGCTTTGAGGAGCTTGTCTATTTCTTTTACGATTGCTTTCTGCCTTTCTGAGGCATGATTACACATCTTTTCTTTTACCGGATGATACATAGGATCAACGGCCAGTCGATGTTCCATGACCTCAGCGTCAATTTTCGGCATATCCGCTGGAATCCAGACGAAGATGTCTGTGTTCTTCCGTAAAAAGATGATGAGCTATTTTCAAACTTCATCTTCCAGATTGGAGCTAATTTGTACTGTATGCTCTACATTTTTATCATTTAGGGGGATGGTCACAAGATCTTTTATGGGCTCGCCCCGTTCTTCGGCAAGATCATTGCGAACATCCAGCTCGTCAACAAGATAAGGGTTGGACTATTTTTTCTTATGTAGGATGATTGAGTAGCAGTGCTTTGCCAGAGCTTAATCTTCCTTGACTTCTTCGATCCCATGACTTGTCGAAAACTTCATCTTCAAATAGTAAGTTGATACCACTGTCCGAAGTGCATTTAGACCAGATCGATCGAGAATAGCGTTATAGGCAGATGGAGCCTTTACGACTAAAAAATTGATCTGCTTTAGCTAGCTTCAGGTATTGTCCTGCAGTCACAGCCAAAGTTATTATGCCCTCATCTGGTATGGCATCATTAGTAAAACCTACCAACGGAGAGTTCATAGGTCCTAAGTGGTTATTGAGCAAGAATATTTTTGAGAAAGAATCATAAAACAAAATATCGGTCGAGCTTTCATTATCTATCAAAATGCGGCGTACATCATAATCGGCAATGTTTAAAGAAATTACAATTGTGTCATTGTGCGAAAACTGGACTCCTCGGGCATCTACCTCAGTGAAGGTTACGGATTCTTCAATCCTTCATCTCTTCATTGATCCCTCAGATCCATCGGCCTCTTCTCGTCGAAGCCCCCCCGAGATAGTGTTGATAATATCGAGAGGCAGTCGATCTCCTTGTTGATCCTCCCCCCTTGGCAGTTCAGGCTGTGGCAGTGCCCTTAGTCGATCTTTCCACCCTTCAGGCCGACGCCATAGGAATCGACCTACGGCATCGATCGAGTCTGCCTCACCTGATGAGCTCCTTGATCTCATTTTGGAGCTGAATACACTCCTCAGTATCATGATCGTGATCATGATGATAAAGACAGAAATTATTAGGATTACACTTATCGAGGTGCGTACGCATCCTTTTCAATCTCGGTAGTTGCTTCCTGATTTTCATCAGTACTTAAATTTTTGAAGCATTAAGAGGAACATAATTATGAAATCTTCAGAGGGGAGAACCCCATCGTGCCCTTCTATTGGGGCTTTCCTTTCTCCAAGCCCAGGGAGGAGTTTAAGCTCGCCTACGCTCAGAGAGAGTTCAAGAGCACGGTCGAGCTTCACTCAACTTTCCTTCCTCAGCAGGTCTGCTCAGCTCACCAATTCATCACTCTCCAATGGCTTTATTGTCCTTGGCCTTGAAGGCCTCTTCAGCTCAGATATAACCTTCAGTTCGAGCCAGCATATCGATGAAGTCCCTAAGGTACTTCTTTTTCAGAGAGAACAGTAAATCATTCTTTTGAAGGCCGTCCTTGAGTACAGCCATTGCAATAGATTGATTCAGATTTCATATCTCTAATATAGTAGCGTTAAATCGGGTGACATAAGCTCGGATGGATTTTTTCTCCTTCTGCTTGATGTTCATCAGAAAATTCAAACCTCGATGGGGATGTCGGTAGCTAACGAAATGAGCTGCAAACTAATGGCTCATCTGATAAAAAAAAGATGGTACCTGACTTAAGGACTGAGTACCAATTTTTGGCTGCTCCCTTAAGGATGGAGGAAAAAGCCCAGCATAAAATAGCGTCTGACGTATCGTAGAGCAGTATCATCATTTGAAAGGCCTCCAGATGATCGACTGGATCGATGGTCCCGTCGTTACTCTCAAACTGAGGGAGCTTGAAGTTCGATGGGATCGGTTCCTACATAATCATCTGAAAAAAAGGAGGATCAGTGCAAATATCATTATCATAGGTGGAGGAAACATGATAGAGTTCTTCGATTCATCGGCTCATTTTCTGAAGCTTTTGATCAAGGAGATCTTCACAGTTGTTGATCTTCAAGATTTTTTGATCGAGCAGGTGTGAAGCCTCCCCTTGCATCGAGTCATGGTCTGAGCAAGGGTCCTCCATCCTCTGCTTCTTCTTTTCGAAAGTTAAAGATTGGCCAGCCCAAGTCGACCGTCCCAAGATCAGATCATGGAGCTCCTGAGAGGCTTGCTCCAATCGAATTAGTATCGAGGCCTGCCAACGTATGGCCTGCACCACCTTCATAAGACCGTGAACCTGTTGAACCAGTAGGTTGAACTGCTTCATATCCACCATGGATGCAGGCAGAGCCTGAGTTGCCAGGACTGAAATGGGAGCGGATAGGTCTGGATGGGATCTGGCTGCAGAGATCGTTGATCATTGGATTGAGGCTTTCTTGGTAGGCATTTTTTTTCGAGGAAGAACTCTAGAGAGAAAGAAGAGCGATCGCTGTCGAGCACTCCTTTTGGAATAAAAAAACCTCAGGTATAGAGGGCCCTTCCTCTAGCGCCAATTTTGTTGGAGCAGAATCTGGTTGATGCTGGATCGAGCTGAAATCGAGGAGGACGAGATTGCCATCGGTGACCTATAAAATAAAGTTTCGTTCGGAGTCGGTGGTGGTGGCTCTGGGAGGATCCTCCGATGATCAAATCAGCTCTTCTGGCTAACAAAAATAGAGTGCTCAGGCAAGAATTCAGCAGAGTTTCGAAAAAAAGAAGAGAGCTTCGAGAAAACATATTTGGAGGGTTCTTTTTATAGATAGAGTTTGTCATAATCGTTCGGTAGTGGGCCGCTCGGGGTCACGTGGAGTTTGTTACGGAGAGTGGTGTCGGTTTCCATGAAGTGGCCGTTCGGTAGTGGGCCGCTCAGGGCCACATGAAGTTTGTTATAGAAAGTGATGTTCGTTGCCATGAAGTGGCCATTCGTTGAGATTTAATAGTTGAAGTTTGGAGAAAGCAGACGTTGGTTGGTGAAGAGCTTTGACATATATCAATTCCAGAAGAGTTCGAACTCCTAAAGGGAACACAGCTAGAGGAGATCATCCGAGAAGAATGCTAATTGAAATATGACAGTAATCCACTGGAGGAATCCAGATGGAATTCGACTAATGGAGAAGTTCAGAAAGAGTCTGACTGGTGGAGAAGTTCGACTAAAAAAAAAGTTTGAAAGAAGTTCGGCTCCTGGAGGAATTCGAAAGGAGTTTAGCTCCTGAAGGAATCCGACTGAAGGAGAAGTCCGAAAGAAGTTTGGCTCCTGGAGGAACTTGACTAAAGGAGAGATCCGAAAGGAGTTCAGCACTTGGAGAAACTCCAACTGAAGAAAAAATTCGGAAGGAGTTCGGCTCCCATAGAAATCCGACTGAAGGAGAGATCTGGAAGAAGTTCAGCTCGTAGAGGAGTCCGACTGAAGGAGAAGTTCAGAAGAAATTTGGCTTCCGGAGGTACTTAACTGAGGAAGAAATTCGAAAGAAGTTTGGCTTCTATAGAAATTCGGCTTTCGAAGGAATTCGAAGGAGTTTGGCTCCTGAAGGAATCCGACTGAAGGAAGTCTGAAGGAGTTCAGCTCCTGGAGGAATCTAGAGGAGTTCGCTTCTGCGTTATCGACTGAAGGAGAAGTCCAGAAGGAGTTCGGCTCCTAGAGGTATCCGACTGAAGGAGAGATCTGAAAGGAGTTTGGCTCTTGGAGGAACTCCGACTGAAGAAGAGATCCGGAAGGAGTTCGGCTTCTGAAAGTATCCAACTAAAGGAGAAGTCCAGAAGGAGTTTGGCTTCTAGAGAAATTCAAAAGGAGTTCGCTCCTGGAGTTAACCGGTTGAAGGAGAAATTTGGTTGGGGTTCGGCTGTCAGATGAGTTCGGCTACTGAATGAGTTTGGCCGCTTGAGGAGTTCGACCACTGGAGGAAGAATTTTCGATCGAAGCTCCTTCGGAATTATCAGTTGTATTAGGCTAAGCATTAGGCTAGATTTCGGCGGGAGCGGAATTTATCCGCAACACACACTAAATTAGTTGATTTTGTTACTGAGGTGAGTTCATTCAAGCTGACTTTTTTAATTCACTTATTTTATTTTAAGAGGCTTAAATAGAAAATCAATCAATGTGATGATAATTCTTCCATTACAAGCACTATTTTTTTGACAAAAAGTAAAATATTAAATTTAGTGATCTAATATTTGATTTTACATTTTAGTTCCTTTAACTTGTGCTTCCATCTTAATTAAAATATGACTCATTTTGAGTGCACCTAATATCTGTTACATACTAAATTAGTTGATTGTTGAGGTGAGTTCATTCAAGCTAACTTTTTTAATTCACTTATTTTATTTTAAGGTTACTAAATAAAATTGAACTTTGCTTGGTTTAGGGATACTAAAATTGCATAAATCATTTACATGAATTTTTTGTAAGGGATTTACATGAATATTTTTAAATAAATGATAGGGTTATCCTCGTTCAATCTATTCTCGTATTTTGGAGGAATTCAGATGGAGTTTGACTGATGAAGAAGTTCAAGAGGAGTCTGACTGGTGGAGAAGTTCGATCAAAGAAAAAGTCTGGAAGGAGTTCGGCTCCTGAAGGAATTCGAAAGGAGTTTAGCTCCTGAAGGAATCCGACTGAAGGAGAAGTCCGGAAGGAGTTCGGCTCCTGGAGGAACTTGACTGAAGGAAAGATCCGAAAGAAGTTCAGCTCTTGGAGGAACTCCGACTGAAGAAAAAATTCGGAAGGAGTTTGGCTTCCATAGAAATTCGACTGAAGGATTGATCTGGAAGAAGTTCGGCTCCTGGAGGAGTCTGACTGAAGGAGAAGTTTGAAAGGAATTCGGCTCTAAAGGTACTTAACTGAAGAAAAAATTCGGAAGGAGTTTGGCTTCTATAGAAATTTGACTTCCGAAGAAATTCGGAAGGAGTTTGGCTCCTGAAGGAATCCGACTGAAGGAAAAGTCTGGAAGGAGTTCGGCTCCTGAAGTTAACCGACTGAAGGAGAAGTTCAGAAGGAGTTCGGCTCCTGAAGGTATCCGACTGAAGGAGAGATCTGGAAGGAGTTCGGCTCTTGGAGGAACTCCGACTGAAGAAGAAATTCGGAAGAAGTTCGGCTTCTAAAGGTATCCGACTGAAGGAGAGATCCGGAAGGAGTTCGGCTCCTGAAGCTATCCAACTGAAGGAGAAGTCCGGAAGGAGTTCGGCTTCTGAAGGAATTCGAAAGAAGTTTGGCTTCTGGAGTTAACCGACTGAAGGAGAAATTCGGCTGGGGTTCGACCGTTAGATGAGTTCGGCTACTGAATGAGTTCGGTCATTTGAGGAGTTCGACCGCTGGAGGAAGAATTTTCGATCGAAGCTCCTCTGGGATTACTAGTTGCATTAGGCTAAGCATCGGACTAGACTTCGATAGGAGCGAAATTTATCTGCAATACACACTAAATTAGTTGATTTTGGTACTGCGGTGAGTTCATTCAAGCTGACCTTTTTAATTCACTTATTTTATTTTAAGAGGCTTAAATAGAAAATCAATCAATGTGATGATAATTCTTCCATTACAAGCACTATTTTTTTCGACAAAAAGTAAAATATTAAATTTAGTGATCTAATATTTGATTTTACATTTTAATTCCTTTAACTTGTGCTTCCATCTTAATTAAAATATGACTCATTTTGAGTGCACCTAATATCTGCTACACACTAAATTAGTTGATTGTTGAGGTGAGTTCATTCAAGCTAACTTTTTTAATTCATTTATTTTATTTTAAGGTTACTAAATAAAATTGAACTTTGCTTGGTTTAGGGATACTAAAATTGCATAAATCATTTACATAAATTTTTTGTAAGGGATTTACATGAATATTTTTAAATAAATGAAAGGGTTACCCTCGTCCAATCTATTCTCGTATTTTGGTAAGATTATAGATTAGCCTAGTGACCTTGCAAGTCAAGCAAATCATGGTTGTCAAACTTTTTGAAACCTTCATTCTACCCACTTTGAAGATGCCCTAACTTGGGATCAAAGGTGACCATCTGGCTAAATAAATGAAATAGGGATGGGTAAAATGGGCTAAGTATGCATTATTAATATTGAGCAAGGTTTTCGTGTTGACTTGGATCTCAGTCTATTTTGGTATTTGGCACTCCTCAATGTCAAAGCTAGAATATCTCATCTCTTACCATCTCGGGCATATTAAGTACAAATCTTAAAATATCAGCCGATACAATCAAATTCTTATTTTAAATTTATCTATAACTAAAAATTCAAAATTTATGCTTGAAAAAAGTTGATAATGTCAAATACAAATATTTAAGCAAATTTCAACGTCTGATTCCTAGCTTTTAGATGAGATATAGGAAAATAAAGAATATATTCAAAATTTCATGCTTTCAATCTTGAGCAAGATAAATTAAAATTTCAGTTCATCTTAAGGTTGGTTACCAATTAAGATTGTCGAGATTTGAGCATTTAAAAACCATGAACCTTAACCGGACAAGGTCTTGAACTATTTCCCAAGAAGAGCAATGCCAGGACGCATAAAAGAGGAATAGATTTTAGTGGATAGCTATTGTGGCTTAGACTATTTCATTAACATCATGTTAACTTTTGGTTCTACCTGATATTGCTGGTGAAAACATTGATCACCACATTTGTTCCTCAGATTGGTCCCGTATTTGGGTTTCCTTCCAAGAATAACAATTGTAACTATTAATAGATATTATATTATGCCAACCCAATTAATATAGCCTCACAAAACTCCTCTAAATCACAAAAATTATGTTATAAAGTTCCCCGCCATATGACAAGTTGGTTTATTTATTAATACACTTACCATTTTTATAATATTTTTCTTTCTTCAACAAACTTCGTCCTTAGAACCTTTGATACGGTGAATCCACTAGGCATCATATCTTTAGACATGAATTCTAATGCATTGAGTTTGAAAATTATATAAAAATCAAAAATAGAAATATAGAAGCAATGCATTAGAATTCATGTCTAAAGATATTTTTGATTAATTTTGAAGAATCAGTTTTCGATTCTTCAAAATTGAAAAGATATTTCTATTTTCAAAATTTAAAGAAAATATTTTCTCTCTCCATTATTGAAGCCCTCTTCTATGTAAACCTCTCCTAAGCATTTGAAGGATTATCATCCTAATGATTCTATTTTCTTAACCTTCATACTGCTGTCTCCCAGATGCATTCAATTATAAAACCTTGATGACATTAATCGAAAATACATGTTGGTCCAAGATGTCCTTATCTGGGCACTAGATCATGAGTAATTTAGGTTTGAAAATTGAATGCTTCTGGGAGAGTAGTATGAAGGTTAAGAAAATAGAATCGTCAGGATGAATGATCTTTCAAATGTTTAGGAGAGGTTTACATAGAAGAGGGCTTTAGTAATGGAGAGAGAAAATATTTTCTTTAAATTGGGATAAGAATTTAGAAATACATGATTGAGAGAAATGAATCCAATGATCTATCAAACTTTTTAGTAAAAATTCAATGATGCAATGAACTTTCTCATAACTTTGACATTTGTATTGTATGCTTGATATATAGTGCCTTCAATTGTAGATGATATTAAAGTTTTAATGTCATAGTAATTAATCAAATACGTATAACCCAAATATATATATCATGAGTGAGTGCAACTAAGAATGCTTAAATAGCTAGAAAGATAGAGAGATAGGGCTTCGCTTCTGGGGCCGGGAAGGATTGGGCTGGAAAACAGTGCTAGGAGACTACTATAAAGATAGTGTGAATAACTAGTGTAAATAATTGAGAAAAAAAGAGGTTAACTATTTGCAATATGCACTAAATTGAAAAATAATTGAGAAAAAAGAGGTTAACTAGTGTTAATAACACATGTTAAAAACATGAAATAGATATCATAAAAATTTTGGAAGTCGTCATATTTCTAGACGACTTAGACCTTGATACAAACTAGAGAAATTGAATCATAGGTCAAAGAAAAACTGATACCTATATGTTAGTGTATGACATCATGACAATAGACTCCTAAAGTTTTATAGAAATTATTATTATAATATCACATTCTCAGACCATACAGTTAAAAATGCATGTATAAATAGATATATATGTATTCCTATACATGTTTAGGGAAAAGGCCTTTTGTAATATTGATGTATTATCTTTTCTATAATTTGGTGGTTATTCATCATGACTCAGGCATGTATATAGATATATGTATATGCATGTTGTGGAAGAGGACCATTTGTAATACATGAAATAAAATTGCTCGACGTATTTCATTTTTAAGAATATGGTGGATATTCATCACCACATAAATTTAAACCTCAGACCTCTCATCAAGAAAGAAGGGTTCCAAAATACTTTGATGGTTAGTCCTTTGATGGTTAGTCCGATCGACGTCCACCATCTAAGAAGTTAAGTGGGGTGAAAGTTTTAGAATAACTTGAATCCATTAAAAATATAAAATTTTAAAAAATATCGAATACTCACAAGCGAAAGCGTACTAAAGCTGAACTGAATTAGATGAAGCGAAGCATATTTTTCGAACTACCGTACTGAAAGCAGCTACTACTTCATCATAACTTGGATTTAATGCACATTGAGAAGAATATTTGTGATAATATCATCGGTACAGTGTTGAACATCACAAGAGAAATAAAAGATAATTCAAAAGTTTATGTTGATATTGCAAAAAATGAGAATCTAGTTGAAGTTGTATTTAGTTCGCCGAGGTGATAAATCTTTTATGCCACCTACATATTATTCATTATTTGGTAAGGAGAAGAAGAGTTTCTATGGATGGTTCAAAATCATAAATATTGGGGATAAATCTCGCTCCCGCCGAAGTCCAGTCTGAAGCTTAGCCTAATGCAGCTAGTAATCACGGAAGAGCTTCAATCAAAAATTCTCTTCCTAGCAGTTGGATTCATTCAGTGGCCGAACTACCCAGCGGACAAACCTAGCCGAACTTCTCAGCGGTCGAGCTCCAGCCGAATCTCTTCAGTCGACCGAACTTCTTCCGAACTCCTCCAACAATCGAGCTTCTACGGAAGCCGAACTTCATCCAGACTCCTCCAGCAACCAAGCTTCTACGGAAGCCAAACCCCTCTCGGACTCCTACAGTAGCCGAGCTTCTACGGAAGCCGAACTCCTTCCAGACTTCTGTAGCAGTTGGATTTCTATGGAAGTTGAACTCCTTCCGGACTTCTCTAGCAATCAGACTTCTACGGAAGTCAAACTCCTTCCGGACTCCTCATCCAGTCGGGCTTTTATAGAAGTCGAACCCCTTACAGATTGTTCCTTCAGATGGATTCCTACAGACGATCCCACTACTGAATGGTTATATGATAATTATGATTGTCATTTATCAAGACAACATGATCGACATTCATCAAGTCAATCACGATCGGCATTTATCAAGACGGTTATGACAGTCATTAATCAAGACAGTTACAACAAGCTCTACCTATAAAAAGGGACCCTCCAGATACGTTTTCTCTAAGCTTTCTTTTTCTTTCTGAAACTCTGCCGAACTTCATACTGAGCACTCCATTTCTGTTGGTCAGAGCTAACTTGACCGTCGGAGGGTCCTACCGAAGCCACCAATACTGACTCCGGATGAAATTTTATTTTGCAGGTCACCAATGGCGACCTCATCTTCATCGACTCCAACTCGATCCGACGTCAACCAAATTCTGCACCAATAGAATTGGCGCTAGAGGAAGGGCCCTCTATTCTTGAGGTTTTCTTGATCTTAAAGGAGTGCTCAGCAGTGATCTAGAGTTCTTCCCAGAAAAAAATGCCTTTCATGAAAGCTTCGACCCGACGATCAACAGCCTCTGCAGTCAGATTCCATCCAGATACATCAGTTTCCACTCCAGCTCCGATAACTCAAGCCCCACCTGCAGCCATAGTGGATCCGAAGTAGTTTAACCTACTGATGCAGCGGATTCAGGGCCTCATCGAGATGGTATAGGCCATGCGATAGCCTCCGATGATGACTCCATCAAGAAATCCGCTGTCAGGATGTCAGAAATCGATCCCAAGAAAGAGCATTTGGGCTAGCATGTCCATCGCCGTTAGGAAGAAAAAACAGAGAGTAGAGGATCCAAGTTTGGATCATAGTTCTCCTTTGAAGGAGATCTTCCCCATCTGTAGTCGGAAGCCCTCCAAGGTCTGCAATCGAGACGACGTTCTCAATCACAAACTATGGAAGATGGACCGATGGATTGAGGAGCTCGACTATGTCGCCCCAGCTCACCATGACGACATCCGCACTGATCCTCCTTTTTCTTCCCAAATTATGCAAGAGTCCATTCCGCCGAACTTTAAGCTCCCTCAACTTGAAAGCTACGATGGAACTTCTGATCCAGTTGATCATCTGAAGGCATTCCGAACCATGATGCTGCTTAATGGTGCACCAGATGCCATATTATGCCGAGCTTTTCTATCTACCTTGAGGGGGACAGCAAGAAACTGGTACTCGACATTGAAGCCAAGTACGATCTTTTTTTTATCAGATGAGCTATCAGTTCGTGGCTCACTTCGTCAGCAGCCGACGTCCTCACCGAGGTTCGGATTTCTTGATGAATGTCAAGCAGAAGCAAGGAGAATCCATCTGAACTTATGTCACTCGGTTTAATGCTGCGGCATTGGAGGTCCGGGACCTGGACCAGTCTGTTGCAATGGCCATGCTCAAGGGCGACCTTCAGAAGGATGATTTTCTATTTTTTTTGGAAAAGAAGTACCCCAAGGACTTTGCCGATCTGCTAGCCCGGGCCGAGAGATATGCCTATACGGAAGAAGCCTTCAAATTAAAGGATGAAGAGGTCCTAGGAGAGCGGTGGACGGACAATAGGCCCACTGTCGATGGAGGGCCGAGTGAAGTTTGACCGCGCTCATGAACTCCCTTCGGGTGCAAGTGAGTCCGAGCTCCTCGAGCTTGTCATCAAGGAAGCCTCGACAGAAGGGCGCGAAGAAGTTCTTTCCTCGGAAGATTTCACAACTACGCCCCACTTAACTCTCCTCGAACTCAAGTTCTGATAAAAATTAGGAACCAACTGCCAAGATCAGAAGAATTATGATCTTTTTCAAACAAGTACGATCGAAGCAAGTACTGCCTCTACCATCACGACCATGGCCACGATACTGAAGAATGCAATCAGCTCTAAGACGAAATCGAGGAGCTCATCAGGGACGCCAGCCTAAAGCAAGAGAAGATCGATCGAGGATGCTGCAATAGTCAGAACCATCAATGACGGAGGAACAATAGAAAGGTTGGTCGCCTCCCATATCATCGATGCCACGTCTGAGAGGAGCTCATCTCGGAGCTCATCAGAGATGCCAGTCTGAAGCAGGAGAAGATTGGCCGAGGGCGCTGCCATAGCCAGAACCATCAATGACGAAGGAATAATAAAAAGATCGATCGCCTCCCATATCATCGATGCCACATCTGGGAGGAGCTTGGTACTTCAGCGATCCATCATCTCTAACATCAAAGCCAAGAGAAGCTCGCTCTAAATTATGTGATGACAGGGAAAACTATGCAAGAAAACTATGCAAAAACTATGTGATGATAAGGAAGAAGTAGTCAATAGTGGCCGTGTTAGGAACAGGAGGAGAACCTCATCCTAACATGAGCTGGTCAAAGTTCTTCAATCTCAGCTAGAGATGAAATCTCTTCCGAGCGTCCGAGTCAATCTCGGCTAGAGATGGGATCTCTTCTGAGTGTTCGAGTCAACCTTGGCTAGAGATAAGATCTCTTTCGAGCGACCGTGCCAACCTCGGCTAGAGATAAGATCTCTTTCGAACGATCGAGTCAACCTCGGCTAGAGATAAGATCTCTTTCGAGCAACCACGCCAACCTCAGCTAGAGATAAGATCTCTCTTGAGCGTTCGAGCTTCAACCTCGACTAGAGATAAGATCTCTTCCGAGCGGTCGGGCCAACCTCGGTTAGAGATAAGATCTCTTCCGAGCGATCGAGCCAATCTCAGCTAGAGATAAGATCTCTCTCGAGCTTCAAAGGCCTCATTCATTTAGGACGAGATAGAGGAAGAGGCCCTGTCAACGGCCCTTTATATGCCCCCACAACTCGTTAGAAATAGGAGGAGAACCTCGTCCTAACGTGAGTAAAGTCGAAGGCCTCATTTATTTTAGACGAGATGGGGGGAGAGACCCTGCCAACGGTCCTTATGTGTTCCCACAGTCCATTAGAATAGGAGGAGAATCTCGTCCTAACGTGAGCAAAGTCGAAGGCCTTATCATTTAGACGAGATGGGAGGAGAGGCCCTGACAATGGCCCTTATATGCCCTCACAGTCTATTAGAAATAGGAGGAGAACCTCATCCTAACGTGAGCAAGTTGAAGGCCCCCAACAGCCCGTTAGTAATAGGAGGAGAATCTCGTTCTAACATGAGCAAAGTCGAAGTCTCGTTCATTTAGACGAGATGGAGAGAGAGGCCGTAACAACGGTCCTTATGTGCCCCACAGTTCGTTAGAAATAGAAGGAGAACCTCGTCTAACATGAGCAAAGTCAAAGACCTCGTTCATTTTAGACGAGATGGAGGGAGAGGCCTTGACAACATCCTTAGTGCCCTTATAGTCCGTTAGGAACAGAAGGAGAACCTCGTCCTAACGTGAGCAAAGTCGAAGGCCTCATTCATTTTAGATAAGATGGGGGAGAGGCCTGACAATGGCCCTTATGTGCCCTCACAATCCATTAGAAATAGGAGGAGAACCTCATCCTAATGTAAGCAAAGTTGAAGGCCCCCCACAGCCCTTAGAAACAGAAGAAAAAACTCGTCCTAACGTGAGCAAAATCGAAGGCCTCATTCATTTTAGATGAGATGGAGGAAGAGGCCCTGACAATGGCCCTTATGTGCCCATATAGTCCGTTAGGAATAGGAGGAGAACCTCATCCTAACATGAGCAAAGTCGAAGGCCTCGTTCATTTTAGACGAGATAGCGGGAGAGGCCTTAACAACGGCCCTTATGTGCCCCCACAATCCATTAGGAACAGGAAGAGAACCTCGTCCAGATGTGAGCAAAGTCAAAGGCCCCCACAGTCCGTTAGGAATAAGAGGAGAACCTCATCCTAATGTGAGCAAAGTCGAAGGCCCCCACAGCCTGTTAGGAATAGGAAGAACCTCATCCTAATGTGAGCAAAGTCGAAGACCTCATCCACTTCGATCATTTTAGATGGGATGAGAGAAAAGACCTCAAAGATGGTCCTATTGTGCTCGACAACAACAGGAGATAAGATCTCTTCCGAGCTTCAATTATACTTTCAACCTTGGTTGGAGACAAGATGCATAGCCTTGAAGAGAACTTCGACAGTCGCCCTTTTTATATTCTCTTCCTTCGAGTTTCGAACTCGAAAGTGGGAGGATTATTATTGGGGATAAATTCTGCTTCCATCGAAATCCAGTCTGAAGCTTAGCCTAATGCAGTTGGTAATCATGGAAGAGCTTCAATCAAAAATTCTCTCCCTAGCAGCTGGATTTATTCAGTGGCCGAACTATCCAGTGGACAAACCTAATCGAACTTCTCAGTGACCGAGCCCCAACCGAACCTCTTCAGCTGGCCGAACTCTTTTCGAACTCCTCCAGCAATCGAGCTTCTATGGAAGCTGAACTCCATCCGGACTCCTCCAACAGTCGAGCTTTTAGGAAAGTCGAACTCCTTTCAAACTCCTACAGCAGCCGAACTTTTACAAAAGTCAAACTCCTCCAGCAGTCAGACTTTTACGGGAGTCGAACTTCTTTCGGACTTCTCATCCAGTCGAGCTTTTATGAAAGTTGAATCCCTTACAGACAGTTCCTTCAGACGGATTCCTACAGGCGATCCCAGTACTGAACGGTTACACAATAATTATGATTGTCATTTATCAAGACAACACGATCAGCATTTATCAAGTCAATCATGATTGATATTTATCAAGATGGTTACGGCAGTCATTAATCAAGGTAGTTACAACAAGCTCCACCTATAAAAAGGGATCCTCTAGATATGTTTTCTCTAAGCTTTTTTCTCCTTTCTAAAATTCCACCGAACTCCACACTGAGCACTCCATTTTTATTGGCCAAAGCTAACTTGACCGTTGGAGGGTCCTACCGGAGCCACCAACACCAACTCTGGATGAAACTTTATTTTGCAGATTACCGCAGCGATCTCGTCTTCCTCGACTCCAGCTCAATCCGACGTCAACCAAATTCTGTACCAATAATAAAGTTTTCTTATGCTTACGCTTTAAATGTATCACGGTCTATTGGCAACAATAACGGCAATATCTCTGGCATAAAAAGCCATGACTTCCGTGTGATGACATAGTGCTTGCTTCCTATGGTCATGCATGACTATCTGAGTAGTGATGTTTAAGCTACATTGATTTTGTTGGAAGTGTTCTTCCAAAAATTGTATTATCGAAAATTGAAGATTAACTTCCTTGAGAATTTTGAGTAGGATATTATGCTCATTATTTATAAGTTGGAAAAAAAATTTCACTATCATTTTTTGATGTTATGGTGCACCCGGCTGTTCATCTCCCAAAAAAAGCTCTTTTAGCCGAACCGATACATTATTGATGGATGTATTCTATTGAAAGATAAAACAATCATAATTTTTCAATCATATTAGTTATAAGATATAAATATATTAGTTAAATTTAAAATTATTTTTATTTGCAGATTCTTGTATATCCTAAAAAAATATATGCGCAATAAGACATAATCTGAAGGATCTATAGCAGAAGCATACATAGCTACGGAGTATGTCACATTCTGCTTGATGTATCTTGACGATATCGAAATAAGATTTAATCTTGCAGATCATAATATAGATCGTGAATGGTTGATGATGTACCGATACTGTCTATATTCAAATAAATGGTTCGACCCATGATGGAAGGAGATATGAGTTTATAAACATGAATGAGTTATCCAAGGCATATTTCTATCTTCTAAATAATTATGAAGAAATTGAAGATTTCACTAAGTAAATACCATCTTAGCATACTTTTTAGTATTCTTATTAATTTTTTTATATCGATGTAAAATTAAAAATCATGATTGGTTACGATGAGCATAAGAATATATTATTGAAGAAAAATAATATAGATATTAATGATCAACATAGAAGAAAATTTATAAAATAGTTTGAAAATAATGTAAGTTTCACTAGTATTATATTATATTTTAATAATTATAAAATTAATTATTTGAATCAACATAATTTTTATGTTATGTTATAGATGAAATTTAAGCATTTCAATAAAGAAGAGGGTGCGATCGATGAGTTGTACGATTTAGCATGCGGCCCCGATTGAATGATTAACCACTAGGTATCCTGTATCATTGAAGGAATGAGATTTTATATAAGAGAGAACTTGAAATGTAAAGATAGATCTAGAATAGTAGGATTTCTACGATAGGATATGAAGCAGAAGAGAAGATTGAATATCTTGGTGTGTTGATAGATATCATAGAACTGAAGTATGGGTCCAATAATTCGATATTCTTATTTTAGTATAAATGGTGGGATATTAGTAATAAGAAGATCGGTATTCATATCGATCTATATTTTATCAGTATAAATTTTGCACGAACATGATGCTAAAATGAGCCATATATATTAGCAACTCAAGTGAAATAAGTAATATATTTGAAAGATCCAAAGTATCTAGGTGATTAGCATATCGTACAAAGAATAATACCTATAGATATATATGATAGACCAACCTAACTAGAGATGGATGAAACTTCAAATCTATATAAAGAGAAAGCTTTTCAAGAAGATGAATAAAAATTGATCGAGCTTCTTGTTGACGAAGAACTTGTGATAACTTCTTTGAATAGGGCTGATCTACCATCCAATAAAGTTGAAGCTGATTTTATATTTAAGCTTGATAATTCGAAAGATGACGATCAGTTTATAAATGATGATGAGATAGAAGATGATACATTAGTCAGTTATTTTGATTTAGAAGAGGATTTATAAATCAAGGAGGATACAGATATTGATGAGTAGATCTATATTCTTTGTTGAATCCTCTCTTGTAATAATGGTATGCAATAGAATTTTATTCATTAGCATTTATATATTTTTTATTATTATTATTTATTATTATATTTATTTATATATCAAGTTAGTTTTATGCATAGTTTAAGCATTGCATGTATAGCACCAGAAGGGAGACGAGCACGTTCGAGTTTCTAGCCTATCCCTGAGGATATGCCTTCTTCCATTTTCACTACCGCACCATCAAAGCCACTAAAAGATTTTGTAGAGGTGGATTCTAGTGGTATTTTAATATTTTTTATATAATAAAATTTAATTTTAATTATATCAATTAGTTTTATAGATAGCTACCATACTAATGATTTATTCATTGTTGTTTCAAGCCATTCTCCGTAGGTGGTGAGGTAAGGGCGAGGGCGAGGTCCGTCGAAGAACCTCATCCTGGAGCATTGAAGACACGATAATGAGGGATAGCATCTCTATATCAAGATTCCACTTGACTTCACTATGCCCATTAGGGGATGGTGCGAGCCATGGTAGACTGAGCTGGGCATCATATGCCATAGCTATGTCCCTATGATGCTCTTCGATTAATGTCATATTACATCAACTCAGAGGAAGGTCTTCTATAGCCACTTATAAGTAAAATAATATTTAGTAAAATATTTAAGTAGTATTGTATTCTTATAATATTTATTATTGACAGACTATATTTGATATTATTAATTTTGAGTATAAGTACATGCGGCGAGCTAAGGATGATAATTTATGCTCATGTTTCAAGGATTATCAGTATCATATTTATTGCCACTAGTACGTTATGGTGCAGGACCAAGGGGTGGAGGTTGCGTAGCAGCAGCCATATAATAGTATCAGTATTGAGAACTAGACTATCATATATCACAGATATGAGGATTCGGCATATCAGCTTAAGCGTCCAATTTTTTTTAGAGTTTAATAATTGAATCATTAATTCTTAAATTCAGTTATTACTTACTATTTGACTGTTAACTTGGATCCTAATTAAATTGCATTCTGCTCAGTGCAGTTTATTTTCTTTCAATTTATTAGTTAACTTTATTTTTGATACTTTATGTTTTTAATATACTGTTAATAAAATCCATAGTTTATTACTGATTTTTTTTTATTTTTAGAAAAAAATGATGATTTGAGAATCAATCCAAACTAACCTGATGTTCGTTGGATCACGTTGAATTTTTTTCCAATACTTATTGATTTGGATTTAGTTCCAAAAATTGTTAAGGATTTCACCGTAAGCACAGTGAACTCATTGCATATGCTCCCATAGATAGATCACTCTATATATCACTTTTTGATAGAGACTGATATGAATCACATTACACTAGGGTCCATAAAATTTTTTTTATCGAACTACAGGTGTTTGCTGTTGTCATGATGGTGAAACTTATGTCATACAAGCTATAAGTCGTCAAGCAAGCATTTTCTAGCCCCTTACTCCACGCAATTAGACCAAAGAAATATTGAAGGTTTTTGGTGCTTTTTAGGGAAGGGACTGCCTTCTAGAGAATACCGAAATTTTGAAGGCTGTATTAGATTCAAAAATTTCCATAAGCGTTACTATGCCTTGTAAATGTTGAATAAAAAAAAAAAAACTCTCTGGCATTATGAAAATAACTAAAGATGACAATGTTTCCATAGAAGATGTTTAGTTAGAAATTAAATCTGATGACGATTCACAACACAAGACCATGAATCTAAAAGGTTGCTGGAGACTCTTGTAACCTGGTGGGGCTGCCATCAAGAACATTTGTTCTTCATTAGCTTTGATTATAGACAATCCATGCTTAACAATTGTTGCTTCCATTCATGCAATTTTTAGATATAAGAAGCGAAGACAGCGAGACAATTCAGTAGAAAATAAAACGAAAGAGGAAGGATGCTGGATTTTTGTAGTTGAGCGGTTTTGAAATATTCTCTCCGAGAGATTTTTTAGCCATATATTTTTATCATTTTGGATGGATATTTGTAAACTACTCATCATATCCACTTAGCATCAATTAAAATTTTAATATAAAAATTTTCGAATCTTACTCCTCCATGTTTTGTGATGCATGTTCTGCTCTTCTAGCTTTCACAAAACCTTCGATCACAAGCACTTTTCCATGTGTGCTACCATATAACAAATTCTTTCGACCATGTTAAACCCCACAAAGCCAACATGATCAAACAACCGTTTCTTATTTTATTTAGTGCCTTAAGTAATAAGTATTCATATAATTACAAATGAAGTAAAATATACCATAAAGGTTCTTTGATTGTTATACCGAGAGCTATTTGGCCACTCAATCTAATATGAAGTAGACTGCATTGATGAGTCCTCAACCCCTTGTGCTGTAGGTTGCGTCACCAAAATCAAGTGCATTCTCATGCAGGCTGATTTCGGTTCGAAATGCCTGAAACCTGTTTGATGTGATTATTGCTTGGATGGCTTTTGAAGAAAAAGGTTTCATTAATGTTTGCCCAAGGGATCCGGTCCCTTCCATTGAAGGAATGGAGGAAAAAGGGATTAGTTAATTAGGCCCACATAATGGGCTATGATTGTGGCGCTCAACTCTAAATTGTAATTGCTTAACAATGTATGAGTAATTTTCTTTTGCAATCTAATGCAACAAAATAAAGAGCTGTTGTATGCTTTTCCACATTTGCTCCATACAAAAAGAAGTGCGACTTACAAAGGGCAACATCCATAAAAAACGAAGCTCTCTCTTGTATTAAGTATCATGTCATCGAGAAGCCCATGCATGACTAAAAAATACCAAAAAATAAAAAAGAGATAAAAACTCTTTTAAGAGAAATTCTATTAAATATTTTGAGTATTGTAGTCCTTGCACTTATGTATTTTAGATATAATTTCTTTATGGTGGCAGCTTCACCCGGTTGTTAGTCCTATCCTTGCACATAAGTACTTGAGCTCTGCCTTAACAAAATACTTGCATTTTCTCAACTAGGTCCGATTCTTATGACCCCTATACTTTTAAAGTATCTAAAGAACTTCTTCCGAAGATATTTTCCAATAAGCTTTATGCCTAATTCTATGACAGCAAAAAGCCAGATGCATCAATTCTTGATGCCATGTTGGCCCAAAATTTATCTGCACTAGGGATGAGAGTAAATCCGCTTTGTCAGAGGGCTCTTTCATAGGTAGAATTTTATTGGTGTGGTAAGGAGATTAATAAGAAGAGTTTTTTAAAATGATGGTCCGTTACTGCATTAGTCATGAAAATGCGACTTAGGATTACTTATTATCAAAGATCGACTGCAATCTAAAGCCTCCAGTATTATTATGCAATCTCAAGCTTCACCAAGAATCTTTTTTTTTTTTTTTGGTTCTAAGAGAGATGGAGGAACACCCATATATATTACTAGTTTTTAGGTCGGCACTTGGGGCTCCACCATGCAAGACTTGAACTCGGATGATCTAGTGCTATGCTAGATAGCAGGTGCGATTAACCGGAGCAAGTCCTAGTTCCCAGTTTAACATGACCTTGGTTTTGGATTTCTTCCAACTTAATCTCAATGGTAATGCTAACTTCGTGTACATGCATTTGGAGCACCATCATTTAAAGAGAGAACATAAAAAATTGTATCTTGACATTGGAAAAATAAGCATGATAGTTTTGTTTCTATTGTCATGTCTAAAGTTTCCAAAGCATTTATCAAATTTTGACAAGCATTTAATTGTCATGTTGAAGATGCTCCAAGTTATACTTTAGGAGCCATGCTATTTGTCAACTAAGGCTTGCCCCAGTGATAGCACCCCTCAGTTCAGAGGCAGAGGTTTCAGGTCGAAATCTTCAGCAGTGCATATATAGGATATGTTTGATGGGAGAAAGGTAAGCTCTAAAATAGGAATAAGTGACTTTAATTTCAATTGTTTGGTTGGGAGGAGTCCTACACCCATATCTATTTTCAAAAGAAACGAAATATCATAGTTTTTTAATATCCGATCCACACTCTCACCTAGCATTTAAATTCTTTTCCGATTCCAGTTATGAATCAAACATATCATGGAACATGATCATTTGAATTTCTGTTCTAATCTATTCTCATTCTAATTGCATGCTATTTGTTTCTTAGAGTTTATTAAATATTTTGAAAAAAAATCTTTATCATTAGCTTGCTGAAAGAACCAAGACGGGTCATCTAAATTTATTTATTTTTTTTTTTTTAAGCGAAATCTTTGGTGCACCATGGGTGGGGCACGCGATTGACTTCCACATGGAGCCAAATTTTTTTCATGCACCGTGCTCGAATCTCTTGCGTGAGTTGTGTACACGGCTGCACTGCCCGCGGTGCACGAATATTTCTCTTTTTTGAATGGCATACAGCTTAGGAAGTACAGAGCCCAAATAACAAAGCTAATACACTGCACTCTGCACTATGCACATGCTTGAATAATATTTCCCATGATGATGATGGACATAAGATATATCAAGGTCTTCCAAGTCTAGCATAATTAATCATGTCATCAACTTGGTAGCATTATCCTAATCCCAGTCATTTTTTAACAAAGAAATACTGGTAACCTCTTTGATATCTTCTAGACATCAAAAGTATACCACACATTGAAAAGTCCTACAATCAAATGTGGGCATTCATATAATATGCCCTTGGTTTCAAGCGACTTGGTTGACCAGACCCCTAAGCAAAAGTGGAGGCAGATACTTCAAGAAATTGAGTACAGGAGACCCAACTGCTTAGCCAGCCGGGATCAACGGATCACGCATTTCAATTCCTCTACCCAACCTATTCTACCATCTTTCCCCACCCAACTAAACAAAGACAAGCCAGCCACCACCTTGTTCTTCCTTTCTCCTTCTCACTCTTCATTCCTTTTCTCAGCATCATGGCTTTTGGATTCTATTACTTCTCACTGCCAAGGCCCTATGTCTATCTCCTTGAACTCATAGGCCTCATCAAGTTCATGATGTTTATGGCCTCTAGGCATCTTGGCAGCTACTTGAGCTCAAGTTCACCGGCTTCCTCTGGAGAAAACAACAATTCTTCCTCAGAGCTGGATCTCGTATCATCTCAAGCTTCGCAGATGACACCAGAGTCGGTGAAGGAGAGGCTTCCGGTGGTAGAATTCGGCAGGCTGGTGGAGAGATGGAGACTGGGTGAAGAAATAGAGCATGCGTGCGCCATTTGTATGAGATGCTTGGATGGAGACCATGAGGTCAGGGAACTCGGCAACTGTGCTCATACTTTCCATAGGGCCTGCCTTGACTTGTGGGTCGATGAGGGCCGTTGGACGTGCCCATTGTGTAGGTCAAAGCTTACTTCGGAGGGGACATCAATGGGGTTGTGAATCTTTTGCGAAGATTTTAGTTAGGATATTGGATGGTATTGAATGCTTATGGTTCTTCCCCTTGTTTTCCGTAGCACCTCTTGGATATGAATCATATATATATATATATGGTGGGCTACCACCTATCTTTTCCATCACTGCTTATGATTCTTCTATTTTTGTTTGTCATTTAAAGTTTTAATTTTTAAACCATTATGAATATTATATGAATGTTCTCCTGGTTTATAAATGACTTTCGATGGAAGTGGATAAGATTTTTTTTTTTTTTTTTTCCGAATAGTAAAACAAGTTCAGCATGATTGACACTGAGCAGTACGTACATTCAATCTTTTGAACTTTGCTCTGGTGGTAAAACTCCCTGATGATCAGTCCTAAACCCAAAATCCAAACTAGGGGCAAAACACAGAGAACATATCCATTGTTGATTCCAGGAAGAAGAGCAATAACCTGAGTCTTTTTGTCAATGACAACACTAGCGCCAAAGAATAGATGTACTTGCTAGAGTGCATAGCCCTATCGAAATGGCAAGTTTCCCTTACAAGATTTTTATTTCTGTATATGCCCTCCATCAGAGCATGCATCCCAAACATCTCTCCAGCTCATCTTTTATATTTTTAGCCCTTCAAGGGTCAAGCTTGATCTACTTGTTGGCCTTTTTCTAACTTCAAATAAATCATGTAAAACCATAGCTGTTAAGGATAATTTTATACTATTAGAAAAAAAAAAATAGAAATGATTGTCATGCCCCGAAACCAGCACCCGGGTGATAACTGCACACTTCTTAGGATAAAATCCTAAAGAATATGCAAAGCCTTAAAATTACTTACAATCTCAACATTCGACGAATGCTATTGATCTTAATTTATAATAAATAAATTTACATTAATAAATTTCAACCTTATACAATTTACAAAACTCGATTATCTAACTATCATTGATGGTACTCTATCTAAAATATCCTTTCATTCATGATTCCAACCATGCCACATGCATATATCCCGTAACTCTGAAAAAAAAGAGAAGAAAAAAGGATGGTGAGCTTTACAGCCAGTAAGAATCATTGTACACCTACACCAATAATAATAATTCAATTCAAAAATAATAGTAAAATATAAATTTATATATCAAATATACAAAATAACTCAAATAACCGTATAAGTGTGTATAAAATATATATCTTGTTAGAAGAGGTATTGTCATCATATGCCAACACATAATTTTTTTATCATTCAATGTTTAATTCATAACTTGTCATATTCTTCTTTTATCATACTTTCATATTTCTTAATCTTTTCTTTTTAATTTTGGATTAATCAAGATTATGCCTCAATTTCAATCTTGGTCTAATCCAAAATCCTATACATAAGCCCGTGGGGCCTGTCCCAGGCACGAGCTCCTGGTGGGCTGTCTCAATCTGAATCTAACACAAAATTTCATGCATAAATGCATGGAGGCTATCCCAAGCATAAGCTCCTGGCCTCTAGCTAGTTCAAATCATATTCTTTTCATCCAATTATTATATGTTAATTTTATCATACTAATTTTAAATTATCTTATAATTAAAATAATTATATCATATCAATATACTCATACCATCAATCGTTGATGCACATATATGGTAAATACATAACATACTCATCCTGAAAAATTATACCAAAAATAATAGTATTTCAACATGATAATACATCAACATAAACTCAATAATGAAAAACCAACAATACAAATCCAATAATAAAAATAGCATATATAATGGTGATTATGTACAGAAACTTTTACCTCTATTTGTGATAAATGGAACTCTTAAGATTATGATCTGACTGTTAAACCTCTACTCGATGTCCTCCTATCTAGTAAATTATTCTTCTATAAATTTAATTTAATTTCTTAAAATAAATCAATTCGATCAATTTAAAATCCTAAAATTCTCTATCGAGATTCACTGGGGTCCATACTTTATCTTCAAGATTTTTAAAGAAAAAAAAATTTAGAGAGAGAAATTTTTAGAGAGGAAGGAAAAAGTAGAAAGGAGGGCCGTGCTTATCTTCGGCTCCGGTGAGCTCTTCACCTTGAATTTTTGGTGGACACGGTGAAGGGTTCACTATAAGAAATTTCATATTTTACGATAAAATTATTTATGATGAAAAAATTTTATAAATAAAAATATTTATGGTAGAAATAATTTTTCATCACTAATAACTATTATTTATGATGAAAATATTTTTTTGTTGTAAATAATAGATTATTTATTATGTAAATCTATTTTTCATCATAAATAATTTATTATTTGCAACATAAATTTTTTATCATCAATAATATACCATAAATAAACTATTTAAAAAATAAAAAGATCGGATAATTCATAATGAAAAATTTTTGTCGTAAATAATATAAGTATTTATGATGAAAATTTATTTTACATAGCAAATTATCGATTAGTTATGATAAAAATTTTTCATCATAAATAAATTATTTAAAAAAAATAAAAGGGCTAGATTATTTATGATGAAAAAATTTTATCATAACTAATTGATTATTTATGATGTAAAATGGATTTACATCATAAATAATAAATTATTTATGATAAAAATATTCCATCATAAATAATCTATACTAAATAAATTATTAAAAAATAAAAAGGTTGTATTATTCAAAATGAAAAATTTTCATCATAATTAATCAATTATTTATGATGTAAATCTATTTTACATCATAAATAATTAATTATTTATGATGAAAATTTTTCATCATAAATATATTATAGTAAATAAATTATTTAAAAAAGTAAAAAGATTGGATTATTCATGATAAAAAATTTTCATCATAAATAATCAATTATTTATGACATAAAATAAATTTACGTCATAAATAATCGATTATTTATGATAAAAATTTTACATTACCAATAATTTACCATAAATAAATTATTTAAAAAAATAAAAAAGATTGGATTATTCATGATAAAATTTTTTGTCTTAATTAATCTATCATTTATGATGTAAATCTATTTTATATTATAAATAATTAATTATTTATGATAAAAATTTTTCATCATAAATAATCTACCATAAATAAATTATTTAAAAAATAAAAAGGCTAGATTATTCATGAAGAAAAATTTTCAACGCAACTAATCATTTATTTAAGATGTAAACTAATTTTACGTCATAAATAATTGATTATTTATGATGAAATATTTTTATCGCAAATAATCTAAACAAAATTTTAAATTTAAAAAATAAAAAAATATGGATTATTTTAAAAATTAAAAAAGAGCAAAAATATGCCATGCATGACCAATGCGATAGGATTGTGGGGTGTGAGCGCATCCACTATTAGCTAGCCCACAAGTAAATTAATATTTTTTTAATTTTTTTAAAAATTAGTATTCTTTTAAAAAAAATTATTTTTCTTTGAATATTACATAGTTTTGAAATTTAAAGTCCATCTTCATCATTCATTATTTAAGTAATTATCATACGAGTGATAATTACTTATTTGGTTGCTCTAAAATAAGAATAAGTGACTTTCATTCCAATTATTTGGTTGGAAGGAGTCCTATACCCATATCTATTTTCGAGAGAAATAAAATATCATAGTCTTTTAATAGCCGATCCACTCTCATCTAGCATTTAAATTATTTTTTGATTCCAGTTATGAATCAAACATATCATAGAACATGACCATTTGAATTTCTGTTCTAATTCATTTTCATTCTAATTTTGATTTCGATCGCAAACCCAATGCATCTTAAAGTTTGGGCCTGGATAATTAATTTCAAGATAAGTTTTTCTCTCTCAAAAAAAAAAAAAGCCACCTCTGTTGCATTATATTAGCTTATTGAAAAGTGGATGGCAAATCTTTCTTTTATTGAAATTATCTTGTGAACACTATTATTGGGCCTAATTTTGTCCTGCATGCTATTTGTTTCTTAGAGTTTATTAAATTTTTTGAAAAAAAAAAATTTATCATTAGCTTGCTGAAAGAACCAAGACGGGTCATCTAAATTTCTTTTTTTTTTTAATTTTTAAGCGAAATCTTTGGTGCACCATGGGTGGGGCACGCGATTGACTTCCACATGGAGCCAAATTTTTTTCATGCACCGTGCTCGAACATCTTTCGTGAGTTAACCACCGCGGACAGTGTGCGCGGCTGCACTACCCGAGGTGCACGAATATTTTTGTTTTTTGAATGGCATACAGCTTAGGAAGTACAAAGCCCAAATAACAAAGCTAATACTCTGCACTATGCACATGCTTGATATATCAAGGTCTTCCAAGTCTAGCATAATTAATCATGTCATCAACTTGGTAGCATTATCCTAATCCCGGTCATTTTTTAACAAAGAAATACCGGTAACCTCTTTGATATCTTCTAGACATCAAAAGTATACCACACATTGAAATTTCTACAATCAAATGTGGGCATTCATATAATATGCCCTTGGTTTCAAGCGACTTGGTTGACCAGACCCCTAAGCAAAAGTGGAGGCAGATACTTCAAGAAATTGAGTACAGGAGACCCAACTGCTTAGCCAGCCAGGATCAGCGGATCACCCATTTCAATTCCTCTACCCAACCTATTCTACCATCTTTCCCCACCCAACTAAACAAAGACAAGCCGGCCACCACCTTGTTCTTCCTTTCTCCTTCTCGCTCTTCGTTCCTTTTCTCAGCATCATGGCTTTTGGATTCTATTACTTCTCACTGCCAAGGCCCTATGTCTATCTCCTTGAACTCATAGGCCTCATCAAGTTCATGATGTTTATGGCCTCTAGGCATCTTGGCAGCTACTTGAGCTCAAGTTCACCGGCTTCCTCTGGAGAAAACAACAATTCTTCCTCAGAGCTGGATCTCGTATCATCTCAAGCTTCGCAGATGACACCAGAGTCGGTGAAGGAGAGGCTTCCGGTGGTAGAATTCGGCAGGCTGGTGGAGAGATGGAGACTGGGTGAAGAAATAGAGCATGTGTGCGCCATTTGTATGAGATGCTTGGATGGAGACCATGAGGTTAGGGAACTCCGCAACTGTGCTCATGCTTTCCATAGGGCCTGCCTTGACTTGTGGGTCGATGAGGGCCGTTGGACGTGCCCATTGTGTAGGTCAAAGCTTACTTCGGAGGGGACATCAATGGGGTTGTGAATCTTTTGCGAAGATTTTAGTTAGGATATTGGATGGTATTGAATGCTTATGGTTCTTCCCCTTGTTTTCCGTAGCACCTCTTGGATATGAATCATATATATATATATATATATATATGGTGGGCTACCACCTATCTTTTCTCTCACTGCTTATGATTCTTCTATTTTTGTCGGTCATTTAAGGTTTTAATTTTTAAACCCTTGTGCATATTATATGAATGCTCTCCTGGTTCATAAATGACTTTCGATGGAAGTGGATAAGATTTTTTTTTTTTTTTTTCTGAAAAAGAATGTGAAAAGAAAAGGGTAAGTAAAATAAGCTCTGCATTATTGACACTGAGCAGTACGTACATTCAATCTTTTGAACTTTGCTCTGGTGGTAAAACTCCCTGATGATCAGTCCTAAACCCAAAATCCAAACTAGGGGCAGAACGCAGAGAACATATCCATTGTTGATTCCAGGAAGAAGAGCAAAAACCTGAGTCTTTTTGTCAATAACAACACTAGCACCAAAGAATAGATGTACTTGCTAGAGTGCATAGCCCTATTGAAACGGCAAGTTTCCCTTACAAGATTTTTATTTCTATATATGCCCTCCATCAGAGCATGCATCCCAAACATCTCTCGAGCTCATCTTTTATATTTTTAGCCCTTCAAGGATCAAGCCTGATCTACTTGTTGGCCTTTTTCTAACTTCAAATAAATCATGTAAAACCATAGCTATTATTGAAGATAAACTCCGCTTTTACCGAAGTCCAGCATGATGCTTAGCCTAATACAATTGGTAATCACGGAAGAGCTTTGATCGAGAATTCTTCTCCAATGGTCGGATCCCAGCCGATCTCCTCCTACGGTCAAATCTTAGCTGAACTCCTTCAGCCGGTAGAACTCCTCAGCGACCGAGCCCCAGTCGAACTCCTCCAACAGTTGGACTCCTCTCGGAGCTGAACTCCTTCCAGATCTTTCCTTCAGTCGGGTGCCTACAGGAGCCAAACTCCTTCCAAATCTCTCCTTTATATAAGTGCCTACAGGAGCCGAACTCCTTCTGAACTTCTTCTTCAGTTGGACTTCTCCAGGAGCTAAACTCCTTTCAAATTTCTTCTTTCGTCAAGTTCCTTCAGAAGTCGAACTCCTTCTGAACTTTTTCTTCAGTCGGATGCCTACAGGAGTCGAACTTCTTTCGAATCTCTTCTTCAGATGGATGCCTACAGGAGCCGAACTTCTTCTGGACTTCTCCTTCAGTCGGACTCCTCCAGGAACCAAACTCCTTCCGAATTTCTCTTTCAGTCAAGTTTCTCCAGGAGCCAAATTTTTTTCGGACTTTTTCTTCAGACGGATGCCTATAGGAATCGGACTCCTTCCTGACTTCTCCTTCAATCGGACTCCTTCAGGAGCCGAACTCCTAAATTTTTTCTTCAGTCAAATTTTTCCAAGAGCCGAACTCGTTTTGGACTTTTTCTTCAGTCGGATGCCTACAAGAGCCGAACTTCTTTCAAATTTTTTCTTCAGTCAAGCTCCTCAAGGAGCCGAACTCTTTCTAGATCTCTCCTTCAGTCGAATTTTTCTAGGAGTCAAACTTCTTCCGGACTCCTCCTTCAGGAGTCGAACTCCTTTCGGACTTCTCCTTCGATCGGATTCCTTCAGTAGATTACTTCCATATTTCAACTAGCATTCCCCCTCTAGCTGTATCCCCTTTAGGAGTCTGAACTCTTCTAAAATTGATGTATGTCGAAGCTCTTCACCAACCAATGCCTGCTTTCTCTGAACTTTGATTATTGAATCTCAACGAACGATCACTATCATCTGACGACACCTCTTCCTCTCCGTACCGAATCCCACGTGGCCCTGAGCGACTCAGTACCGGACAGCTACAGCTGTCGCCATCAGTCTGCTATATGCGGGATTCTCCTTCATGACAGACTCCATCGGACCTCAAGTGGTCTGCTACCAGACGGCTGCAGTTGTCACTATCAATCTGCTATAGGCTCTGTCTATAAAAAGGGATCCTCTAGATACGTTTTTTCTAAGCTCTCTTCTTCTTCTCAAAACTCTGTAGAACTCTTTTCTGAGCGCTCCATTTTTGTTGGCCAGAAAAGCTGACTTGATTGTCGAAAGGTCCTGTCAAAGCCACCACCATAGACTTCGGAGGAGATTTTATTTTGTAGGTCACCGATGGCGACCTCATTTTTCTTGACTCTAGTTTGATCTAGTATCAACCAGATTCTGCACCAATAGAATTGGTGCTAGAAGAAGGATCTTCTGTTCTCCAGATACACTTATACTTAAAGAAGTACTCAGCCGATCCTATGGATTTTCTTCTTCAAAATTCATCTTCATCCTCTTCCTCAACCCCAAGAAATGCCTCGAAAGAGGATGACTATTCGAAGATCTACCGCTTCTACCGTCAGATCTGGGCCAAATCTGTCTATTCCTACTCCATCGCCGATGCTTCAACCTCCTCCTTTATCGACGATCGTAGTAGATTTGGAGCAGTTTAACCTACTGATGCAGTAGATTCAGGGCCTCACCGAAATGGTGTAAGCCATGCGACAACCCCTGATGGTGGTTTTATCAAAAAATCCACCGTCGGGATGTCAGAAATTGATTCCAAAGAGGAGCACTTGGGCTAGCATATCCATCGCCCCTAAAAAGGAGAAATAGAGAATAGAGGATCCTTGCTTGGATCATGGTTCTTCTCCGAAAGGAACCTTCTCCATCCATGATCGGAAGCCTTCCAAGACCTACGATCAAGTTAATATCCTCGATCAGAAACTACGGAGGATGGATCGGTGGATTGAGAAGCTCGGTCACGTCGTCTCAGCTCACCATGATGACGTCTGCACCGATCCTCCTTTATTTTTTTGAATTATGCAAGAGCCCATTTCGTCGAACTTCAAGCTCTTCCAATTTGAAAGCTACGACGGAACCTCTAATCCGATCGATCATCTAAAAGCCTTTCAGGCCATGATGCTGCTCCATGGTACACCAAATGTCATATTATGCCAAGCTTTTTCATCTACCTTAAAGAGAGCAGCAAGAAACTGGTACTCGATGTTGAAGTCAGGTACGATTTTCTTCTTTGACTAGATGAGCCATCAATTTATGGCTCATTTCGTCAGTAGCCAACGTCCATGCCGAGGTTCAGATTTTCTAATGAACATCAAGCAGAATGAGAAAAAATTTATCCAAACTTATGTCATCCGATTTAATGCTATTGCGTTGGATGTTCGAAATCTGAATCAGTCAGTTGCGATGGCTGCACTCAAGGATGGCCTTCAGAAGAATGATTTGCTATTCTTCCTGAAGAAAAAGTACCTCAAGAACTTTGCCGATCTACTTGCTCGGGCTGAGGGATATGTCCGTGCGGAAGAAGCCTTCAAATTGAAGAATGAAGAAGCCGTAGGAGAGCGACAGACGGGCGAGTTTAGCAAACCTATAGCTGATGGAGGGTCGAATAAAGTTCGACCGTGCTCATGGACTTCCTCCAAGTGCAAGTGAGACCGAACTCCCCCTCGAGCTCATCATCAAAGAAGCTCCGACAGAAGGGTGCAAAGAAGTTCTTCCTTCTGAAGGTTTCACAACTACGTCCTCCTCAATGCTCCACAGACGTCGGCCTGAAGCAAGCCAATGGTGCTATCGCAACTAGAACCACCAATGAGGAAGAAACAATAAGAAGATCGGCTACCTCTCGACATCATCAATTCTATCTCTGGGGGGCTTAGTACTTCAGCGAGCCGCCATCTCTCAGCCTCAGAGCTAGAAAAAGTTTGCCCAGAATTGAAAAAGCCCATATGAAATAAAGAAGGTCGTCCGATCTGAAACTTATCACCTGATGAAGCTCGGAGGAATAATGCTCTCACGATCTTAAAACTTAGAGAATCTGAGAATGTATTGTCGGTAATTTTTCTTCAATAAAACTTCTTCATTTCAATATTATTATTTCTCGATGCAAAAACTATCTGATGACAGAAAAGAAGCAATCAATAGTGGTCATGTTAGGAATAGAAGGAGAATCTCATCCTAATATGAGCAAGTCAAAGGTCTCGTTCATTTTAGACGAGATGAACGAAGAGGTCCTAACAATGATCCTTATGTACCCCCACAGTCCGTTAGAAATAGAAGGAGAACCTCATCCTAACATGAGCAAAGTCGAAGATCTCATTCATTTTAGATGAGATGGGGGAAGAGGCCTTGACAATGGTTCTTATGTGCCCCCACAGTCCATTAGAAATAGGAGGAGAACCTTGTCCCAACGTGAGCAAAGTCGAAGGCCTTGTTTATTTAAGATAAAATGAGAGGAAAAGCCCCGACAACGGTCCCATTGTGCCCGACAATGATGGAAGATAAGATCTTCAACCTCGGTTGAAGATAAGATCTCCTCCGAGCTTCAACATCTACATCAATAAGAGATAAGATCTCTTTCAACCTCGGCTGGAGATAAGATCTCCCTCGAGCTTCTACATCAACAAAAGATAAGATCTCCTTCAACCTCGGTTAGAGATAAGATCTCTTCCGAGCTTCAACGTCTACGTTAACAAGAGATAAGATCTTCTTCAACCTCGACTGAAGATAAGTTCTCCTCCGAGCTTCAACATCTACGTCAACAGGAGATAAGATCTTCTTCAACCTCGGCTGGAGATAAGATCTCTCTCAAGCTTCTACATCAACAGGAGATAAGATCTTCTTCAACCTCGGTTGGAGATAAGATTTTCTCTAAGCTTCAATGTCTACGTCAACAGAAGATAAGATCTTCTTCAACCTCGATTGAAGATAAGATCTCCTCCAAGCTTCAAAGTCTACGTCAACAGGAGATAAGATCTCATTCAACCTCGACTGAAGATAAGATCTCATCCAAGCTTCTACGTCAACAGAAGATAAGATCTTTTTCAACTTCGACTGGAGATAAGATCTTCCACGAGCTTCAACATCTACATCAATAGGAGATAAGATCTCCTTCAACCTCGACTGAAGATAAGATCTTTTTTGAGCTTCAAAGTCTATGTCAATAGGAGATAAGATCTCCTTCAACCTTGGCTAGAGATAAGATCTCCTCCGAGCTTCAAAATCTATGTCAACAGGAGATAAGATCTTCTTTAACCTTGGCTGGAGATAAGATCTTTCTTGAGCTGCAACGTCTACGTCAATAGAAGATAAGATCTTCTTCAACCTCGGCTAGAGATAAGATCTTTCCTGAGCTTCTACATCAATAGGAGATAAGATCTCCTTCAACCTCGATTGGAGATAAGATCTTCCTCAAGCTTCAAAGTCTACGTCAACAGGAGATAAGATCTTCTTCAATCTTAGCTGGAGATAAGATCTCATCCGAGCTTTAAAGTCTATGTCAACAGAAGATAAGATCTTCTTCAATCTTGACTGAAGATAAGATCTCCTTTGAGCTTCAATGTTTATGTTAACAGAAGATAAGATCTTCTTCAACCTCGGTTGGAGATAAAATCTCCCCCGAGCTTTTACGTCTACGTCAATAGGAGATAAGATCTCATTCAACCTCGGCTGAAGATAAGATCTCCTCCGAGTTTCTATGTCAACAGAAGATAAGATCTTCTTCAACCTCGGCTGGAGATAAGATCTCCTTCAACCTTGGCTGGAGATAAGATTTTCTCCGAGCTTAAAAGTCTACATCAATAGAAGATAGGATCTCCTTCAATCTTGGCTGAAGATAAGATCTCCATCGAGCTTCAACGTCTACATCAACAAGAGATAAAATCTCCTTCAACCTCGACTGAAGATAAGATCTCTTCCGAGCTTCTATGTCAATAGAAAATAAGATCTCCTTTAATCTCGATTGGAGATAAGATCTTCCTCGAGTTTCAAAGTCTATGTCAACAGGAGATAAGATCTCCTTCAACCTCGGCTGGAGATAAGATCTCTCCCGAGCTTCAATGTCTATGTCAACAGAAGATAAGATCTCCTTCAACCTCGGCTAGAGATAAGATCTCTCCCAAGCTTCTACGTCTACGTCAATAGGAGACAAGATCTTCTTCAACCTCGACTGAAGATAAGATCTCCCTCGAGCTTTAAAATCTACATCAATCGGAGATAAGATCTCCTTCAACCTCGGCTGGAGATAAGATCTTTCTCGAGCTTCAACATCTACATCAACAGGAGATAAGATCTCCTTCAACCTAGGCTGGAGATAAGATCTCCTTCGAACTTCTACGTCAATAAAAGATAAGATCTCCTTCAACCTCGGTTGAAGATAAGATCTTCTCCGAGCTTCAAAGTCTATGTCAATAGGAGATAAGATCTTCTTTAATCTCGACTGGAGATAGGATCTCTTTCGAGCTTCAACGTCTACATCAACAGGAGATAAGATCTCCTTCAACGTCGATTGAAGATAAGATCTCCCTCGAGCTTCAAAGTCTACATCAATAGGAGATAAGATCTCCTTCAACCTCGGTTGGAGATAAGATCTTTTCCGAGCTTCAACGTCTACGTCAACCGAAGATAAGATCTCCTTCAACCTCGGCTGGAGATAAGATCTCCTCCGAGCTTCAACGTCTACGTCAATAGGAGATAAGATCTCCTTCAACCTTGGCTAGAGATAAGATTTTTCCTGAGATTCAACGTCAATCTCGGCTGGAGATAAGATCTCCCCCGAGCTTCAACTTCAATGTCAGCAGGAGATAAGATCTCCTTCAACCTCGATTGAAGAGAAGATCTCTCTCGAGCTTCAACGTCAATCTCGACTGGAGACAGGATCTCCTCCGAGCTTCAACTTTAACGTCAATCGAAGATAAGATCTCCTCCAATCTTGGTTGAAGACAAGATCCCCCCCGAGCTTCCACTTCAACGTCAACCTCAATTGAAGATAAGATCTCCCCCGGACTTCAATTGCAACGTCAATAAGAGATAAGATCTTCTTTAACTTTGACTGGAGATAAGATCTCTCTCAAACTTCAACCTCAGTGGGTACAGAGTCCGAAAAAGAACTTCGACAGTCGCTTTTTTTTTGTACTCCCTTCCTTCGAATTTCGAACTCAAAAATTGGGGGGACTATTATTGGGGATAAATTTTGCTCCCATCGAAGTCCAGCCTGATGCTTAGCCTAATACAACCGATAATCACGAAAGAGCTTCGATCGAAAATTTTTCTCCAGCGGTCAGACCCTAGCCAAACTCCTCCTATGGCCAAACCTTAGCCGAACTCTTTTAGCTGGCAGAACTCCTCAGCGGTCGAGCCCCAACTAAACTCCTTCAGCAATCAGACTCCTCCAGGAGCCAAACTTCTTTCGGATCTCTTCTTCAGTTGGGTGCCTATAGGAGCCGAACTCCTTTCGAATCTCTTCTTTAGATAGATGCCTACAGGAGCCGAACTCCTTCTGGATTTCTCCTTCAGACGGATGCCTACAAGAGCCAAACTCCTTTCAGACTTTTTCTTCAGTCGGACCCCTCCATTAACCGAGCTTCTTCCAAATTTTTTCTTCAGTCAAGTTTCTCCAAAAATCGAACTCTTTCAGATCTCTCCTTCAGACGGATGCCTATAGGAGCCGAACTTCTTTCAGATCTCTCCTTCAGATGGATGCCTACAGGAGCCGAACTTCTTCCAGACTTCTTCTTTAGTCAAACTCCTTCAAAAGTCAAACTTCTTCAAAATTTTTTCTTCAGTCAAATTTCTCTAGGAGCCGAACTCCTTTCGATCTTCTCCTTCAGATGAATGCCTATATGAGCCGAACTCCTTCCAAACTTCTCCTTCAGACGGACTCCTCTAGGAGCTAAACTCATTCTGAATTTCTTCTTTAGTCAAGTTTCTCCAGAAGGCAAACTTCTTCCAAACTTTTTCTTCAGTCAGATGCCTATAGGAGTCGAACTTCTTCTAAATTTTTTCTTCAGTCAAACTCTTTCCGAATCTCTTCTTCAGTCGAATTTCTAAAGGATCCAAACTCCTTTTGAACTCCTCCTTCAGTCGAATTTCTTTAAGAGCCAAACTTCTCCTTCGATCGAATTCTCCCAGTGGATTACTTTCATATTTCAGCTAGCATTTCTTCCAGATAATCTCCTCTAGCCATATTCTCTTTAGAAGTCTGAACTCCTCTGAAATTGATGTATGTCGAAGCTCTTCACCAACCAATGCCTACTTCCTCCGAACATCGATTATTGAATCTCAACGAACGGTCATTATTAGTCTGACAACATCTCTCCCTCTCCGTACCGAATCCCACGTGTCTCCGAGCGGCTTAGTACCGGACAGCTATGGCTGTCGCCATCAATTTGCTACAGACGACGCCCTTCTCCATGACAGACTCCATCAGGCTTCGAGCGGTCTGCTACCAGATGGCTGCAGCTATCACTATCAATCTGCTATAGGCTCCATCTATAAAAAGGGATCCTCTAGATACTTTTTCTCTAAGCTTTCTTCTCCTTTCCAAAATTCTACGAAACTCTTTCCTGAGCACTCCATTTCTGTTGATCAGAAGAGCTGATTTGATCATCAGAGGATCCTACCGGTGCCACCACCATCGACTCCGGATGAAACTTTATTTTGTAGGTTACCGACGGCGACCTCATCTTCCTCGACTCCAGCTCGATCCGACGTCAATCAGATTCTACACCAATAATTATTAAGAATAATTTTATACTATTAAAAAAAAGTAAAAATGATTATCACGTTCCGAAAGCAACACCCGAGTGATGGCCGTACACTCCTTAGGATAAAATCCTAAAGAATATGCAAAGTCTTAAAATTACTTACAATCTCAACATTCGATGAATACTATTGATCTTAATTTATAATAAATAAATTTATATTAATAAATTTTAATCTTATATAATTTATAAAACTCGATCATCTAATTGTCACTGTTGGTACTCTATCTAATAGATCCTTTCATTCATGATTCCAACCATAGCCATATGCATATATCCTATAACTCTGAAAAAAAAAGAGAAGAAAAAAGGATGGTGAGCTTTATAGTCTAGTAAGAATCATTGTACATCTATACCAATAATAATAATTCAATTCAAAAATAATAGTAAAATACAAATTTATATATCAAATATGCAAAATTACTTAAATAACCATATAAGTGTGTATAAAATATATATCTTGTTAGAAGAGGTATTGTCATCATATGCCAACACATAATTTTTTTTATCATTCAATGTTTAATTCATAACTTGTCATATGCCAACACATAATTTTTGATTTTGGATTAATCATGATCATGCCTCAATCTCAATCTTGGTCTGACCCAAAATCCCATACATAAGCCCATGGGGCCTATCCCAGGCACGAGCTCATAGCGGGCTGTCTCAATCTTAGTTTAATCCAAAATCCCATGCATAAACCCGTGGGGCTGTTCTAAGCATAAGTTTCTGATCTCTATCCACATGACAAGACTAGTTCAAACCATATCCTTTCTATCCAATTATTATATATTAATTTTATTATACCAATTTTAATTTATATTAAATCAAAATAATTATATCATATCTATATGTTTATACCATCAATCATTGATACACATATGTGAAAAATACATGATATACTCATACTAAAAAATTATACCAAAAATAATAGTATCTCAACATGATAATCCATCAACATAAATTTAATAATATAAAATCAACAATACAAATCTAACGATAAAAATAGTATATATAATGGTGATTATATACAGAAACTCTTATCTCTATTTATGATAAATGAAACTCTCAAGACTATGCTCTAACTGTCAAAACTCTACTCGATATCCTCCTATCCAATAAATTATTTTTTTATAAATTTAATTTAATTTTTTAAAATAAATTAATTAGATCAATTTAAAATTCTAAAATTCTCTATTGGGATTCATCGAAGTCTACACTCTATCTTTAAGATTTTTAGAGAGAGAAAATTCTAGAGAAAGAATTTTTTAGAGAGGAAGAAAAAAGTGGAAAGGAGGGTTGTATTTACCTTGGGCTTCGATGAACTCTCCATCTTGGATTCTCGATGGACACGATGAAGGGTTCTAAGTAGAAACTCTGGCGATCCCTACCAATTTTGACCTTGGATCTTGATGGGAAGGACAGGAAAAACTCTTTTTCTTTAAATAGGATCGAAGGAGAGGAGTTTCACTCCTTCTCAATGGAGGATTTTTGACTCCGATTGAGAGTCATTCGAGAAGAAGATTCCTTTATGGAATCTTTTCTCATATTTTTTTGGTTAAAACTAGGTTATTACATTCTTCCTCTCTTAAAATATTTTTTTTTCGAAATTAGCATTCTACAAAGTCAATAATTTAAGATGAACTAAATTTCTATCCCATCCTTGACCTTCTTCCTCTTGCTAAGAGAAAAAAAATTGAATCCTCTATCATAATACTTCCCAAATTAGAACCAATATTTTTTTTATCAAATTTAAATGATTTAAACCACTACGCTTTGCTGTACCCTCTGATATAAACCTACGAATCCTCTAGATTTTTCTAGTGAATTCTAACAAGAATACTACTTTACTTTAGAATCTAAAAAGATCCAATCTTTCAATTTTTTAGATAGATTTAGAGTCATGTTTAAGTTTCTTTGTCCTCAAGTATATTACATCCATATTAACCTTAATCCATTTCTATGAGAAGCCTTTGCATAAGTTTCACTACTCATCTAAAATCCAAAATATCTATATTTTATCTGATAATCAAAAGGATGATTTCAAATCAACCTTTCTTTGTAAAAGAATTAGTTCAAATCTCTAGCAAATTAGAAGATCCTAAATCAATACCCTAATGAGTAGAATCAATCCAATTATTATATATAGAATTTTCTTCATCACAACTCTTAGTATAAATAAATTAACAGATGAAATATTATCCCTTATATTTTAAGACTCATATAAGTCTTTCAAAAAAATTTTAACTCTATTAAATAACAATAGCATGATATTTTCGATCTGCTCAGAAACCTAAACTTGATTTAAAATCTAACATACCTAATAATCTCCACGAATATAAAAAGAATCAAGTAAGCTGATCCAAAGATGATAATTTAAATTATCAAAGATTATATTATAATATATATCTGATGTCCTTAATAAAAATTAAACTAATCAATATAATTCATTATTAATATAGTATATAATCTACCAATTAGTGTAATTTTCAAAGATTATTTCATACTCGAAATAATTTGTTACTCAACCCAACATTTGCAACCAAACGATCAACAACAAAACTAGGGGAGATTATTATGATTTGCACCCATATCAAATTTAAAATTTTAAAATCATCTAATAATAATTAAATAAGTATATTATTGCACTATAACATATAAATATCGTAAATTATATTCTCGAGTCAATATTTCTAACCATTAGATCAAACCCAATTTATTAAAATCTAAGATAACTCATCAATTTTGTTGCATACATTATATATACCATATATGTCTAAATCTCATCATAATATCTAGTAATCCAAAATTCAAACTTTAAATTTTTTACTTTGACTTTTATAATGTCCCTAGTGCTCATAACTTTAAGTTTAAGCATCATTTAAATCATAATTTCAAGTGATCATAACCTAAGTTTTAATATTTTTAATATCATGCTCTCATAAAAAAAATTAATCTATCAATAAAAATATATTTTTTATCTTCACTCATACAATAAAATCTTCCTGCAAGCCATATCCTAAATAACTTTAAAAATTATAATAATGATTAAATAATTAACATCAAGAATTAGAAAAGCCATCATGATCTTTACCCATAACAAGTTTAGAATTTAATTTAAATCATTTAAATAATAATTGAATAAGTATATGCCATACAATATATCAAAATATCACATTTTATTCTATGGTCAAAATATCTCATACTTGGATCAAACCTCACTTGTTGAAATCTAGGACATAACTCATCAGTTCTATTATCATTTATCTTTTATGCATAAATTTCATCACAATACCTATTGATTTAAAATCTAAACTTTGAATTATGTTTGCTATGTTTATTATATCCCTACTGATCATAATCTTAAGTTCAAATATCATTCTGTCATATCCTTAGTAATCATAGTTTTATGCTCAAATATTTCTTAACTTATAGTCCCTAATGATCTTAAATCTAAACTCTAATACTATTCTATCACGTCCCGAATTCAGCATCCAGATCGGATACGTGATAGTCGCATACTTCCTAAGATAAAATCCTAAAAAATATGTAAAGCCTTAAAATTACTTACAATCTTAATATTTGACGAACACTATCGATCTTAATTTATAATAAATAAATTCATATTAACAAATTTCAATCTTATATAATTTATAAAACTCGATCATCCAATTATCACTGATCGTACTCTATCTAATAGATCCTTTTATTCATGATTCCAATCATAGCCATATGCATATATCATGTAACTTTGAAAAAAAGAGAAGAAAGAGGAGTGGTGAGCTTTATAGTCCAGTAAAAATCATTGTACACCTATACCAATAATAATAATTTAATTTAAAAATAATAATAAAATATAAATTTATATATTAAATATGTAGAATAACTTAAATAACCATATAAGTATATATAAAATATATATCTTGTTAAAAGAGGTATTATCATCATATGTCAACACATGATTTCTTTTTCATTTAATGTTTAATTCATAACTTGTCATATTCTCCTCTTATCATACTTTCATATTTCTTAACCTTTTCTTTCTGATTTTAGACTAATCAAGATCATGTCTTAATCTCAATCTTGGTCTCACCTAAAATCTCATGCATAACTCCATGGGGTCTGTCCTAGGCACGAGCTTGTGATAGGCTATCTCAATCTTGATCTAATACAAAATTCCATGTAAAAGCCCATGGAGGTTGTCCAGGCATAAGCTCCTGGCCGACTATCCATATGACGAGGCTAATGCAAACCATTCCTTTCCATCTAATTATTATATATTAATTTTATTATATCAATTTTAATTTATATTATGATCAAAATAATTATTTCATATCCATATACTCATACCATCAATCATCTACATATATGGTAAATATATAACATACTCATGCTGAAAAATTATACCAAAAATAATAGTATTTCAATATAATAATCCATCAACATAAGTTCAACAATGTAAAACCAATAATATAAATCCAACGGTAAAAATAGTATATAATGGTGATCATGTACAGGAATTCTTATCTCTATTTGTGATAAACGAAACTCTCAAGACTATGATCTGGTTATTAAAACTCTACTCGATGTTCTTTTGTCCAGTAAATTATTCTTCTATAAATTTAATTTAATTTTTAAAAATAAATAAATTAGATCAATTTAAAATCCTAAAATCCTCCATCGGAGTACATCGGGTCTACACTCTATCTCCAAGATTTTTAGAGAGAGAAAGTATTGAAAAAAAAATTTAGAGAGAGAAAGTAGAGAGATAAAGTTATACTTTTAGAGAGATCAGGCTTTTAGAGAGAGCAAGTAGGATTTAGTCTCAGGAAGAGAGAGAAGAGAGAGAGAAACTCTTTTTTTTTTCTTTTCATTTTCTTTCCTTTTCTTTTCTCTTTTTTCTTTTTTTTTTTTTCTCTTTCCTCTTTCTCTTTTTTTCTGCCGCGACGGTTGCCGACAGCAACCGAGGCTGCTGCACTGTAGCCCATCTATCCAAGTCCGGCGGTCGATGATGACCACCAGCATTGAAAAATCCCAAGAAAAATAGGGAATGGAAAAAACAAGAAAGAAAAAATCTCAAAAAAATTCGGTAAATTCGGCGGCCGGCAATGATCACTAACATGATGGAGAGGAAAGAAAAAATGGAAAGAAGGAGGGCCGTGCTTATCTTGGGCTCTGGTGAGCTCTCCACCTTAGATTCTTGACGGACACGGTGAAAGGTTCTAAGTAGAAACTCCGATAATCTCAGTCGGTTTTGATCTTTGATCTTGATGGGAAGGAGAGGAAAAGCCCTTCTCCTTTAAATAGGACCGAAGGGGAGGAGTTTCACTCCTCTCGAGTGGAGGATTTTCGATTCTGATTGTGAGTCGTTCGAAGAGAAGACTCCTTCGTGGAGTCTTCTCTCAATTTTTTTTGGTTAAAATCAGATTATTATAATAATAAAACTAAAATATATCAATTTTTTTGTAAGAATTTTGTAATCAAACAAATGCTTACAAGTTTACTGGAATAATATTTAGTCAAATCTAAGCTTGTATGAGCTGGAGCCCGACTCGATGGGTTCTGAGAAGCAGGACCATGAGGCTCCAATGGGGTCTGGTTTAGGTGTCACACTGAGTGCCTCCTAATAATTCTACACAATTCAAGAATTTGTTAAGTGATCCAATAGTAAAAACCTTAGCTGATTCAGAAATTTCCAAACCCTTCAATCGGATTAGGCTGAAACTAACCAGAAAAAATTCTTCTATTGAACCCAGAAATCGTGCCTCCAAATGTCCTAAACCTAGTTCCTCATCCCTTGCTAAAAACTGTAGAAAATTAAGCTGCTAAAATTGGATCATGGTAAAATGGTGGCCAATTTTCTTTTTTAAAAAAAAAGGAGAAAAAAAAAAGGATAAAATGGTGGCCAAAGGTATCAACCAAAACAGTACTCACAGAGGTTAGAGAAAAGATATGCCATGTGATCTTTAGGTCAGATAAATATTTCCTTGCCAAAAGAAAAGCGAAATATGATGGTGATGCTCTAGTCTAGTCTCCAGACTCTTTAGGGTGACCATGTTGTCAGTGAGCATGCACATGACTCCAAAAGAAGCTTTTGCATCAACATGTAATTTTCTTCTGCTGGTGAATGCAATTTCAAGCAGTTCTTTTAACCAGCCACGAGGGCTTCAAAAAGGAGGAAGAAACCAGGTGGAACTTACATAAATTTAAGATGATAAGGACATGATACAAACTTTCCTAGGATTTAATTTATCTTTAATATAAGATCGGACAAATGCAAGTTAAATTTCAAGCTACCAGATGAGCAATCAAGCACCTGATGGATTGAACCCGAAAGAAAAGAGCAACTGAGAGAAAACTTAGCAGATTTCAGCCAGTTAGTCTTCTAAAATACCAGCCAGTAATCATGCCAATTCGTATAGCGCATCCCTGCTACCACCAGTCTATCAACATATGATCAAGGACAGATAGTAACACATGGTAAGATTACGATTCTAATTACTTCAAATGGTTGGAAGAGTTAAAAATGAACTGAGCTGCTCATGAGCAGCTTGGCTCGGCTCACAAATTACCCGTTCGAGCTCGGACCAGCTGGAAAACAAGCTGAGCTCAAACATTTTTCTAGAGCTCCTCTCCATAAATGAGCTGAGCCCGACCATCAACTCGCAAATCGCGAGGAAACTCCGCTCAAAGCTTAGTCAAGCCAAGTGCGAGCACTTTATGTGAAACTTGGCTCGAGCTCGAGTAGCTGTTGCGATATACCGAGCCAAGCCGAGCCGAGCAGCCTAATACTCTGCTCAGCTTGTTTGCACCCCTGATGGTTGGTTCCTCGTCACCATTTCAGCCCAAGGGGAAATCAAACTTTACATGTTGCTTCAGTTCATAATTTAACCTGCTGGATCAAAAATTTATGAGATGAAAACAAGAAACAGTGAGGGGAAAGAACACCAAAATCCAAATTCATCAAACAAATTGTCAGATTCCATCTCCAATCAGAAAAAAATACAAGAAAAATTGCACAGAACTTATACATACCCAAGAAACTGATGACATTTAAGTCTAATGCCGACATGAAACACGCATATTTATGAGTGGTCCGGCAAAAGCCAGTTAAGGTTCAGCAGCAGCAGCATTAGACAGGTACTGAAATAGGAACAAGTTACAGTTGGCATACATGTACCGTTCATACGATCATACAAACCATAAGTTTATGAGTGGTCCAACAAAAGCCAATTAAGGTTCAGCAGCAGCGGTTTACCAAGATAGGAACAAATTACGGTTAGCATACATATATCGTTCTATATTATTATTCAAACCACAAGTCTTTTTGCATTCAGATAGTTCAAAGAACCCAGCCTAGCATAAAATTGTTCTCTCCACCTGTGTTCCTTGGTACAGCTGCTTCTGGAGGAACAAACTGGGGATACCTGTTTGAAAACAGGTGCTATGTGCATACATGAGTCAATATTAACCATAAATTGCAAAGATTGACGACGATGATTTAGTTATAGGTATGAGCACCGGCATCAACATGAGGAAAGAAAAGTGGTACCCTATTTGTAGAGTGGGTTCACAATCCATGCTGCTGGTTTGAGATGGCTGCATGGAGAATGCATTGCTGGATACTCCTGCATCAGAAGCCCATGATCCTTGAATGGCTCTGAATGTGGCACCTTCGGCCTCAAGCTGGAAGATGGACATAAGCAAGATAAAACGACCGCTGAAAAAGGAATATAAGATAATTACTTGTATTTGATGGAAAAAGACCTTGTTCCTAAGCTGCTTATTTATTTCGCCCAGATGACGCTCCTGCCAGGGTGACAAAATAAAAATTTTCTCACAACACCATGTGAACAAAATTTGAGAATCATAAATCTGTAGCAATTACCAATCATGGTGATGGCATGCAAATATTATAATGGACAATGGAAGGTGATGCACCATAAAGATCCATATCTAGATATTTAAACAATTAACAGAACATTGGTGCTAAAAGATTAGCTAACTCGTGTTGTTGAAAAGAAAAAGGTTTTCTTTTTTGGGTGCGTCTAGATGATATTAAAACATTCATATTTTTCTTCCATTTTGTTCAATTCTCCATTTCTTTCAATTGCCTGGAGCCCATTGGTCTTGGTCGAGTTTCAACGAAGGTCGGCCATCAAAATTTTTAATTCTTCGAGCTAGTTTTCAACAATGTTAGAAAAGGTAAGATCGTAACATATCGATGCCCGGTAGAGAAGGACCTATAAAAATGAGTCCACCAATGGACGTTAAAACTGAGCACAGATTATGCATTTAAGTAAGATGTCTTCAGTATAGAATCATGACGTCAAACAAGTAACAAATATATATACAAATTTGCTTACTTTCTTCCGAAGTTCTTCCATCTGATCCAGCATTATCTGAGTCTGCAATTTCGAACAATAGATGAGTAAAATGCAAAATTGGATGAGCACAAGACTATCATAATCCAAGTTACGAAGGACGGCATGGTAGGTTCTGCCAGGAACCATCGAAACTTTAAACTAAAAGAATCTAAAGCAATTGATTCTCTAAATTAATCTTCCATAAGTTTTCATAGCTTATTTATTTTTATTTTATTTTTTCCTAATTATTTATGATTCTACACATGCTCTAGAAAGTGACCGTGCTTGATAACAAGAGAATGCTTAGCGGAACATCTAACCAGTCCATATGCTATGAATAATCTATTTGAGCTTAGCAAACCGTGCTCTTGGCGACTATTGAAGACCGCAGCCGACTTTTTAAACTGATAGAGCAGCCAATTTAGGGTAGCAAGTAGCAACCATGGAGATAACTAATATTGAGATAAGTTTTGCACAGAGGTATCTATAAATATTTATCATCTTTTGCTCCAAAATATAGTTCTTAGTATCCTTGCTATGCATCAAGTGCAGACTCATCTACATCCAACGACCATGTTGCCTCGATGCTCTGTTTTAGCCTTAAGTATCTACATTTGATACTTGGATATAGGTATTAGTGTGTTGCTTAGATACCAGTGAATTAGAAGAAATTCATTGAATGCAAAACTTCCAAGTGACAAAAGCCAATGAAATATTGGGGCAGAAACAAGCCGAGCTAAGCGGATTAGCAAGCTTAGACCTACAAGTTGTAGGCAAGAGGAAATCAAGCTCAATAGAGCATGAGAGCATATGTTCAAGTTTAGCTTTGTTTGTGATCTAATCAAGCTTGAAAAAGCTCATTATTTAGCTGAAACAGACTTAAATTTACTTTTACAAGCCCAAAGTGTTCATGCTCAGCGCGCTTACGAACGGCCCTTTGGGAGGTAAGACCGATAATTAGAATAGCCTCAGACTAGCGGACTTGAGTGATCTAAACTAAGCATGAGTTTCCTTGCCACCCAACTTATAAGGACAATTTTTATGCTGCCATTCTTGTTTGTTGCTTCAAATAGGAGCACCATGTTTGCTGAACTATGCCAATAAATTAAAGAAATTTATAACTGAAAAGAAATCTATCCAGGCATATTGTCAAATGTAATGATCTAATTACAGAATAAAAAATTCTACCATCAATCATGATGTATATCCATAACATTCCACGGCCAAGAAAGTTATTCGGTGAATGCGTTATCCTGCTGCTTTATCTTTTTAATTACCTTGTTAAACCATATTTTTACCACATGTCCTAATAGAGTTCGATGAGAGAAGGCAGAATTTTATCAGGTACTAAAATATCAACAATCAACCGAGTTTAAAGCTACCTTGATTTATATGCAACTAATGTAACCTACAAGAAGTAAGAGGAAAGGAAATGACCATCCACTTTCCCCGACGAAAGTGTTACAGAAGTGATTGAGAATTGATTAAAATACATCGCCATTACATCACAGAATTCAAGCATTTCGAACTTTAACATCCTACGGTCGATGGTTATGAAGCCAACATCAAGGAGTCAATTCATACTTGGAGAGCGCTGGATCTGCTTGCTTTAAACATATGTTGCATTTACCTAATCTTAGAGCAAAACAAAAAAAAGAAAGAAAAGAAAGCACCTTTCTTTGCCTGGCTTGTGACAGAGAAGATTCAAGTTGTCGTTCAAGTTGTTGCAGTTCTTTGACACTCAGCGGTCCAAGGTCTTCCCCCAGCAAATGCCTTAACATAAATTACATATTAGTGTCTTCAAATATATATATATATATATATATATATATTGCAATGCAAGTAAATTTTTCAGTACATCAGAAATGGTAGCAGCCGATGTTCTCATAAATCGATAGGGTCAAATATTTGTGTAATGCTAGAAGATGATTGATCGATATGCTAATATTCTTCATGGTATGGTATTACTGAAAAAAGATTAAGAAAAAACCTCTGTGAGCGCTGCAGAGACTCTACTTTTGCCTTCAACATTGACATCTCCTGGAACCAGCCCTGCTTTTTGATAAACAGGTCGATGTAAATAAATCTCATGTTTTTTTAGGCATTTATTGTTAGGACAGGAAAAAAATTCTTTGGAAAAAATCACTTGCATAATTTCATGCTTCGTCATAGAATGTTTAAAATCATTCTTGTTGAAAGAATAAAAGTGAAGAGCAAGAAAATCTCAATATGCTGAATTAGCAGACATACTTGGAGCAAGTACGCAAAATCTAGCAGATTTTCTAATTAAACCGATAAGGCTCGTGTTTCCGTTTCTAGTCTTTTTGATAATATGACATAAATAAAGCATGCATTTATTTGATACCCAATCGGTCCTCTCCCCGCGCCTCTATTTTTGCTTCTTCTTTATGGACTTCAGCCTTGATATTCTCCTCAAACACCTTTGACAAATATATGAAGGACATAATTACTGTTTATGAAACAGTTACGGCCAATTTCACAAGTTGATGAGTTGTGGTTTATCCGAGTCCTAGATCATAAGAAGATGCATTCCTCAAATTTTATTAAAGTGGGCCACAAATACTTTTCCTAATTGGGAAGGAAATAATTAGTATATCTATCCAAACTTCATATCTCATGGTGCTCGATCATATCCTTTGAAGCATAAGCTTGACAAGTTTAAAAATAATATGCTGACCCACAGAAACCATCGAAATCTACTAATCCCAACCATGCCTCAAGCGGCTCCAATTGTGATACGAAGTATTGAGTATTCCACACTACAACGGCTTATGCCAAGATCCAGGATAAGATAAGGAAGCTATGCAAAATGCCTGTAGTAGAAAAATTCCGACAAAAATATTTTACCATGGATTGTGGAACCATCTCACAAAGATATTAGTGCATAAATCACAACAATAAAAAACGTTAGTTCCTATCGCTTGGTAATCTTTGATTCTTTGCACAAGCACAAAATATATCTGGGACAAACCAACAATTACTTGATGGAGGCATTTTAAGTCCACACAAACCTCTATGCAATTGCACGAGCCTTGATGGGCATTTAAGATTAATGCTAGCTTAATACATGAAAATATCCTAAATAGATCATAACACTGTAGCTGAATTAACAAATCAAAGCAGATACTTTGAGGGTAAAACACCAACTTCCTCTGAAGCAACAATATGACTCAATGCGTAGGATCTTGAAACTTACCGTAGCATCCATTTCGAGATCAAGAACATGTAGTGAACAACCGGCTAACATCAACCATGACTGCAAATACTATAATGAAATTGACCGTTGGCGAAACACATGGAGAATACTCAAATTCAGATACACATGGAGTGATTTAAGCCTTCAATCTCCCACACAAAACTTCTAGACCCCAGCACATGCAATTCACGTGCATAAGCATAGTTTGAGCCTATCCTGGTTCCATTTTCTTGCAAAAAATAAGAGGGGATGGCTAGAACACCCTCCATCCTATCAAAATGCAAAACCTTAGTCTAGATATACCCGAAAGGATGTTGAGGCTTAATATAATTCTTGTCCCCTTCCCTAAAAGATAAATCTTTTGAATCTAATGGCATGCTACATCAAAGAGTTAGTGCCCTCTAAGGACACATAATTCTCTAGTTTGCTATATGAAAAAGATGACTGCTATTGATAATGAATGAATGAACTAACTTGAATTTATTATTATTTTTCTTTCTCATTTCTCTTTTTCAATATTGTTTTATTAACTTTCATGTTAGTCTATAGACCTAAAAATTTGTTAAATAAGGTACTATCTCTTTTTTCTTTTGATTTTTGGTTTGGCATAGATATCTCTTGTACATTATTTTGCCTTTGTGAACAAGCTACAAAGGACCTATCAAATATTGATTTATATTGGATGGCTAAAAAAAGAAAAAGATGGACAATTGTCTACACAAGAAGTATATGTGAATATATCGAAAACTAATTCAAAATTATAAAATAATATAAAGAAAATAACTTAACTAGTAATGTAATTTCTTCTCATCCATATTATAGAAATAACATGAAAATGAAATTAAAAGCATGCTTTGTACCTGTGTCTCCCGATTGGTAACACTAGAATCTTGAGATGCATAGCAACAACGTTGATATCGCTCTAAAGTTTTGCTGGTGCTGCGGTAGTACAATATATTAGGAAATATTGTTAATTAGCAGTTAAGGTGTGCAATTTTGTAGCACAAAATAAAGTAGAAATTTGAAGATAATAGCTAAGAAATCTAATAGAAAAAAAATATGAATATAAGGTGGCAATCATACTATGGATAATTAAAAGCTAAATACTATAATAAAAAAATATAAATAATAAATTTAATATAAACTATAAATTAATAAATAATAGTAAATTATATCATGTAATGAGAATAGGAAACAAAATTCTAATGAATCACTTATCACTTAAGCAAACCTTGATGTAAAAATAAATTTGAAGAGTCCTCTATTCAAGAAAGTTTGAATAGTAAATGTAAAAAGAATGCTTGAATAATTTTTCCTATTGTATCTAGTTTAATCAAACTGGCATCCTTAACAACATAATGGATTGACAACTACTAACTGCATAGCAAATGTTTTGTTATATGAATAAACCTTTGTCCTAAAAAAATATTATTTTTAATCAATTCTTGTTCTTCCTAGCTTGTTGACTTTTTAAGATATATCAAAGACAATATTTGCTCTTAGTTTTCTGCTAATATCCCATCAAATCAGTTCAATTATAAAATAAATAAATATAATATTATTGTATATCCTATTGTTAATTAAAATACTAATATATCAATAATTGTTTAGTTAGTTGCATGGCACTTCTTCCTAAGGGCTTGCCCTTGAAGGAGGTAGTGGGCTAAAATCTTTGGTATTACTCAATCTTTTTCATTTTGGCTATGTATAAGAGGTAGGAGATTTTTTAAAAAAAATATTCGAGCTCATCAATTTAGGATTTTACAGTATCATTGTTTTCGTCATTCTCAATGCTAATTACCTTTAAGCAGATTTAATTTCACTTTGAGATGATATTTTGAATTAAAAATAAGTTTTTTTCCAAAACTTATCAAGTTTTAGAATATTATGAACACTTATAATTCTACTCAATAATTCATATAGATAAAAATAAAATAAAATACTATTTTTTCTCCACATTCAACTATAATAATTGAAGAATGATGATAAACTTCAACAAAAACTAATATAAAACTTTCAAGGGAATAAATGTAAAGGAGTGATAAAGTCATATTAGGGTTTGATAAGTTTCAGAATATTATGAACACTTATTACTATAATTCTACTCGATAATTCATGTAGATAAAAATAAAATCCACATTCAACTATAATAATTGAAGAATGATGATAAACTTCAACACAAACTAATATAAAACTTTCAAGGGAATAAATGTATAGGAGTATTAAAGTCATATTAGCGTTTAACTGCTACTTATTGGCACTACAATAAAAAATATAATGGCAATTGTTGGGTTATGGATAGGTCTAATTATCTTCCCTTTCCCTCTCTTATTATCTTTTCTTTGTTCTTAAATTTAACTTTGCACCTAAATTGGTGCCTTGCCTTCCTATCGATTTTCATCACTCCCTTGTTCCAGTGCATTAGAGTGCTGCCTCAAGATATAAAGAGAGAGAGGGCTGGGGGAGTGAAGTGAGGAAGAGAAAGAGGGATGGAAGAGACCTACACGAAACATATAAGGTAATGGATGATGTGCTTGAGAAGGTCTCATAATCAGAAAGAATCTGAGAAAATTTGTCCTATTGGTTTTCATATTATGGTGTAATTGTTAATATTCTATGCTTGCCGGTAATATGATGTTTTGTAATCTAATATTTTATAGAATGGTGTATATGTATAACTAGAACTAATATCACTGATTTATATCTATATAACTAAATAAATCCTACATTTTAATCCTGGTAGCAACAAATCTACTTCTAATGTTATACCATGTCTATTGAGCTATGTATGTTATGCGCCAATAGGATAAGACTAAATATCATGATTTAATAACATAAATCTTTCTTGAATTTCTTAAAGTGTCATATAACTGAATTTTTCTCTTGATTCCATGGAACCCATGAGCTTGTGCATAATAAGTAATATAAAAGGTGTTACAAAAGAATTGGTTGTAAATGCAAGCTAAGAAATGTAGTTTAAAAAGTCCACATAAATTTTTATGCCATTCTGGTAATTTTTCTCAAATTAAAAGAGTTACAATTTAGTAAAGCTCAGAATAGTTTGTCATTAAGTTTATATATATACACTTTCTTTTGAATTTTCCAAGTACAGGTAGATGGGAAATATGATGTGCATTTCCAACCAAATATACAATAGCATCTTTGCCATATATTCCAAAACTTCAAGAAATAAATGATCAATAAGCGCTGACACTTCTCTTTTTTCCAACCAATTTTACAATAGCACTATTTTTTTGATAAATATACGGTGCATTTCCACCACATGCACTATTTTTTTGATAAAAAGTAAAATATTGAATTTAGTGATCTAATATTTGATTTTATACTTTAATTCCTCTAACTTATGCTTCCATCTTAATTAAAACATGACTCATTTTTAGTGCACCTAATATCTGTTACACACTAAATTAGTTGATATTGTTGTTGAGGTGAGTTCATTCAAGTTGACTTTTTTTAATTCACTTATTTTATTTTAAGAGGCTTCAACAGAAATCAATATGATGATAATTCTTCTACCACAAGTACTATTTTTTTTGACAAAAAGTAAAATATTGAATTTACTGATCTATTATTTGATTTTACACTTCAATTCCTCTAACTTGTGCTTCCACCTAAATTAAAACATGACTCATTTTTAGTGCACCTAATATCCGTTATACATTAATGGGGCATTTGGTTACACTTTTTGATTTTTGATTTTTAAAAAATATTTTTTTATTTTTTAAACTTTTGCTATTAAGCAAAAGCAAAAAAGCATGTTTGGTAACTACATTGCTATAAAGCAAAAAATAATTATATGCAAAGCAAAAAGTAAAAAGCAAAAAAAAATTGCTTTGGATATAAAGCAATTATTTTGATTTTTTTGCTTTTTACTTTTACCTTTTTATGGTGTTACCAAATATTGCTTTTTGATTTTTACTTTTTAAAAATCAAAAAGCAAAAAAAGTACTTTTTATTTTGCATATAATTACTTTAGTTGATATTGTTGTTGAGGTGAGTTCATTCAAGCTAACTTTTTTAATTCACTTGTTTTATTTTAAGGTTACCAAATAAAATTGAGATTTTGCTTGGTTTAGGGATACTAAAATTGCATAAATCATTTACATGAATTTTTTGTAAGGGATTTACATGAATATTTTTAAATAAATGAAAGGGTTACCTTTGTTCAATCTATTCTACTATTTTGGTAAGATTATAGATTAGCATAGTGACCCAAGTCAAGCATAACGTGGTTGTCAATCTTTTTAAAACCTTCATTCTACCCACTTTGAAAGTGCCCTAAATTGGGATCAAAGGTAGCCATTTGGCTAAATAAATGAAATAGGGATGGATAAAATGGGCTAAGTATGCATTATTAATATTGAGCATGATCTTCATCTTGACTTAGATCTTAGTTTATTTTGGTACTGGAAACTCCTCAATGTAAAAGCTAGAACATCTCATCTCTTACTATCTCAGGCATATCGAGTACAAATCTTAAAATATCAGCCGATACAATCAAATTCTTATTTTAAATGTATCTATAACTAAAAAATTCAAATTTTACGCTTGAAAAAAGTTGATAATGTCAAATACAAATATTTAAGAATATTTCAACATCCTATTCCTAGCTTTCAGATGAGATATAGGAAAATAAATAATCTTTTCAAAATTTCGTGCTTTCAATCTTGAGCAAGATAAATTAAAATTTCAGTTCATCTTAGAATTGGTTACCAATTAAGATTGCCGAGATTTGAGCATTTAAATACCTTGACCCTTAACCAAACAAGGTCTTCAACTATTTCCCAAGAAGAGCAATGCCAGGATGCCTAAATAGGGATCGATTTTAGTAGACAGCTATTGTGGCGTAGACTATTCCGTTAACATCATGTTAACTTTTGACTCTAACTGATATTGCTAATAAAAACGTTCATCACCATTTTTGTTTTTCAGGTTAGTCCCATATTTGGGGTTTCCTTCCAAGAATAACATCTCTAACTATTAATAGACATCATATCATGCCAACCCAATTAATATAGCCTCACAAAACTCCTCTAAATCACAAAAATTATGTGGTTACTGTTATAAAGTTCCCCACTATATCACAAGTTGGTCTATTTATTGATACACTTTCCATTTTTATAATATCTTTCTTTCTTCAATAAACTTCATCCCTAGAGCCTTTGATACAATGAATCCACTGCACATATCTTTAGACATAAATTCTAATGCATTGCTCCTACATTTCTATTTTTGATTTTTATATAATTTCACCTCCTTAATTACTCATTTCCTTTAAACTTCTTCAAACCACCATCATAAACTCATGATCTAGTGCCCAGATAAGGACATCTTGGACCAACATGCATCCAGGACTTCCATCTTTCAACATTTTCTCCTCACTTTTAAATCATGAAGAAACCATCTCCTGACTAAAACTTCTAGATTACATGGTAACTCAAGATAAGTCACTCCCATCCTAGAGGTGGATCACCTCCTTTTCTTTTTCGGTCTATCATCTATTAGCCAGTACCCTAAACATTCTAGGGACCTCACAAAGTCTTCTTTAGATGAATGAAGTATAATTTCTTTAAATATATAAAAACCACCTTAAGTATCTGCAACAATTTCAAAACTAGTTTAGACTTAGTGCAAATAATTTGAAAGCCTTTCCTAGCAGATACACTTAAACTTTTTTCCTCGTTATTATGATAGGTCATCATACTTCCTCTTCTGATATGTTTCTTAACCAATATCTTGAGATGGAATAGAATTTGCTTGTACACTCAAAAGCATTGGAAACCTCACAAAACTAGAGTCCCCTCATACATGATCATGTTAAACATTTTATCAACCAATTCCAATGAAATAGGGCATGTAACTGCAAGGTATTCACTTGAGTACAAACTCCAAACAAATATTGTTCTTTAAATGATTTGGTAGTGGATATGTACAGTTACTCATCCACTATAATAATCATAGTTTCGAGAGAATTGCTTCTACATGTTACAAAGAGTATCTAGGTTAAGAGATACTATTTGCATAAGCCTAACAATAAGAAATATGAATACATCCTCTGCAAAAATGAGTAAATAAATTGACAAATGTATAAATACTTGCACAACGAGCTATTCAAAAAGCTATCTCTTTCCATGATTTTAAAATATAGGTTCCTGCTGAACCAAGAATACCGCTCTAGGCAACTCATACACTGCCACAACTGCTGACCTCACCATCCCAGTTGCTCAAGTCTTCAATAGAATCGTACTTGCGTGCAAGCTGAGAGCTCCGGCTGAAACTCTATCACTCCAAAAACATTCAAATGCACAGCCATGATGGCAGGAAGCTGCCTCCCCCCTCCAGCATCAAGCATAGTACCAGACTTCGCTCAAAAAAGATAAAATCATTGGGTTTGGTAGATGACGCACTCACATTGATGGACATACATTTCATCAACTCCTTAACTCCTTCTCAAATCATTGCTATGGGGAAGAAGTGTGGCATGCTCTTTGAGACAAGTGACGTCCACAATCCAATTCAAGACTTGAAGATGCTGGAGAACCAGAGGTCTCAATAGTGATGTCATGATGGTTGTAATATCTACCCTTGCATGTTCCACTTGGGATGGCAGTTGACAGCTTATCCTTTCAGACTCTCATTTTGTTACTCCTTATGTATCACCACCAATGTATGAGCTGCCTAGTGGCATCTTTTATAGATACCTTGCCTTCACAAATCATGTCAAAAGAAATAGCATCACAAGTCTGGACTTTATGAAGGAGTGGTTATCATATTCCTTTCAAATTTTTCCAATTCAGTTACTCCACACTCACTCATGATACTCTGTTGGAATGTTCGGGGTCTGGCAGGCCACAAAAGAAATGTGCTATAAAAAAATAATAAAGTAATCTAGATGTCATGTGATCTACCTGCAGGAGACTAAACAAAGGAACATCACTCAAAGATTACAAAGGTCCATCTGTGGCAACAAATATTCTGGTTGGTTTTCAAAAGATTCTATTGGATCAGCAGGAGGGCTGCTTACTGTTAGGATTTGATACCTCGAATTTAACCAACAGTAGAGAAGAATCAAATCATCAAGCAGTCGAGCTGGTTCGGATAGGGATCGAGTCGGATCGAGCTGGCTCAAACTGCAATCGAGTCAGTCCTCTCAAGTAAATAGAAAGTAGAAGTTCAAACAAGATGCAATCGAGCCAGCTCAAACTCTAACAGAGCCGGTTCGATGAAGACGAATAGAACAGGATGAAATTTTTTATTTGAAATTAGACTGTGATTAATTCAAAGGATCTACGAGAGTTGCATGTAGACCATAGAATCCAGCGATCACGAAGGGCAACATCATGATCTAAAGGTTGAAAAATATTTTAAGACTCCATCAAGATTATGTTTGACTCATATTAGAAGAAAGAGCCTTATTAAAACTTCTGTGAACTGCTAAGAAGAAGATTCTCATCATATTTAAAGAACTGAGATACTATGGACTAGGTGGTGGCACGTGTAACGTCAGAGGTATGTAGAGAGACTCAGACAGTCATCGAGAGGAGCTTGATAGAGTGCTGAGTATGTAAAGCTCACGAGAGAGAAGTTAGGTGCTTAGCATCCAGCGCGGAGGTTGTAAGGGCAGAGTATCTTGTAGCTTCTAAGGATCTTCTTAAAATTCTGAGAAAATTTTTGTGAGGGTTTGAGGCTTTTTGTTAAGAGATTCTTATACAAGAATTGAGTGGTAAGTTTCTCTTGTATTGTTTGATTTTTTTTTTCATAGTCGAGCTTTGCATGTCTTGTGAAGATGAGTCTTTGGGCTGATCCATATACTTGATTGTGTTCTTATTTTATTTTCTTCTTTTTTTCTATTGTAATATTTTGATACTAGATCCTTAACAAAGTGATATCAAAGTAGCTGATATCCCAATAGATTAGTATTAGAGTCAGACAGTACCAGAGTGCAAATTGTAGCAATGAATAGAGATTGAAGAATATATAGAAGATAAGTACAATCAAGATGGAGATCAACAAGTTCGATGGAAAGGATAATTTTTTCTTGTGGTAAGTACGAATAAAGAATGTTCTCATCCAACATTAGTTGATCGATGCTCTCTTGATCGACGAGATGCCAGTTACCATAGAGATGAAGAATTAAAAGTAGATCCAGATACAGACGGTGAGCATGATCTGCTTGTATCTAGCAGATGATGTGGTGATTCATGTACTTGGCGAGACTTTTTCAATGATGCTATGGTCGAATCTTGAGGAGTTGTATATGATGAAGTCGCTCACCAACATACTATTTTTTTTAAGACAGTTCTATCACCTACAGATGGATAAAGATCAGAGCGTGCGAGAGTATCTATCCAACTTTTAGAAGATCTTCACCGATCTTCTAAGCGTTGGTGAAAAAGTTAAGGAGAAAACCAGAGTGATGGTCTTGCTAGCATCACTTTCTCTTTCGTATGAGTTCTTGGTAACTGCTCTTTTAATGAAAAAGAGTATCATTAAGATGGATGAGGTCACTGCAATGATAAAGCTCTGATGCCCCTTTTAAGCCTTAACGACATGGAATTGCCTCACGTGCGCTTTCAAATCCACACAAACGCTTTCGAGCTTGAATGACAGAACTAGCCAGCCCTTTTTCGAGCGAGTGTTTGTTGCGGGCTGGAAGGACAAGCCCTTTGAACCCGTTGAGCAATGAGATTCTTAGAAGAAAAAATCTAGCTTCGAGCTTAGATGGCGGCAACTCAGCTTTGGCGATTTCTGAAGGAGCTAGAGGCAGTAGATGAAGCGATAGAGGATCGCGAGGAGAACTATTCATATCTAAGATGAGGGACCAAAGCAAGATCAAATACTACAGATGTGATGAGTTGGGGCATTGAGTCAAAAATTGCCCATAACTCAAGGATCGGACAAGGACTACTGTAGCGATGGCAAGTAGCGAGTTAGAGGATGATGTTTTAGAGATATCTGACGAGGTATCTACTTTTCAGTGATGGATTTTAGGTTCTGCATACACATATCATGTTTGTTGTAGAGAGGAGCAGTTTGACTCTCTAGAGAATAGTGAGGGCACTATTTATCTATCGAATAGATCGAGTTGTGCGATCAAAGGCATCGGCATGGTCAACTGGAGAACAAATAATGGTGTAGTAAGAAAATTGAGGAAGATCTGATACATATCCAATTTTAGGCAGACTCTTATCTCACTGAGCAAATTTGATTTAAACGGCTACAGGTGAGTAGCTGGTGATGGAATCCTAAAGATCATGCACGATGATAGGATGATATTAAAGAAAAAGAAAAGAATGAGAGAATATTACTATCTGAGAGGAAGCCCAGTGTGAGATGGAGCTTTAGGAGCCAGAGGAAGTCCAGTGCAAGGTAGAGCTCTAGGTGGAGGTGGATCAAGCATGGGATGAAAGACTTGGAAGGATGACATGCGACGTCGTAAAATAAAATTTTTATTACCACAGGAGGCTATCCCAAGCAGGTCTTAGATCAGGAGGATCACAATAGTCGATGATGGTAGGATCGAGTGGTCTGGCTTAACTCACATATTTGCCTATCCATGATCAGCAAGCGTACCCTAGGACATGGGGGCGAGATGGATCATAAGCTCTCAAATTCAGATAGAGGTCAAATACGAATCCAGATGAAGATTGTTAGGATTTAACTTCTCGAATTTGATCCACAGCAAAGAAGAATCAAATCATCAAGCTAGCTCGGATATAAGATCAAGTCGGCTTAGACCGAGATCGAGCCAACTCGAATCATAATTAAGTTGGCCTTCTCAAACAGATAGAAAGTAGGAGTTCGGACGAGATGCAATTGAGCCAGCTCGACCTCTGACAGAGCCGGCTCGACAAAAATGGATAGAATAGGATAAGATTTTCTATTTGGACTTGGATTGTGATTAATCCAAAGGATCTATGAGAGTTGCACATAGACAATAGGATCCAACGATCACAAAGAGCTATGATTATGATCTAAAGATTAAAAAATATTCTAAGACTCCATCAAGATCATGTTCGACTCATATTAGAAGAAAGAGTCATGTTAGAACTTCTATGAATTGCTGAGAAGAGAATTCTCATTCTATTTAAAGGACTGAGATACTGTGAAGCAAGTGGTGGTGCGTGTGGTGTGACAGGCACGTAGAGAGACTCAGATAGCCATGGAGAAAAGTTTGGTAGAGTGCCGAGTACATACAGCCTGCGAGAGAAAGAAGTAACAAGTGCATAGCATCCAGTGCGGAGGCTATGAGGGCGGAGTATCTTGTAGCTTTTAAGGATCTTCTTAGAATTCTGAGAGAGCTTTTGTGAGGATTTGAGACTTCTTATTGAGAGATTTTTGTACAAGAATTGAGTGATAAATTTCTCTTATATTGTTTGATTTTCTCTTTCATAGTGGAGCTTTGCATATCCTGTGGAGACGAGCCTTTGAGCTGATCCACGTACTTGATTATGTTCTTATTTTATTTTCTTCTTATTTCTTACTACAATATTTCGGTACTAGAACCTTAACAAAGTAGTATCAAAGTAGCTGATGTCCCAACTTGCTGGAACGATGAGATCTATGAGGGTAGTTTCATTCACTCTAATGATTTCTCTTGGACCATTAAGCTCATAGGCAAGCAAAATGAGTTTGGCTGGATGCTCTCCAATATCTATGGTCCACATAATGAACATGACCGAAAGCACCTATTTGCTGAACTCAGTGACCTAAGACGTTCATACTCTCTACCCTAGGTACTTGTTGGCGATTTCAACACTACTAGACTACAATCTGATCGAAAGGGCGTAGGTGTCTTCCAAAAACCTTCAAATCTATTTAGTGCATTCATCAACAAACATCAACAGAAATCAAACCCTCAAACAGGCATTTTACCTGGTCTAACCTAAGAGAAGTCCCAACATTGGCAATCCTGGATAGATGCTTCACTTCTACAGACTGGTTCAACCGCTTTCCATTAGCCTTCCTCTCTGCAATGACCCGGACTACTTCGGATCATACACCACTCCTGCAGATGAAACCACTGCAAGGTATGACCTTCGTTCATAAATCTTTTTGCTTTGAAAACTTCTGGTTTATGATTGAAGAATTCGAGAGTAATGTTCGACAGTGGTGGGATTTGCCGTCCAACTCTGACAATGCAATCACCGTTATTGTGACAAAACTCAAATTCCTCCGAGCAAAACTGAGAACTTGGAATCACACAATGGTTGGTAATTTAAATATACAGAAGATTAATCTCTAGCCAAAATTGACCGTCTAGATCGGCAGAAGGAAGCTGCATCCTCCTTCCCACTGAATACCAAGAACATTCCCAACTGAAACTAGAACTTGAGCAACTACTATTATGCGAAGAAGTGATGTGGAAGCAGCGAGCACGAATACAATGGCTCAAACAAGGAGATCGAAATACTTAATTCTTCCATGCATGGATGGGCTAGTAACAGACGTCGGAAAAATTTGATTGTAGAACTACAATCCAACGGAGAGTTCCTAATAGACAATCGAAAGATTCACCAGACCTTCAGAGACTACTACATTGGACTCTTAGGCACAGCATCAACTCTGAGTGTCAAAGCAGATTGGCACTTATTATATCCTGGAGAGCAATTACCTCTACAAGATCTAGAAAGGCTTTTCATAGTCGACAAAGTGAAGAAAGCGATATTCTCTTTAGCCTCTCAAAAGTCTTCAGGATCGGATGGCTTTTCCTTTGCATTCTATAAGCGATTTTGGGACAAAATTGAAACAGATCTGATGGCTCTGCTGGTCGGATTCTATAACCATCGACTCTCGCTTGACCGGATCAATTACTCTTACATAACTCTCATCCCTAAGAAAGAACAGAGCTGCACGGTACGTGACTACCGTCCAATATCTCTCATCCATGGTATTACCAAAATCATATCTAAGGTCCTTGCTACTAGACTTGGGGAGAAAATGCATACTTCGACATCACCAACTTAGACAACCTTCATTCAGGGTCGCTCATTGATCAAGAGTTTTGTTGCAGCAAGAGAATTGCTCTTCGAAATACATAAACACAAGCATAAAAGAATCTTATACAAACTAGATTTTGAAAAGGTTTTTGACTCCCTTGCCTGGCCATTTCTGATTGATCTGTTAAGATCAAGAGGGTTTGGTAACTGCTGGTGCAAGTGGATCCTGAACATCGTTTCAACTGCTAAATCATCAGTCTAAATAAATGAAACTCTCGGGCAACCATTCCATCATTGCCGAGGACATCATCAAGGAGATCCGCTATCCCCTCTGCTCTTTGTTCTAGCTGCTGACATCTTAGATCGAATCCTTCAAACAAGAGTTAAAAATGGCATTTTGGAAGGATTGGGAACCAATACAACACTCTTTCATAGTCTCCAATATGCAGATGATACTCTCATCTTTTGTGGAGCATCTAGAGACAGCATCAAAACACTGAAATTTATCCTATATTCATTTAAATTGCTATCGGATTTACGTATCAACTATCATAAATCCTTAGTACTGGGTATTGGCTTAACCCAAACACATGCTGCTCAGATAGCAAAAGTCCTTGGTAACAAACACTCTGAATTTTCCCTTACCTACTTAGGAATGTCACTACAATACACAAAACTGAAATCAGGAGATTGGGCACCGCTCACAGAAAGGATCTTGAAAAAGTTAGCAACGTGGAAAGGTAAATTTCTATCACTGGCAGGCCGAGTGGCACTTCTTAATGCAGTTATCTTCCCTCTTGTGACTTTTTGGATGACAAGCTTCAATATACCATTGCACATAATCAAGCACATTGATAGAAGTAGGCACTCCTTTCTTTGGTGTGGAGACAATCAATGGAAGAATGGCAAAAGCTTGCTCAGTTAAAAATACTGTTGTCGACCAAAAAAGTTAATTTGGAGGACTGGGTGTTACTAATATTAGAACTCTCAACCTGATCCTATCTCTTCGATGGTGGTGGAACATGTTTTGCTTAGAGGCTAAGCCTTGAAAGTTGCTAATCCAACAAGCTTATTTCAAAAATCAATCCATCTCACTTCAAGATACCAATCTCCGTAACCTTTCTGATTTCTGGAAGGGTGTCCAACGGAATATGGTGACTTTCAAAACTTTGGTCAGATTTAAAATAGGCATGAGAACTCAAGCATCCTTCTGAGAAGACACTTGGGCTCTTGACTACACTTTAAAAGATTGGTTTCCTAAGCTGTTTGAACTTACGTAGAATCAGAAATCTTCAGTTTTACAGGCTCTTAATCATTTCAATGGTTCTGATAGTAGGCTAGCTTTGGACAGGTTGGCTTTGCACTCAGACATCCTCATACTCAACCAAATCATCGCCACAACAGCCCTCTCAACAATAGTAGATAAGGTATAATGGAAATGGTTCCCTAGTAATAAATTCTCTCTCAAGAATTGCTATGACTTCCTACATGATGGAGGTATTCGACCATTCTTCAGCACCATAGTTTGGAAATTCAGAGTTCCACCAAGAGTACGTTATTTTTTACATCTTTGCTATCTAGATAAAATCCTCACAAAAGTAAACTTGATAAAAAGAGGCTGGATGGGAGACCCTAAATGCATACTCTACGATGAAGCTATTGAGTCAACAAACCATCTATTCCTCCAATATTCGTATTCTAGATCAATTTGGTCTCCTTTCCAAAACATACTTGGACTTCCAGCATTACTGGGAACTCAAGATCAGCTCTGGAGGGTCTGGAGAATGCAACAACCAATGCTATTGCTGACCCCGAACTTAGATATTCTAGTGGTAGCTGGATTTTGGTGCTTATGGAAGGAACGTAATAAAAGATGCTTTGACTTTCATGCCCTCCTCCCTCGAGTAATACTCTCAAGAGTCAGCAGGCTATATATGCTATGGGTAAGATATCTCTTCAAAGGTAACAACGACAAGTTCGACCCTGTAGGTTCACTAGTTCAAGGTTTTTTAAACAATACACCCAATCAGGATTCCTAATTCCTTCGACAACACGGGATATAAAGCTTGGGAAACATGTGCGTGTTCTACTTGTCAACTAAAGCAAAATAGCAGGTCTTCATCTCTAAGTCATTGGGACACTGGCTACTAAATTCGATAAGTCTTATGCTGCTACTAACGCTTACTACTCATGAAGCAATTTTTGGATCAACTGGATCTTCAGATGTCTCCTCTTTTCTTCTTTTGTAAATGGCTTGAAGTTCCAAAATTGCCACTCTTAATTATGCTAAATCTCTGTAACCTTTACTTAAGCTGTAACTACTTACTATTCTAATACAACTTTCTTAAGTCAGGCCATTCTAACTCAATTTCATCAAAAAAATAAATACTTGCATTGTTTAGCTTAAAAGATGCTAAGATATATGATAAATCTACTCAAACAACTAATGGAAGGTGAGGATATTATTAATAAAATAGTATTAAGGAAATATATGCATTTTTAATGTCATCAAGATTTGAAAATGGAATGCTTCTGGGAGACAGCAGTATGAAGGTTAAGAAAACAGAATCATTAGGATGAATGATCTTTCAAATGTTTAGGAGAGGTTTACATAGAAGAGGGCTTCAATGATGGAGAGAGAAAATATTTTCTTTAAATTGGGGTAAGAATTTAGAAACACATGACTGACAGAAGTGAATTGAGAGGACTTCAATGATGGAGAGAGAAAATATTTTCTTTAAATTGGGGTAAGAATTTAGAAACACATGACTGACAGAAGTGAATTGAATGATCTATCAAACTTTTTAGTAAAAATTCAATGATGCAATGAACTTTCTCATAACTTTGACATTTGTATTGTATGCTTGATGGTTAGTGCCATCACTTGTAGATGATATTAAAGTTTTAATGTCACAGTAATCAAATACGTATATCCCAAACATATATCATGAGTAAGTGCAACTAATAAGAATGCTTAAATAGCTAGAAAGATAGAGAAATAGGGATTCATTTCTAGGGCTGGGCAGGAGTGGGCTGGGGAACAGTGCTAGGGGACTATTAAAGATAGTGTGACTATTTGCAATATGCACTATATTGAAAATAACACATGTTAAAATCATGAAATAGATATCATAAAAATTTTGGAAATCATATTTCTAGAAGAATTAGACCTCGATACGAACAAGGAGAAATAGAATCATAGGTCAAAGAAAAACTGATACCTATATGTTAGTGTATGACATCATTACAATAGACTCCTAAAGTTTTATAGAAATTATTATTATAATATCACATTCTTAGATTATACAGTTAAAAATACATGTATAAATAGATATATGTATTCCTGTGTTTAGAGAAAACGCCTTTTGTAATATTGACGTGTTTTCTTTTTTATAATTTGGTGGTTATTCATCATGACTCAGGTATGTATATAGATATATGTTTTATGTGTTGTGGAAGAGGACCATCTGTAATACATGAAATAAAATTGTTTGACATATTTCATTTTTGAGAAAACGGTGGAAATTCGTCACTACTTAAGTTTAAACCTCAGACATCTCATCAAGAAAGAAGGTTCCAAACAGTTGAGCTAACAATCATTGGCTAGTATTCAACATGAAGTAGTTTTTTCTACTTTGACAAATATTCATTTGTCCAATCTAAAAATGTCAGCTTGGGAATTTCTTGTACTATGTTAGAATCACCATGGATAGTGGATTATAAAGCAAAATCATCCATTATCTTTGAAGATAGAAACTGCTTATATTGATGATAAACTTGGGACATTTGTAGAATTATATAAAAATGATCAAACATGGTATCCCATGTTACATCTATATTTAGTATAGCAATTAATTTAAACCATAATATTGATTACCCTAAGTTTACCCTAATGACAATTCTGAAAATAACATCACATCTTTGGAGGCAGTTACATGCAACTGTATATGGTGTACAAACATTTGATAGAAGCCATGTCTAGTCAGTTGAACGCTGTACCCAAATTAAACTCATGATTATGACACAATGCTGCTTAATGTAACATTTCAGCCTCATAGGCCAAGCATTATGCTCATTCCTATTCTTGTTTCTTTTTAAGAAATCCTTCTTCCTATACTAAAAAGGATTGAATGTTTCAAAATCTAAACACAATGCAAACTGACGTTTATGCAGTATAAGATATAAGGTTTATAGACTGTTCAAGTTGTAGTCATAATTGGAAGCTAATTCTAGCAATGACCTATTTCCAAGAAAATGCATATTTAATTATATCACATAATGGAATCAACAGTGCAACTTATAAAATGTTAAACTATGGTAGTTTCTTTTAGGAAAGATCATCTACAATCTACGCAGATGATTATGCATGCAATAGAGTAGACAGGTGAAATAACTTTTTAAAACCCTCAGATATGAAATTTGTAATTCATAAGTTGCAATTTTGCTTTCATTAGTACTTTTAGATCAAGTATAATCTCAATATAAGCACATTTTACAAACCATGTTGGGGCTTGCGGAAAGTTCACATTGGCGTACAAAATTCATGTATCAGTTTGTACTTATATACGATGTTGATTTGTGTAGTATTGCATAAAGTAGGAAGAAGAGAGAACATGAGCAGACCAATAGGATGGTGCTGATTCAACAAAAATGACAAGCAAAAAAATGATATCTGAAAATTTGAACAAAACACTCCTATAGCAAGATCAACGTGAGTTGTACATCTCTTTCTCCCCAAGAGTAAGATGGGAAAAGCCCATCAAAATCTAGTGAGATCTTAATTTTTTTATTTATTTATCTTTTTTCCTGACAGAAGATCTTAAATTATTGTGATACAGAATTTGAACAAAGGAAACCGACAGCCAACCCCCATTGATTTCATTAGCTGAACTGGTTAGCATTCTCATATGTTTCTATTCTAGTTTTACTATAAGAACAACATATTTGGATGCAATTAATATGAAATAATTTGAAGATTTGTAAGGTTAAATTAATTTTGGTAGATCCTTTATAGATGATTATTGACATATAGAAAATAGGAAGAACATGAACAGGCACAGTGACAAATAGTAAATTCATTACAATCATTTTTGTTTGGTGATTTTCTCTTTTCTAGTTATGGTTGTTTTTCAGCATATTAAGTTTGTTATACCCTTTGGAATAAATTTGCTTAGTCAGTTTGAGTTTATCATTCCTTTGGTTATTACGTTTTTTTTTTTTTTTTTTTTTTTTTTTTTTTTTTTTTTTTTTTTTTTTTAAAATAAAAAAAGAAGCTATTTTGTAAGTTCAATACAAATCATCTTTATTGTTTAAGTATATTTTTATGATAACATAGGAGGAAACTGATAAAATATTCTTCCATTATGAAAGCTAAAATGATCAATATAGAATTGAAGGCCATGGTTTCATGTTTTCACGAGATTCCATACATTTTGTTTCTGTCATTACCGTGCCTTTTTAAATATAATTCAATAATTATATATGTAGAAATGCTTCTAAGTTGATTGCTAGTTATGTATTTTGCATATAATTTACAACCAACACAGTAGGATAGTGACTAGTTCATGTGTTAAATAATTTGTTTCTATTTAACAAACATACGTTTTATACCCATCTGCTTTCACACGAATGTTCCTTCATATGTTTTATTTGGTGTCTTCCATTGCAGCTGTAAGAATTAGGAGTTATTTTGGTTGCAGGCTTTATAGCTTGCTGGTACAGCTCACCTTCTCACTAATGAAAGGATGAAAGATTTTTTTTTTTTAAAAAAAAGCAATAACTTGGTTAAGTACAAAAATTGGTATACTTTTTTGTACAAATAGTCGAGACTTGCGATTTAAATAATTAAATTCAAAATTTAGAAGTACACCATTTGAAATTTAGATACTATAATCACTTCTACCATACATTTCTTGGTGGTAAAGATAAACGTATAATAATAATAATAATAATAATAATAATAATAATAATAATAATAATAATAATAATAATAATTTATGATTGTGCTTCTTGAATTCCATTTTGTCTTATTTTGGACACGAATATTTCAGTTTCATCTCAAAGATGCTAATTTAAACACGCAGGAACAGACGTGCTATTATACTATGAGTAATACAATGTACATGCCTTGAAGAATGTTGTTTATCCAACTTAATGTTGAAAGTTTACTATAATATTGGTTATTTATGCATTATCCTTTTTGAAGTATATTTGATTCTTTCATATCATCCAAACTTTAACTGCTAGTGATCATAGTTTTACTAAAAGCAATTTAGCCAGTTCTAGTCCAGGCAATCTAAGAACCTTGGAAGGGACAAACTGGGAACAGATTTAATCTTTGGTATCTTGCACAAAGTAAGTATTCCGGGACCCAAAACTGCCATTGCACTTGCCAGCCCAAGCCTCTGACCATTGGACCAAGCAATGAACCCAAAATTATAGTTTTTTTGGGTTTAGCTAAAATTCTACTGGACAAAACTCAGCATAAAATTGTGAGAGAACAAGTTTGAAGAGTGCAGTAAACATAAGTTTGAAGTGACGCACAGAACTGAAATATGTTAGGACTGTCTCAATTCATGAGAAAAATCTGATGGGCATTGGACCAGACATGCACCTGCATCTGACCATCAGGAATCTCTCTCTCTCTCTCTCTCTCTCTCTCTCTCTCTATATATATATATATATATATATATATATATATATATGTATGTATGTATGTATGTATGTATGTATGTATGTATATTATTTTTTTTGATGAAAACCATGAGGAATGAGTAATTAAGTCAATACTGTTTACACATCCCGGTTTTTATAATCACAAAGTGTTATATGATTTTTCTCCTATTGCCGATATTTCAAGTGATTGTAAAGAATTATGTTCATGTTTTATTGCACTTCATTATGTGTAAAAATCGCGTGATTGTCAGCCATCAAAGCAGCTAACATCATAGCTCAGTTTACTTCCCACCATTTACACAATCTTATGCAAATTTCTTCTATTTTTCCTGTGCTAATCTTTTCAACGACTAAACCTACAGAAGCTTCTACGATAGTTATCCAGCTAAAAATGTAGAACTGGATGGATCGATTAGCCTGAGAAAATGGTAACTACTGACGCTGCAAAAACGGATTAGTTTGCAAAGAAAATAAAAGCTTCAAAATGGTTGTCTGAGACTGTTTATTAACTAAGCCTCAGTGGAGTAGGAGTGGGAAAGCAATACCTGAATTTGTTTTATTAACTATGTCTCATATATAGGAAAGAAAAAGAGAAGAAAAGAAAAACAAGCACCCGAGACTATTGTATTCATTAAAGCTCGGAGGGGTAAAAAATCTGCATCCTTCTATAGATCTAATGTTCTCACCTGATGGACCATCGGAGTGCCAGCTCTGATAACTGGATTCGATACAGAGGTAAAAAAGAAAGGAGAGAGAAATCTCTTTTAATCTTATTATTTCAGAAGGAAACAAAAGGTGAAGGAAAAACAGAACCTAAGCATTATTGTCAAGAAAAAAACACATAATATAAACACAAAGATCAAAAGATTCGAAACAACTGCATCAGATGACGTGTAACAACTCACTATACACAAGAAATGGCAAGAAATATTCACCTGCTAATTAGCATTTATAACACGTCAAACGTATACTCTCAGTACATAGCACCGGAAATGGAAAAAAGCCGATTAATATTTTATTAATGCCCTGAAAGAAGTCTTAGGAGGTCTCTTTAATTTGGCAATGGTTGCAAGCTTAAAAAATAAAAAAATAAAACCAAGTTCAGTAGCTGGCATGTGAGATAGAGACAAATCCCAGTATCCCAGTGCAATGAGAGAGACGAACCATAAGTACACTGAGACGACTAAAACACCAGTAGATGAAAATGGAAAGAGCAGGCTCATCTTTCTCGTTATAAACCCGGAGCGTAACCACCATTTTCTTAATAAAAGACCAGCCAAACACAGAAAGGGGAGAGGGAGAGAGAGAGGGAGGGAGGGAGGGGGAGAGAGAGAGAGAGAGAGATGGGTGTCTTACGAAGAGAATGGAGGGATAAGCTATGGTTAGGGTTTCTCGAGTGGTGGGGAAGATACCCCATCCAGTCGTCACTCGTCACCATACGAGACCTAATGCTAGAGCTGTGGATAGCCAGGCAGGAGAGCACAAGGCAAAAGTGACGGCAGGACATGCTAAAAATAAAATAATAACACCAGGAAATAATTATAGATCAAAATACTTCTAAACCTACTCTCTTTCTTCCGAGAAGAGTTAACGAAAAAGAATAAAACAAATGAAGCAGGCGAAAGAGAGCCACAACTTCGCCATCCATCTTAGCATAGAAATGGCAAAAGAATCAGATCTTAGATCTGCAACCTTGAATGCAATAAATAACAAAGAAAACGCCAAAAAATAAGCTGCCAAAGCCCAACCAAGCATAGATTCAGCAGCTCAGAAGTTCAAACATCGGATCTATATATTTCAAAGAGAAAAGAACGAAATCATGAGAAAAAGAGAGAGAGAGAGAATTTTTAAAGACAGGGAGATGAGAGCGAGCAAGAAGGAAGAAAAGAAGAGAATAGTTATTATACCCAACGCTGCCGAACTCGTAGAGCTTCCCGCGGCTGGAGAAGACGATGAGTGCAACCTCGGCATCGCAGAGGACGGAGAGCTCGTAGGCCTTCTTGAGCAGGCCGTTGCGGCGCTTGGAGAAGGTAACCTGGCGGTTGATCTTGTTCTCGATCCTCTTCAGCTCAACTTTTCCCCTCCCCATTCTCTCTCTCCAAGCACTGCTTTCTCTTGCGGTGGTACTCTCCAAACACTTGCCGGAGGAGAGAATATAATAATGGAAAGGTAAGGAGGTGGGTGAAGGAGAGAGAATATTAGAAGCAGACAGGAAAGGGCACCAATACTGTTGGCTTCTTTCTTTCATCTTTTCTCTTTTCCTTTGCGTTTTAATCTAAAATTTTCACCCTAATTACCCCTTCTAGATCTTAATTTAAATTGGTAAAATTAGAGGTGGAAGCCCCTCCACCTTTCGGATAATTCCTTCTACTAGATATGGGAATATGAGCTAAAATGGTCACTCCATTGCCATGTTCCCCACCTCCCCACTCCTCTACCTTTCACCTAGCCCCCTACACATGATATACCTCATCACCTCTATACCCTTTCTAACGAAATGGACCTTTTTAATCACTTCAATGGGGAATTGAGTCAAGAACTCGTAAGGTTTTTTTATGTATTTAGGGAGAGAAAGGAGGAGAGAGTGTTGAAAGGATGTTACCCTTCTGATCTTACTAGGTTCTAGTCACTAGGTGGTCACGTCCGATGCAAGAGGAGGGGAATAAGTAAGCGTCAGAACCTGATCACGGAGATACGTGTCGGCCGTCGTAGGATGCTTTGCATCAAGAAATATGCATCTAGCCGTCCATTTTTTACCTCATTTTATTATCTTGAATGGAGAGCCAATCTTAGCGCCGGTCACGCTTGTCGTCACATGAGGCCCAGCCGTTACCTTGGTACCTCCGAAATCCCCGTAGATGCCTTCCTCTATTCCCGCCCCTTGGATAAGATTATCCGGACCATCCGATCACGCAATCCCCCACTCCACCAACTCAAATGTGGTACATTCCTGGCTTCAAAGATATTTATGGCTCACATAGAGGGATCCACCTCTGACACGTATCCTTATACGTAGCCATGTGGATCCTGACAAGCATTTACCACCCATCACTCTGGTTTATATCAACCACGGAGGTAAAAAATTAGTGCTCTGGCTACAAATGCCAGAATCCTTGCAATTAGCCGGTACTGGAATACTATTCTTATATTTAAGCTTATATTTGAAATTCTTTTCCTCCTCGCTGTTATGATCTGCACATTCTCTATGGTCTCGTTCCTGTAACAAGGCTTTCCTTTCTTACGTTTATTTCTTCTCTAGTATAGTTTTCTCACCAATCTGACTCTACTTTGGGTACCTTATCTTGGAAAGAAAGAACAAAAGGGGCAAGGCCGTGATACATGGATCATTAATTGCCAACAGGAGCATGAACGAAGGAAGATATTTCAAAGCTTTGGTTGCTAATAGAAGTTGGTGATGGGTGTGGTAGACGTGTTGTCCTCTTCCAGGAAGCCCCACTGAGTCCATTAATGTAACTTGCGCTCGGTAAGTGGGACCCTTGTCTTTCTCACGATGGAATCCGTCTCTTACGGCGTCTGATAACGTTATTTTATATTCCATTTTTTCCTCTTCAACTTCCATCGCTGTATGTGGTCCAGAGAAAGACACATATATACATCAATATGAAGTGAAACCTAACCCAACCCAAGCACCAAAGGGACCCTAAGATATATACTTCAATAAGACTCACATCTAAACCATGGGTGTACGAGGAATCTATCTCCACAATTAAAATATAGACGCGTTTTCAAATGTGTTTCAACCAGAGTCTACTAGCTACCAGACGTATATTTCTTGGTTCAGAGCCCTATCATCTAGGAGATGCTATCAAGTTAAAGCCCTCTCAAGTCAGTTCTTATGCGCGCTCAAAGCCTAGCTATGAGATCTCCGCCTATGCCACAGTGCTTTCGAAACATGCAGAGTTGGATATTCGTAGGTGAAGACTGGATGGTGGTAGATAAAAATCTCCATCCGACCAATGTAATTTCTTACTGTCATTGGCTCAGTCGCAGGGTTACAGCTCGTCTGAAGTGAATCCTCCCTGTTCCCTGCTTTGCGATTTGCTAATGCTAGCTAGCTCTCAGCTGCTTGACTGAGGCCTAGCTAGCCCTGTGGGCTGTGGCTCTGGCTCCTGAACGTTGCGACACATCAACCCCAGTCCTTTCCCTCTTGAAAGGCGACCAACAGCTGTAATCATAACTAGACGCCTAGTGTAGCATTTGGTACCGGAACAAAGCTGATATAACCCTTGGAACAAAACAGGGATAAGAAAGAAATAGTTATTCCTGGAATAACCATTCTCAGGAAAGAATTTTTGCCCCTTTTTTGGGACAAAAGAGCATCCGCCAATGGTTATACCAAAACTTTGAGCCCAACAATCGAAAACAAGAAGGATTTGTAGAATCACTCTTGGAGGAAAATTGCTATTCTTATTCCATGCTTTGTTTTTCTTTTTGCTGAACCAAATAAGCCTAGCTACTGCAGTACCCTAATGAGAAGAGGAAGGTAGGTTTTATTTTGTGTCATCTTTTGAAGCCACTAGGTTGGGCTCGATGGTTGGGGAAGAGAAAAATTTCTGCGCCTATACGGGTTGGAGGAATCCTTAGGCTTTCTTGTTTGGACTGAGGAAAAGATCACTGGTCGCGCGTCGGCGTACGCGGCTTGCAACCTGTACCCGTGCCCCGCGGTAAGGAAGGGAAACAGTGGTGGGGGCGGTGGTGGTGGGGCCGGGGATTGGATTGGATTGGCCTTGGCGCTTTTAACGGTCGTCGAATTGGTCCACCGCGGAGATGCAAAGGAACGTGCATTCGTCCTTGCCCCCGTGATGGACAGGCGATGCCTTCTCAGCCATCCATCCGACATGAGCTGCATGTGGACGTCAAATGGCAGCAGTTCCTATCCGCTTTATTGACCCCCACAGAGGAAGGTCAGCATCATATAAACCTTATGCTTTGATGTACACCATGGACTTCTGCTGCTTTGATCATGGATGCCACACCAAGATACTTGACAACATTGCATATGATATAGAAGTACTTCAAGGACATGAGTCACTGTGGAAGGTACGTAGTTAGTTATGGATCTCATGTTTTCGTAAATTAATACGTTATGGTACCATACTCACTGATAACAACAAGTGATGTCTCTAACATAAAAAATTATAAATTTTAATATAAAAAATTATATCTTCAATCATTATTATTTAAGTTTTGAATGAATTCTCGATTCAAAATCTACAACTATAATGATCTGCAATTTATGATCACAAAAAAAATACTAGATGCTTCTTGCAAACGACGAACAGTATCTTGATTTTCCTAATCTTACTCCGAGTATATCCGATGAAAAAGATCTAACAAACTCTCGAATAAGTAGGAAACCAAGTCCATAAATGCTCTTTTATAACGTACCTCATCCATCAGAGATAGTATCTGAATCAATCGCAAAGACTGAAGATGGACGATATCCACGATGGTTGAATAGAACTTAAATTCATCTAACCATCAAATATATCCTTATTACTTTATTGAGATTTATCTTTAGTCAGAGTCCAGATTAATTAAAATATATAAAACAAAATTAGATGCGTGTTAATATGGGCCACATCCAAATGGATCTAATTAGAGAAATCACAATATTCTCCCACTTGGCCTAACCTAACACAAGCATCTTCGTTTTAATTATTTAAAGCATTTTCAAAAATCTTTAGTAAAATCTTATCTGAATCTGATAGTTGAAAAACTGATATGGCCATATTTAAAAACTTAATTCCTCCATAAGATATATACTGTATACTTGATTATGCAATAATCATCAGTACGAATCATAATGGCAAATATGTTATCAAATAACACACGATCTTCCATGTATTACAACATCAATGACACCTCATAAGTAAGTTTTTTATGTGAAATTTTAGCTTTATGAATAGACTAAACTTTATGCCTATTTTTTGGTCAATTTTATATCATATGGTAAATAGCTGATCAGCATAAAATAAACTGAATTATAAAATTCAATGTGATGACTTTATACATAGCATCCAATGCATATCAATTACTAAATGAGCTGTATTCCTATATGATCCACTTGATCCTCAAAATTTCGAGAATAAGTCCTTTAGTCAGTGGATTTATAATTATCAGTTTTATATGATATATTTTACAGATACTATACCTTTTATTTTCTCATGAAAAGCCAAATACTTAACACCAATATACTTACTGGCGCTTGTACTCTTCATACTGTAGAAAAATCATACTTGCAAAAGATATTATCACAGTATATTTTTATTGGTCTACTAATAGAGTCACAACTTTAAGTCTTGTGATAAAATTTTGCAATATTATAGCTTGTGAGAAAGTTTCATATAGGCTACGTAGTTTGTTTGTATAATGAATGTGGTAAACAAAACCTTATTTTACATACATCCATAATATAGTACTTTTTGTAGGTAGAAAGATATCTCTATAATAGACTTTCTACTATTAGTACATCTATCAAAGTTTGAATTCTAATAGCCTATTACTTTATGATGATTAGATCGACTATATGTAAGCATGTAAATTTTTATACTCTACAGGTAATGTATGACTTTCTTTGCAACTTTTTTATGCTCTAATCCTAAATCATATCATTAATAATGTACAACATTGATGCAATAATGTTTGCACCCATATAAACATGTGCATAGGTTTCCAACACTAGATGCATAGGTTATAAACTTTATTTTTTTTATCTTTATCTTAATTCTTGGATATTGTGCTTCATTCAATGTATCACTATAAACGCACATAGAGAAATATTTTTCTCTCCCAAATTTAGTACTTTAGATATGTAAGTCCTGTAAGATAGTTCAAATAACCTTAAGGATCTGTCCATGTAAATCTGAATGTCGATAACTAAAGTGACTTTATCTATATCTTATATCTTAAAATTTAAATATAGAAACTATTTGGTTTTCTTAAATGAACTTAAATTTCTATTGGCAAGCAGAATACTATGAATTTACTTCCACTGATCTTTGGGTATATAGAATTAAATCCAAAAATCATGATGATCTAATTAAAAACTAGATACCATAGTGTAAAAATTTATTTAAGTTCATAACTGAATTTCTTTAATCCACAAACTATATGCCTTTGTCCACTGACCACAAAATTTTTTATGTGTTATACCATATAGATCTCTTCCTCTAGATCAACATTAAGGAAAACTATTCTTACAACCATCTGATGTAGCTCTAGATAAAAAAATGAGCCATTAGTCCATAACAATTCTAAAAGAATGGTCAATACTTTCTTTTGTGTAAACCCCTTTACTACAAGTTTGGCTTTATATCATCTAACTTTATTTCTGATATGATTGTTATCCATAGAGCTCAGCTTTTTTTTATGGTATCTAACCATTGAAGGTATTTACACCACTCATGGCTTGTAAGAACATCTTAAAATCATCAACTCTTTTATCCATATTAGCCAAATATACCATATAATCTGAAGGTATAGTAGATTATCTTACTTTAATAGATCTCTAGAGAATTGTCCCTTGAACCATTTATGACTGTGATTAGATATTACTTCTTTGGCAATTGAAATCTCATAGAGTAGAGTTTGATGAAGTGATAATTCCTCCTGAATATTATCTCAAAGAATAATAATAGAAATTATTACTTTAATCTACTTTATAGGCTTAGTATTTTTCACTAAACATACCAATCTCTAAAATCTAGCTTTAATAATTTTTTATTATTTGCAAGATGGATAATAAAATCTATATCATTTTGATATGATGTACTAGATATTATATACTAAAGTACCATGCCTGATATCTTTAAAAATTTTACTAATGGTCCTGACTATTATTCCATCTCAGTATATCTACCATAATATTTATCATCTTTATGATATCTGACTAGTTTAATCATTCTTTCTGATTAATCTTCTACCTCTATTTCAAATTTCTTAATAGGCCTTAAAGACATCAACCTTATCAAATAGAAGGTATAAATATATAAAGTGAATTGTCACTAATGAAAGTAATGAAATATTTTTCTCTATTAGATATGGAGAAGAAGTTTGCATATAATAGTATAAATGAATTCCAAAGTATCTTTGCTTCTTCTAACATCCTTATATATGTATGTCTGCTTTATCTTTATGTAGTTATCATATGTTATAAAATTAGTAAACTTTGATGATCATAAGATCATTTTCTTCATTAGCCTTATAACTCTTTCCAACCTTGATGCCATAACATGAAAATATTTTTAAAATAAAAACCTATTTCAGGGTCCAACTATCTTAATAAGTAAACATACTTATTTTTTAATGAGAACAAATTATTTATTTTCAGTCAGAGATCTTTTTAATAGAAAGTCTTAAAACTTATTAGCAATGTGCACTAGTATACTAGAGTCAGTCCATTAGGTAGAACAAGGAATATTTACTAAATTGAATTCAAAACTTACACAACAGTAAAGGATGTTTTTCTTTTGCAGCCATCTTTTACACTTTATGTAACTTTTCTTTATATGTTTCTTCTTTTTGCAGAAGAAGCATCTAATAATTTTATTAATGGCTTTATCTAATGCTACCATAAATACTTTTTCTCTTCTACCTTTGATATCTTAGGTACATCTTTTCTTTATCTGCTTTTCCACCAACTTAATGTGAATCAAAGTTCATATTCTTTATATTTTTTTTGATTTAATCTCTTCTCCACTTATGTACATTTGGTCAATAATCATTAATTATCCATTCCTCATTATATATACTATAGAAGATCTTAAAAAGATTGATCTGATGAAAAAATAGTGAAGATAAAGTGGACTAAAAGATATATGATATGAAAACTTTAATATCAGATTAACTATGCTGCGATGTCTCTTATTTATATAATGTACTCACGAATGCTAGCCTTTATCTTAATAGCTTGTTGATTTCTACTCTACAGCATATATGACAATATGAGCCTTGTGACATGATCTTCTCATATGTTAGTTTAAGTTAAATTTTTTGTAAAGCAGACTAAATCCATTCAATAGCTCACGATTCTTAGAAAGCTCTTTTGATATTATATATTCATCTATAAGTGGTGAAAGTTCATCAACTTGATACATCAGATCAAGGTCAGCACATTCTAATGTTAGTAATATTTTTCTCTCTTTATTCCAAAAAAATTAATCCATTAAGAAAAAAATTTTCTATGCTGTTATCAATAATTATGAAAATTAATACTGCAAATAATACATGCTCACTTTATCATCAAATAATGAGACTAATTAAATTTTATTCAAAATAAATATTTTTTTTTATATTTAACTTTGGTAGTAGTAAATTTTATCCTTTCTATGGATAGAGATGCATCACACATAGAATTTATTAATAATTTATTAATAAGATCAATAACGTAGATATCAAAAGATAAAAAATTTTTATACTCATGAGTCTAGAAAAAATTCTATCCTCAATACCTAAATTACCATCTTATTTTAATTAAATCATAAAAATAATCACTCTTTGTAGATAAGGTAAATTATTTTAATGACTTAATTATAATTTTGTTCACATGTCATTATATTTTATTTTATAGTCTTTATATGATATTTACTATATCTAGGATATTGTGGCTATTCTTGAACATAATAAATCCTCTAACTTCAATATGACATTGAACACATTATCATAGATATGATAATAAATTTGCAATTTTTTATTTGCATATAAATAAATCAAATAACATATAAATAAATCATATAATGTGCAAATAAAATTTTTATGCAATAAAACCTTATGAAAAGGATCTTACCATAATTTTAGAAGATCTTTGTGTAATAAAATTTATTACAAGGACTAAACAATAATCCAAAGATCTTTATGCAATAAACTTTATTATAGGGGCTAAAATGCAATTTTATAAGAATCTTTATGTGATTTGTAACTTTGTTAGGGATTAAATTGCAAAACTTCCTAAACTAATTCATTCAATTATAGAAAAGGGTCTTTATGTAATATATATTTTTATAGGGACTTAAATGCAAAAATGCCCTTTTCACTAAATGGGTTCAAATTGGATTTCGAGTTTTGGGTTGGGACCTAAAATCCCAAACCCATTAGCCCTCATCTCCTTCCTTTTTTCTCTTTTCCTCGATCAATATCCAAAACCCATGGCCGGCGACCCAGTTTCACCGGATTCAATGCCGGTGGGCTACCAGCTACTTCCAAACATCGACGGCCAACTAAAAATATCCTCCGACCATCGGTTAGCTGGTGATTGAAAGTTCTTACCTTTATGATTGGGCGGAGATGAAGATGGAGACGGAGGAGCTCAACTCGATGCTCCTCCCTTAACTCCCATTTTTCGATCGCTCGTGGTGGCGGAGGTGCTAGCCAAATGGCCCCTCCCTGGTGATGTGTCGGCTGGCGACTACCGAAGATGCCCAAATCACCGGGTGTCGCTGACTCTAAGGGCTTTTGGATTAGACATAAATGGAGGGGCCTCAATCGGCATTCCTTGCACCAAATCCATGCCGATGGCCTCCAGAAGTCTAGAATCAATGGACCACTGCCCCTTCCTGAGGACCCGCTGTCGTTGATTTTCACCAATGATCAAGATAGGTGGCGCCGGCATGCTGAATGTCCGGCCATCATGATAGGAGGAGGGCACACGATGGAAGATCCATCCATCGGCTCTGTTTTTCCCTTCTTCTATCCTTAGTTTATTTATTTATTTAAACAATAATCCAGATCCAAACATAAATAATACATCTTTTAATCTAAATAAATAAATAAAAATATAAATCTAAGAACAAATCCAGAACTGCATGACTCCAATCATAAAATCGATCGTGGGAATAAATAGATGCCCCTTTTATTTTGTTCTTCATTTTATTCATAAATAATTTTTAATATGCCAAAACTAAATCTAAAATATGGCATATCAAATTTTGCAGATCATAGACTGAACAAAATAGCATAGAGGTGGCTTTGATACGATTTACTGTAGAAAATTATAAGCTTTAATATGAAAAAATTGTACCTCTAGTTACTGTTGTTCAAGTCCTGAATGAATCCTCGATCCAAAGCTATAACTGCAATGATCTACAATCTGTGATCACAAGAAAAATATCGGATACTTCTTGCGAACGACGAGCAACTTCTTGGTTTTCCTAATCCTACTTCGAGTATATCCGATGGGGAGGATCTCATAAGCTCTCAGATAAGTAGAGGACCAAGTCCATAGATGCTCTTTTATAACATACCTTATCTATCAGATGTAGTATCTGAATCAGTCGCAAAAACTGAAGATGAACATTATCAACGATAGTTGAATAGATCTCAAATTCATCTAACCATCAAATATATCCTTATTACTTTATTAAGATTTATCTTTAGTCATAGTTCAAATTAATTAAAATATATAAAATAAAATTAGATGCATATTGATATGAATCATATTTAAAAGAATCTAATTAAAAAAATCATATCATCTAGTTCAGTATTGAAATAGCCGTTATTGTTTTAAAAAAAAGAAAAAGTTCGTATATGCTTTATCATGAAATGCAAGTTTTTGTACCCCAAGAGTACTTCCGGCATGATGGTGAACTTTTTGCTTTTGAGGTAAATAATGGTGAAAGAATGAAGCTTATGAGACTATAATTTATAAATGTCATGCATTTTTGTCAACCACGCCACTTGCACAACTTAAAGACAGCTGTAGTATTTCTCTCACTTGGAGAACTTTTTTCTTTTTTTTCTTTTTTTTTTGACGATCTTTGAATTTTATTAGTTCCCAAGACTAGATTTTCAAAATGCCATAGGATCAAGCTTTTGCCATAAAACTTCCGCATCCCAACAAGCCTATCCAAATAACTTGTTGTAAAGTTTGCAAATTAAAAATCGATTTAGATAGTTAGATCCAAAATTCTATATAATTCGTAGTCCAACCATCAAAAATATAAAATTACATACTGGGTTTGGCCTATCTTACAATATGCACGACCATCTTTTGAGTAGATTGCCCCTAATCCCAACATGTTATTTGTTTCTCCTTATTGGATTCAAGCCAACTCACTTAAAAAATGGCCCTGGATAGTTATATATAAAATAGATCAAATCTAATTTATAATTTTATATTTTTGATGATTTAATTATGAATACTATAAAATTTTGAATCCAATCATCTAAATAAATTCTAAAAAGATTCTGGATTCTAAGTAGACTTTTATTTTTTTTAATTATCTCAAAATATCACATCATGTCACCTCTTACATATTTTCATGCTTCATTTATATTTTCTTCTTTCGACGGTATTAAGCCATAATGAGAGGAAAAAAAAAATAAATTCGTAGTTTTAAAGTAAGTTATTTTTACAATCCTCATAATTTTTCTTTTTTACGGTCGCTTGGTGAACCTATGATCATAACTGCATCATAGGGCAAGCTAGTGTAAGACTAAGCAAGATCCTTTTTTACCTGGCCGGAGGAAAGAGGACCTCTACCATGTTTTCAGCAAACCCTTTTTTATTTACTCCCTTCTATTCATATCTGTAATTGCACAAGCAAACTTAATTGCAGTTCTAAGCTTAATCTGTGGACCTAATCACCATGTTTCATTGCAACCAAATTTATTTCTAACAATTGACGAATTTGGTATTGGCCACATGGAGCATAGAAACAAAATTTAGTTATAAATATTATTTTTTAAGGCAATTATTTGGTAGTGTAGTTAGCCAAACATTTGTTCCCAATCATCTGCAATAATAGCTAGTTAATCTACCATGAAAGCTATTATATTCTAACAAGAAAAATTGAGTACTCCAAATCTGTGTAAAATTGACATGTCGTAATCATTATATTCTAACAAGAAAATGGTTGATTGGTGATTCATTATTGTCTTTAAAAAAAGAACACATGACAATGGACTATCCTAATAGAAGCTCCATTTTTTCTTAAGAAAAATTATTTTTAATCATTATTTCTTTTATCTAGAACAAATATCTTTGGGCATTGTGGTTTGCCAAATCCCTCTAATGGGAAATTATTGTTTGAATGAGGTCTAACACTGAGCTAATGGACCGGTTCAACCACAAATCAATGCTGATCTCTTTTCTTCCTACTTCTTTTTGGTCTATCCTTTTGCATGTTGGTTCGTGGTTGAATTAGCCTACCAGTAGACATAATCCCATTAATAATTTTTACTCGACCATTTGGTTGGAGATAATTTGACATGAAAAAATAATTTTCATGTTAGATTATGATATTTGGTATGAAAAATGAAAGAGAGATGGTAAAAGAATTAATGGGCTTCATACTTATTTTTCAGAGAAAGATGGTAAAATAAATATCATGAAAGGTTGGTATTTGATAAATTTTCGAGTGATGGTAATTCATATTTGACAAAAAATACTCCCAATAAAGCTGCATATGTAATCATTGATTTTATTTTAATGTCCTTTAAATTTTATTTAATAAAAAATTTTTATAAAAAAATTAAGATGGAGATGGCATTATGCAAAGGGTCATATGATTATAGTCATCGTATAAAAACTAATTAAAGATGATAATACTATTTCAGTATTAAAAAATTATTTTATATTGAAGGATATATTTATAAATTTTATCATATTTTCACGTTGAATTATCTCCAACCAAACATAATAATTATTTTTTGGTATCAATTTTTGAAATAATTTTTTCATCAACCAAATATAGTAAAAAATTTTTTCTTCCACAATCATTTTTTTAGGTAAATAATTCTCATAAATTATCAAATTATTCCATAATTTAACATACTTCAATCAAATGAATCATAAGGAGGACGAAGAAGATACAACAAATAACAAACGAACCCATAAAATCAAAGACCAGAAATTTTAGTATTCAAAATTCGTATTAAATTGACATGTGATAATAATTATATCCAACAGTAAGTTGGCTCCTTTGTGATTCGTCAGTCTTTTTTTTTTTTTCAAAAAAAAAAGAAGGCACGTGATAATCTGTCTCGACAGAAGCCCTTTTTTTCTTCCTCCAAAAGGAAAAGTCCTTAATCATCTTTTCTTTTATTTTTCTAGAATAAACCATTGGAGGTTTGTCAAAAGAAAAAGTACCAACTAAAACCCAAAAATGAGGAGGAAAAAAATTCTATCCAAAAAAAAAAATACAGGAAAAATTCTAGGCTTATCCACAAACTACAGAGAACCTGGACACAGACAAAAAGTGACGCAAACCAACTAGAGTCCCGCATCAAAAAAGTACCATTGACCAACAAACCCATCGACATCACTATAGAAAAAGCTACCAACAGCAATTAGCCAACAACTGTTATCCGGATCCATTGGACAACATCAGATACCCATTACTGATTGAGCAAGTATATATGGCATTGTTTACACCCATACAGATGATCCACGTATGGATCAATCATGAATTTTTTTAAAAGAAATAAACTATTTAATTGCCTTCCATGTTGGTACTTGGTTTGTGATGTTTGCCATGTGCATATATATTGTGCCACTACAGTGGATGTTGGTGGTAGCAATGAAATTTTGAACCAGCAGTAGTACTTCACAAGTTAGAAACCATGGATCACAAGAATTGTGATTGGCTCATCAATGTGATGCACGGACACAAAAGGAGACTTGAAACGTAACTAAAGCGACGTGTCATGATATGGATAAGCATAAATTTTGCCAGTACTAGACATTCAAATATCTAGAGATGTACTTGAGGGGAGTTACGAGAGTGGCGCAGCTTCTGTGAGACAAATTTTACGGATAGCTTCGTAGCGAGAGTGTCTCAAAAATGTGAGACAAAATTTTACGGATAGCTTCGTAGCTCGAAAAAGAGGAGTAGCCTGGCTACCGATGAGGTATTCCAACTCGAATAAAATTTGCTTTCAAAAGCTCTACGAAATTTATATATAATTTAAGAATATAAAATAGTTTCATCGGTGCATGTCAAACAATTCTCCCACCGCGATTTTATTTATTAATTAATTTTTCAAATAGAAATTTAGCTGCTTATAAAAAAAAAAAAAAAAAAGCGAAAAGTTAAGTACCATTTCTGGGATTTTTTTGCTTTTTTTTTTTTCCTCCCTACAAATTAAAGAATATTACGTGAAAGTTGATGTTGAAGACAGTATTTGCAGAGAATGGTTACAACTCCTTGCTATTATTTACTTTCAATGTGGAAAAAAAATAAATCTTTGCTTTCAAAAGTTCTAGGCACTTTATAAATAATGGAAGAAAATAAAATACTTTCATCAGACATATCAAATAATTCCTAATCATGATCCTTGTAGATTGGCTGAGTCTTTTTTTTTTCCCTTTCTTTATGGATTTTTAAAACAAAATAGAAAGAAAAGGCAATGCCAAATAGATCTTAAACTAACATAAAAACAAAAGAATAATGATGAAGAATCATGACTGGGACTTGTTTAGGAGGCGAAGGGATAAATGCCTAATGGCGGGCCGCCTTATAAGCAAAGTTTTTTTATCATGATTTTGTAGTATCCGTGGTGGCAGAAACTAGCATTCTTGTTCGTCAAAAAGTCAACCTGCCTTTTTGGAGGTCCAGTCAGCTAACTAGACTCAATCACAATAATAACGAACTTTGCAAGGTTTTTGACAACATCCAAATCTATGTCCCAGTTTGATGTTTAAGCTAACCGAACCCAATTACCCAAATCAAGTGAATGTTTCTTAGTCACATAACCCAATTGTATGCTCAATTTTGAACCATCGTAAACATTTAAGCAGATCATTTTAATTAATTTTAGAGAAGAGCACCATCCACCAACTAAAAGGGCGATGCGGGACTATGGTAAGAGATGCTTCTGTCCCCATCAACAGTTCAAGCCTATTCCCTTCCATAAGGGAGGGTTATCATTAAAAGTTTTGTGCTCCACTGCAATGATTTCCAACTTTAAAGAGTGCTAGCTCGTTGTCAGTTTTCCGTCCAATAAGTTACCATTTCCCATTAGATTTTACTATTTCGCGTTTGCAAGCAAAATGAGAATCACATTGAAGGTTGTGTGACGGATCGTTTTTTACAGCATTTCAAGTCTCCACGCATAATCTAACGCTTGATTTCTGTATTTCCTCTTTGTGCGATTCTGCTAGTGTAAAAAAAAATGGCACGGAGTAATTTAATGAGTTAATTGATACGCAGCAATTTGACAGATATATGGCAATATTTCTATATTAAAAAAAAAATGTAAAGCATTTTTTATTTGGGACATACTTTTGAAGCATCCCTTTCAAGAGTTCAATCAGAAAAAGTATGATGAGAAAGATGGATGGATGGAGCAACTACTCAGTTATGGCTTTTGCTGGATTATTTATTTATGTTTCAGAGATATTGGAATTTAGTAAATTCATGCTTTTTTTTTTTTTCTTTTTACTTTTCTCCTTCGCCTTTGGTTCGTCAAAGAGGTTAAATTCATGGCCAGGGATCGCATGGACATTTCACAAGATGATGCCGTACCCATTATTTTTTTTAAAAAATGATCTTTTTTATATCCTGACGTGGCAGCTTGTGATTCGACTTCAGGTTGTACCTTTATTTCGGTTCCAAACACGTGCTACCACTTCAGTGTATAATGATGTGCGTGGACCTCAGCGTCTTCCCGTCCATGGGTACGCTTATAATTGGTAGCTGCGCAAGTGGAGGCATGCTGGCAGTGGAGCGAGGCGAATCGCCGAGTGCTGGGTACCAGCCAAAAGACTCTGGTTGGATGTGCCTGGCTCCGGCCCCTCCCACCTCCCTGCCTCCAGCCGCAGGTTTGGGACAGCAATTCTAAGCCCTGCTCAGACCTGAATTTAAATTTACAAGCCAGGCCCATGTTCCGCCCTCAAGGCCGACAAAGGTCATCCGTGGTGATAGTTTCGTCATCCATGATGCTAGATCGGCTTTGATGATGACAGAAGGAATTTTACCTTTTGACAAATAACACGGCCGTATCTTACGCTGAGTTAAGAGTCACACGATGCCACTTCTATTCCATGGGTTAACGAACTAATGTTAGGAGATTCCAGGATGATGATATCATGGCTTAGCATTACGACATGGCACCCTAATGTTCGCCTCCTTTATCCATCGATATTCTGGGACTCATTGCTAGCTACATCTGTTTGTCTAGTGAAATATATTTATAGAAAAGATAACGATACAACTGATTGGATGGCATCCTATATATATATATATATAGGAGAGAGTATACTTACAGAGTGATTGGGAGCCCCCATCAAAGCTACCTCCACAACTTCATAATTTGAATGAAACCCATTTTGGTAAATAGAAAAGGAAAAAAGAAAAAAAGAAGAGGAAAAAAGAAACTTGTTGCAACTCGTCAGACCTATTTTGTCATCCTTCATCCTCCCCCTCTTCAGTTCAGTGGATTTCATAAGACCACCAAAAACCAAAGAAATCAATTATGAGGAGCCTCGAATATTTCTTTGATATTTCTAGTTCTCTATATGGATGACTAGAATATACTTCAGTAACGCTCCCTCAGGAGCTGGTGTCCAATAATATATGAGAACTAAACCACTGTAGTAAGGATGATGCAACTGGATCTGGGCCCAGGTCCATCGTATGCAAGACTTCCAATATAGGATCAATCTAAACCTGAAAACGTAGGTAGCCATAAACAATGTAAGGCACTGCACGTTCATGTCCCTAGATCCATAGAGTATATTGGCTATAATTGAAAACTTTCGTGCCCACAGTTTTGACCTCACATACATTTATGAATCATATTAAGTTTTAGCTACTTGCACTTGTAAGTAACCGGAAATGCGCACCACAATTGCAAACCACAAGAATAAGAATAAAAAGAAAAAGGTTCCACCCTAGGCGGGCGCTACTCCGGGCAGCTGCTGCTGTCCACATGCTGCAAGCTAAATTTGGGCCGGACAAGGGCTGTCAATTTTACCTTGTCTAACTTAAAGGCCACAGGACTGTTCCAACTACTATTGTTGATCAGACCCCAGGGCCCATTTGACATTGACTTTATTTTTTTATTTTAAAAAAAATTGTCAAAATAAAGAAATAAATTTAAAATATAATCTTTGTTTTTATTTTAAATTATTTTTATTATCTACAAAAATAATATAGAAAACTTTTGTTTCTAATATTTAAAATATAAGTTTTTTTTTTTTTTTGCTATCATCTCCAACATCACTTTTACTATTGCACTCCATCCTTGCTGCACCACAACAGCTACCATTGCTATCTCCATTATATTATCGGTGATGCTCACCACTGCCATTGTCGCGTTCATCTTATCTTATTGTTATTGTTGCCATCTTCTTCGTATTATCTTTTTTTCACTATTGTCTTCATTGTTTTAGTTGCTATTCTCGTCGCTGTAAACTCCATCAAAATATTTTATATTTTTTAAATAATTAATATACCAAATATATTTCTATTTTAAAAAATTAAAGTTTATTTTTATATTTTAAATTTGAAAATGAAAGATTAAATTTTTTTTAGGAGGGATCCTTAAAGTAATTTAAAATAAAATACTCAAAAATTTTCTAGTTTTGCTATTACTTTTGGCCCCATTTACGATATACAAAATGAGTAGGCACTTATAGCCGATTGAACTGATTTGTGCTTACTAAGCTTGCATGTTGCTTGTTTACGGTAGTAGCATAAATATCTTGGATCAGCCATGTTGATGACCACAATACCTCAGATCAGCAAAGAGGCATCAATGCTCCGAGAAAAAGAAGTTATCCTTATGCCCTCTGACCTAAAGATCGAGTCGAGGCATGCTTTCGAGTTGTTTTCTTCAACCACAGTTTGCCCAGTACTTAAGTCCCCCCAAGTTACGTCAGACAAGCAATTCCTTAACATGCATGATGATTCTTCTTGCGGATAAGCAGCGATTCAGCTGTAATCCAGTCGTAATCAAACTATTATCCATTCCATCTAATCTTATGAGAATAGATAAGACATCTAGATCATGCCAGTAATGACATCCTCATTTCAGAAGAGCAAAAGAGGGCCATAATATCAGAACGACATGATCAATATCCAAAGATTAGGGGAATAATGCAACGTTCATAAGACATCTTTCCTATAAATATCGTAAGCTCCAATGACCTAGGTAAGTAAAAAATTCTCTCAGAGAACTAGTTATTGTTTCATCGTTCTCTACTGACTTGAGCATCGGAGGATTCTCATCGAAGTTAAATCCTCCAGCTCAAATTTTATTTTATAGATCACTCAAGCATTCCTACACGAGACCGACTGCTCCATTTCTGAAGTAAACCATTTCGAGCAACAACAGATAGAGGAAAGGAGGGCTACTTTTAAATATGCCACCAAAAGAGCGCTTCATCTTGTCTCACCGATGCCACCGCCTTCCATCAGGTGGATCTTCAGACTGACGATCATGTTCAACGATCGATGGTGGAGACTTCTTCGCCACCCCAACCGGCACCGATCATAATGGACCAATTCAACTTGCTCCTTCAGCAGGTCAACACTTTAATAGCTGCTGTCCAAGCGGTCCAAACTGCTTTTATGCTTCCTCCAATGGCACCGCGGTCAAACCAGGCTGCCCCTGCACCACCCTCAATGGTGGAATCTATATTTTCTTTAGTGGTGCCAACTATGCCCTTAGTGATGGTACCATTGTAAGTACCGGCTTTTCTATTATAGTTGCAATCCGAACCTCTATGGTGCTTCCATAGAGTTCGAGAAGGAAATAGACTCCTCAACGGTCTCTCAGCTCGCAATCAGGATATGATTCGATCTCTGATCGCCACTCTCCTCAATAATCCGAGGCTTATATCACCTGGAATCTAGTCATTGAGAAGAGGCTTCAGGAACTCGACAAGCAAATCAAAGCTATCAATAATGCCTTTTCGGTACAGCCCTATAATGGGTTCAACGGCAAGCCATCATTTGACCCAAAGATAATGCAGGAGTCGTTGCCTCCTAATTTTAAGTTACCTTAGTTTGAGACCTACGATGGAATCTTTGATCCCGTCGACCATATAGAGATCTTTAAAGTGGTGTTGCTTTTTCAAGGAGCATCAAATGCCATCCTCTATCGGCATTTCCCACTACTCTCAAGGAGGTAGCTTAGCAGTGTTATTCGAGTTTGAAGCCAGCCTCGATTCATTCTTTTGAAAAGTTGGGCCAATCTTTAGCTATGCATTTTATTAGCAGTCAGAAGCAGCAGAGACGATCTGACTACCTCAACACCATCAGACAAAAAGAAAAATCGATACATGATTTTACGAGCCATTTTAATGCGGCAATCTGAAAGTCTGCAACCTGGATCAATTGATCGCGATAACCGCCTTGATGGGTGGACTCCTGAAGAATGATCTTAAAAGGTCACTGATAAAGTCCTTTCCTCGAGATGATATTGGAATGCTTGACCGAATAGAAAAATATTTTTGCTTAGAGGAAGCATTAACCAAGGATGTATCTGCCAATCCTGTTGTGACAAGATCAAATAAAGAGCACTCCCCATAGTGGAAGGAGATCTACTGCCAACACCTCGATCTCCACCTCGAAGGCAAAGGGGTGGGGGTCCATCTAGAAGTCACCGATCTCAAAGCCCTTAGAAAAGAGACCAGCAACATTCTCCCCTGAGGTGGTACCATAACTATACGCCTCTGAATATTCCCTGAGGAGAAGTATTGATAGAGGTCCACATGAAACTACCTCAACCTCCAAAGATTCGGATGAAGCCTAAATGCCACGATCCTACGAAATATTATTTCTACCATCATGACCACGGTCACGATATTGAAGACTGCTGCCTACTTTAGGATGCGATCAAGAGGATCATTAGAGAGGAAAGACTGGATCGCTTCATCCGAGGAAGAACTCCTTCATGGCAACCTCCTCCAAGAGCTCGGTAGCCACCCCATCACCCTTAGCTGCAGTTACCTATGCCAGCACTAGCACAGGAGATGGGGGAACCAACAGCAGCAGAAGAACGACCCTTGAGAGGCAAGATCTACATGATAACTAGGGGGTCGTCTGGATCAATGGCTACAAAAAGGCGAAGGCTAGAAGATAGGCTCAGAGACGCCATCACCTTCACCAAGCTAGATGCAAAAGGTGTATAATAGCCACATAATGATGCAGTGGTTATAACTTTAAATATTGTTGACTACAATGTATACTGCATTTTTATTGATAATGAAAACTTGGTCGATATTTTATACTTTTCTATCTTTTTTTAAATGAAATTTATCTTGAAGTAGCTAAGTAGATTCGATACCCCGATCCAAGATTTCTTCAAAAACTCGATCACACCAGAAGGCATAATCAAGCTGCCTATTACACTAGGCACCCCGCCTTAACAAGTAACGATCCAAGTGGATTTCCTAGTTGTCAAGCTCCTCTCAGCTTACAACGCAATCCTCGGATGACCGAGCTTATGGACCTTAAGAGCCGTAGTATCCAACCATCACTTAATGGCGAAATTTCTAATAGCAAATGTAGTGGGATGGATTCGAGGCAACCAAATTGTAGCTCGACAATGATTTGCTACCAAACTTTGAGCGAAAATCCAACCAGAGGCCCAGCTTGAACTTCCAATAGAACTAGACATGCAAGATGATCTGGTCGAGAAATGCACCCAACCATCTAAGGATCTTTTAGAAGTTCCACTAAGAAAGAAGAATTCTCATCAAACTATGAAAATTGGCTCACACCTGGATCAAGTAACGCTAACCACTCTTTTGCAGAAAAATGTGGATCTTTTTGCTTGGTTTGCCATAGACATGCCCAGGATAGATCCAGAAGTGATGTCCCATTACCTAAAGGTGGACCTAAATTGCCGTCCAATTAAATAGAAGAAGTGGAGTTTCAGCTCAAAGCACTGGAAGGCTATAGCTGAGGAGCTAGATAAACTAATCAAGATCGGCTTTATCAGAAAAGCCATGTACCCAGACGGGCTGGTGAATGTCGTATTAGTGAAGAAGGTAATTAAAAAATGGTACATGCGCATCAACTTTACCGACCTGAATAAAACTTGTTCGAAAGATAGTTATCTGCTCTCCTAAATTAATCAACTGATGGACACAATTTCAGAGCATAAACTCTTTAGCTTCATGAATGCCTTCTCCGACTATAATCAAATCCGGATGGCATCTGAAGACGAGAAGAAAATAGCCTTTATTACTAATCGTGGCTTTTTTTGTTATAGGGTGATAACCTTTGGACTGAAAAATGTAGGTTCCACATATTAATGGCTAGTGAATAAGATCTTCAAAAATTAGATCGGTTAGAACATGGATGTGTATGTTAATGACATGCTAGTCAAGAGTAGAGTAACACCAGACCATGTCGTTGATCTCTAAGAGATTTTTAACACTCTTTGCCAGTTCGAAATGAAATTAAATCCTATGAAGTATACCTTTGGAGTTACTGCTGGCAAGTTTTTTGATTTTATGGTCTCACGCAAAGGCATCGAGGCAAATTTAGAGAAAATCAAGGTAGTCCTAGAAAGGATACCATCCAAAATAGTTAAAGAGGTATAACATCTTATAAGTAAAGTTGCCTCTCTCAACTATTTTGTCTCTAAATCGACTGAGATGTATCTTTCCTTTTTTCAGACCCTTAGACAGTTGAAGAATTTTCAATAGATCTCAGAATGCCAAAAAGTTTTTAAAGTGTTAGATGTATGTTCTAGAAGCAGATTGGCTGATACTTATAATACACTTCTAAGGATAATTTTATAATTTTTGATTTAAAAATTAATAAAAAATTATTTTATTCTATCATATTGTGTACATAGTGTCTGTGATACATCCTTTAAGTTAATGGTAATGATAATTTATATTTTTAAGAATTAAAAATTTAAGACATGAAATTTTATAATTAACTCATAAACTGCTCTCGATCGTAAGATTATCGCAAGAATGATGATCAATCCAAAAGGTTGGTATATGATCACTTTCTTAAGATAGATGAGTCTTAAGTCTACGATATAGAGATATGAAAGTGAGAGTATAGGTACTCGTTAGAGAATAAGAGCACTGAGCATGACCACCTCGAGTAGTCATAAAGGAGTCTACCTTCTCATCGATGACTAGCTTAATGCTACAGTGGTGTATTTGATTCTTTGATCTGAGGTGCATCGACAGTTTACCTTAAGGGTATTATAGTTTGACTATACCATAACTCGATCTCCTAGTCATTCAAAATTCTGAGGTGTATGTTGGTTATAACATGTTCATTGTAGAAATTGGATTGTACCAATAAAGAATCTATCTACCTCGGTAGATGAGAAGTAGTCTAATGATGATTATGAGATTGAGTTCTTAAGCCCATGGCCATGATAGAAAATAATAATAATAAAAAAAATTGATTAGAATTTCACATCAAACTCGAATTAAATGATCTATTCATATGACAGCATATTAGGTTTGATAAGTTCACCTTAACACTAATACTTTCGGAGCTCAAAATAGAAAAATTCAATCACACAAGTAGCTGCACCAAGAGGTTCATTTTCGATTCTGATGTATTGCTACCATATACTGTTATGTATCATTGATAAATTTTGAAAGCAATTAGAATGATCTTGATGATCGATCATTCTAATTGTGTGAATCAAAAAAGTTCTAATCCATCAAAAGATATTTCGATGATGTTGATGACATATCTCATTACTATATAAAATGGAACTTAACTGAATCACACAAATAAGAATTTAAGTCTGGATGTAATCAATTAGGCTAAGTCAGTTTGATTGATTTGGATTAGATCCAATTAGATTCAAGAAATCATGCTAGCATATGATTGAGTCTAACATTCTCCTTCTATAGTCTTTTTAGTTCATCTCGGATGAGTTTGACTCATCCAAAAATTTTGACTAGAGCTTGTCCAGATCAAAAATGGTTGTCTTAATTTATCAAATGAATTTAAAACAACACCTGTCATTTTCTATTTCAGACAAAGGTTAAGATTGACCTTGATGTAAGAAAGAAGGGATAGGGGCTTGTGCCCCCTGGAGAATTTCTAGGGGCGCACCCCCAGATGTTTTGTATGACATGGAGAGGATGCATGTCCTCTTAGGCGTGCACCTCTTAATGGATAGATTTTGATCAGGTCAAATTCAGATTTGACCCAGTCAAAGAGTTTGATTAAAGATCAAATTCAAAGAGAGAAGGAAGAGTCCATTATGCATTGTTTTTCTCTCTCTCTATCCATATTATACGACAACTCTTGGAGGGTTTTGGGCGACAAAACCACATAAAGACTTGGTGTTTATGCATGGAAAATTAGATGGATTTTTTGTTTAATCAAGCAATCAAGTTGCTTGATCAATCAGATCTCTTAGGTGGCATAGGATCTATTTAAAGGATCCTGCACCCCTAGGGTTTATTTTTTTTACATCCCATGCCCATATGCTGCCATCCTCTCCCTTCTCCAAGCCTCCCTCTCTCTGATATCCTCTCTCTTCTCCATGCCACGAGTTGGGCATGGGTTTGAGAAGAAGATCAAATTGAATTGGTGCAAAGATGAAGAAGAAGACTAGTTGTTCGTGAGACGAACATATGACCTTTAGAGACAGATTTGAAGGATCAACTAGAAGGCTCCAGATCTGATATTTGAAGATTAGATCCAGAAGGAAAGCACCTCCAGATCTAGTCTAAGTGGACTTTGGTAGAGGCTAGGTACTTGCATGGCTAGATCCAGAATCTCAGGCTTCCATAGATCGTCGTCAGGATAATAGTCTACCCTAAATAGGTAACATCTGATGTTTCTATTTTATTTTAATTCTAATTTTAATATCAGATCAATAAAATTAAATTGAAGAACTCTCAGTTTTGATCAAAAGTTTTGTAATAATTTTTAAAAAATTTCTATAAATCAGATCAGATCAGATCGATTCTGTGATAGAAAATGCTGATTTTTTCTTCAACTGGTATTAGAACTATATTAATAATTTTTAAAATCTACTTTAGATCTAATTTTTATTTTATTTTATGATCTAATATTAATAATTTTTGATATCACATCAGATGTGATTAGATCTAAAATCAAAAAATTAAAATTTTTTATTATTATAAATCTAAGATGTATGAGATGTATGACTAGACTAGATTGTAGAATTATTCTATATATAGTCTAGTGTATTCTTTCTTTTGATATGATTAAAATATATTTTTAGATCTTTTTATTTATATTTTTTTGATGTTACAAAAGTTATAATTAGATCTAAAAAATAAAAAATTAAGATTTAAATTTATCATATAAGATATGATAGATGCATGTCTAGACTACCTATAGAATTGTTCAATATATGTTATTATCTAGAATAGAATTTTTTTTTTGAGATCATTAAAATTTTATTTTTTAAATATTATATGAGATATATCAGATTTAAAAATATGCATACTTAATTTAATTATTGATACATGAGATGTATGCAAAGCATGTATAAGTTAGATCATTAATTATATATGCGATATATGATTTAGATCTAACTAATTTTATAGTAGAAATTAAATTTTTGATTAAGGCATTCTCCTAAGCCGTTCGATCATAAGAGCAAAGTAGAATTTAAAAGCCCTCTCCTCCTATTCGATGGGATACTCTTATGACGTGTAGGGGTACTGCCAATTCATCCTTAATCAGAATTTATTTATCTACAAAATTCTAGATTCTGAAATTCTAAAATTTTGATACATATTTTATTTATAAATTTAAATTTAATTAAGAATTAAGATTATAAAATTAATTAGATCTAAAATTATGAATTTTTAGATCTAAGATACCTTTATAAAATTGAGGTTGGGTATGGATAGCTTAATTAGGTCTAGCGATTGATCACACCAAATCAAGAGTTGGTTAGGTGGGATCAAGAGTGCTTAGAATTGATCAGTCTAATAGGATTAAGTCTGGATTAAAGTTGACTCACAGCCACATGTGGTCGACCAAGTCAAGATTTAATTTAGCTTTGAGGTTTGAGCCTAGATTATAGGCTAATCAGATTGATTCTGATTCAATAATTTGGTGTCTAAGATAAGCTTGGCAGATATGATCGATTGATTTTTAATTAGAAGCTACTCAACTTGAATGCATTCTTGTTGAGTTAATGGCATATCCCTTCCACCGATCTCACTTACTTGGCCATTTGGATCGACCCAGTTCTATTTTGAGATGGCTAACGATTCGAGCTAACCCATGCCACTAGTCAAGTCAAGTTAAAGAGACCTAAATCAAATCTTCATAAGAAAATATTAAGTCATAGATCTTCCACTATTATAGATGTGCGGGCCCTTCCTGGGGTTAACTATTCTTGGCTAGTTATGGTGGTTTAGTTGCACCGAAAAGGCATAACCATGTCTATTAGGCATTGGATGCTATAGGTTGGAGGATGGATTGGGCTCAATATTTCGAACATGGTGAGAGATCCAATCAAGATGAAAATAATTCAAGCAAATGATGGGTCTGACTTAACTAAGGATTAGAGCAATATTCCAAGCATGGTGAGCTTCATGATTTAAAGACCTAATTAGGATGCACCATGATTAGAGAATTATTGGATAAGAGTTATCCACTCATCAGTTGATCCATCATCAATAACTATTAGGTGAGGTGGTGAGCTAGTCAATGGGATCTCATCATCCACTAGAAATCTATGATCATGAAGATTTTTATATTTCTATCAAGAGAGTGTAGGGATCCAAGTAAATAATGAAAGCTTAATTTATTTAAAAATAAAATTTCTAAATAAATTGATCAAATCTAATTACAAAATCTAACTAGAAACTTTGACTCTTTATAGAAAAATGCTGCATCCAATCTGCTAGCCCAAATTCTAGATATCCATAGATTGATTGGACCCAATTTTAAAGACTAGCTTAGAAATTATAAAATTATTTTGAATTCTGAGAAGCTATCTTATGTATTAGACCAGGATCCATCCACTTTACCAACCCGTCCGACTGCTGATCAGAGAGCATCTCTATAGAAGTGGATGGATGATGATAATAAGAAGGTAAGATAGTACATGCTTGGCACTATGTCTGATGAGTTGTAGCTCCAATATGAGAACATCATGACTATCCGACAGATGTTGGCTCACATGCAAAAATTGTTTGGTGAGCAAAGTCACGCAACTAGGTATCAAGTCTTCCTAGACTTTTTAAAACTCAGATGTATGATAGGCAGTCCATCCAAGATCATCATTTGACAATGATCAAAGATCTTGAGGAGCTTAAGAAGCTCGGTGTCAAGATGGACAGGGATTTACAAATTAATATGATCCTGCAATCCTTGACTGATGCATATGGTCAGTTCATCATGAACTTTCATATGCATAAAATGCAATGTATCTTGATCGAATTGATGAATATGCTGGTTACTACTGAGCTTTCTATGAAAGATTCTAAGGCTCAATTTTTACTGTGGAGTGAACTTCTTTTAAGAAAAAATCTTTTGAAAAGAAGAAGACCACGAAGAAGCAGAAGGTGGAAGATAGAAAGAAGAAAAAGGTAGAGCCAAAGAAGAAGGCTACTGATAAGGTGTATTTTCATTGCAACACAGACGACCATTGGAAGCGAAACTGTCCTTTATACTTGGCTAGCCTGAAGAATAAAAAGGCTGGTCCTTCTGGAGTTATACTCATAATAGAATCTAATCTTATAATTTTTTTTGCATCCAGTTGGATGCTTGACTCTGATTCTAGTGCTCACTTGTATACTTCTATATAGGGTCTTGAGGAGAGCAGGAGACTGAGAGATGGTGAGATGATCCCATAGGTCAAAATTAGAGCAAGAGTTGCTACGATGGTCGTGGAAACCTACCTTCTTCGACTACCATCAAGATTAGATTTAGTTCTTAGAGAGATTGTTATTATGTACTTGCAGTAAGTAGGATTTTGATCTCTATTTCTTATTTAGCATAGGAAGGCTATGTAATTAATTTTCTTAAGGACCACTATACTATTCTTTTTGAAAAAATAAAATTGCAAGTGATTTTTTAATTAATGATCTCTATCAGTTGTATATTGATGTATCTATATTAAATATCGAGCAAAATATGAATGTTATAGGACTAAAATGACCTAGGGATAGTTTAAACGATAGATATCTATGGCACCTTAGGCTAGGTCATATAACAGAAGATAGGATTAACAAATTAAAGAAATTCGGACTAATAGATCCATTGAATTTTGAGTTATATCCAATTTATTAATCATACCTTCATGGCAAAATGACCAAGCTTTCTTTTGTAGGATATGAGAAAAAAGCCACGGACCTACTTATCCTGGTACATACAGATGTATATGATCTATTTGATGTGCCAGCTAGAGGTAATTATATCTACTTTATTATCTTTATCGATGATCTATCATGGGTATGTGTACTTAATAAGACACAAGTCTGAAGCCTTTGAAAAGTTCAAAAAATTTAGACTCAAAATAAAAAAATAAATCAAAAAGTTTATTAAGGTTCTTCGATCAGATGGAAGAGGTGAATATCTTAGTCAAAAATTTTTATACTATCTTAAAGATAATGGCATAGTCTCATAATAGACTCCATATGAAATATATCAACTCAACGGAATTTCAGAATGAAGAAATCGGATCCTATTAGAAATGATCCGATCTATGACGAACTTCACGGACCTTCCTAAATTTCTTTGGGAACATAGTCCAATGACAATGATTTACTAACTAAATAAGATTTTTTCTAAAATCATTTCTACCACACCATATGAGATATGACATAGTAAGAAATAAAGTTTGAGTCACCTCAGAATTTGGGATTGTCCGGCTCATGTTAAGAAACAACAGGCAGATAAATTAGAGTCTAAGTTCTTTAGAGCTCGATTCATAAGATATCCTAAAGAGTCATTAGGATATTATTTCTACCTTTTAAAAGATCATAATGTGATTATAAGTTGACATGCCATTTTTTTTGAAAAATAGTTTATTCGAGATGGTGGCATCATAAGGTAGATTAGGTTTGAGAAGAAGGTCTCCAAAGAGCAATAAGCTAAATAACTTATGGAACCCAATCAGTTAGAGCCAGTCCATACACTACCTCCTCTACCTCGAAAATCAATTAGGATTTTTTATCCTCCTAAAAGATACTTAGGTACTATTTCAGAGGATGTTGAGAAAATATTTCTCATGAAAAATGACGTTCATGGTGATGATCCTAAGATCTATGACGAGACGATATCAGATATCAACTCCGAGAAGTGGTTAGAGGCAATGAAGTCAGAAATTGACTTAATATGTTCAAACCAAGTTTGGATCTTGATAGATTCACCTGAAGGTATAGTACCTATTGAATGTAAATAGATCTACAAGAGAAAGATCGATGCAGATGAAAATATGAAGACATTCAAGGCTAGGCTAGTAGCAAAAGGGTATAGTCAGCGTGAAGGCATTGATTATCAGAATTTCTTTTTGTCGGTAGTCATGCTAAAATTCATCCATACATTGTTTGCTATTACAGTCTATTTCGATTATGAAATATGATAAATGGATGTGAAAACAACATTCCTAAATGAATATCTTGAGAAAGATATTTATATGGAACAGTCGCTTGGTTTCAATCGAGTGATAGTGATCACAAGGTCTGCAAGCTGCAAAGATTCATATATAGATTTAAGCAAGCATTTTAGAGCTGGAATACTCATTTTAACAATATGATCAAATCGTTTGGTTTCATAAAAAATGAGAAAAAATCATGTGTATTCAAAAAGATCAGTAGGAGTGCTATTATCTTTCTCGTACTATACATAGATGATATCCTCCTAATTGAAAATGATATTTTCATGTTGACCAAGATCAAAATATAATTAGCAAAGAAGTTCTCTATGAAAAATCTAGAAGAAGCAACCTTTATATTAAAAATTAAGATCCATAGAGATAGACCAAATAGGATACTAGGACTTTCACAGAAGATGTACATAGAGGAGACGCTAAAGAGGTTTAGTATGAAAAACTCCAAAAGAGGTCTAGTACTCTTTAGACATAGCATTCATCTCTCTAAGAAGATGTGCCCTAGCATACCTGAGGAGATTGAATGCATGAGCAAGATCACTTATGCTTCGATAATAGGAAGCCCCGTGTATACCATGCTAAGTACACCATGCTATGTACACGATCTGATATTGTCTATGCTGTGAGTGTCATGAGCATATATCAATCGAATTCAGACGAAAAGCACTGAACTTCTATGAAGTATATCCTTAAGTATTTAACAAAGACTAAAAATATATTTCTAGTCTTTGATAATGGAGAACTCCAGATCTAGGAGTATACAGACTCAAACTTTATGTCTGACATAGATGATCGAAAGTCGATATCTAAAAGTTTATATGCAATGATGGTATAATTAGTTGAAAGAGTTCCAAGCAAACTATGATTGCAGACTCCACCATGGAAGCTGAGTGCATTATTGCATCAAAAGCTATGAAGGAGGCATTCAGGTATAAGAAGTTTGCCACTGAACTCAGAGTGATGCCATCGGATGTTGTCCCTCTGTACTGCGATAATAATGGTGCCATAGCCCTAGCTAAGAAGTCGAGATCTCATAAAAAATTCAAGCATATCGAGCGGCAATTCCACCTCATCCATAATTACCTCAAGAAGGGATATATTAAGGTTAAGAGAGTCGACTTCATAAAAAATGTGGCTGACCCACTAACGAAGTCATTGGATGAGCAGAAGATCGAAGTTCATCTTGAAAAGATGGAGTTTAGATTTGTAGCCAATTGAATTTACGTCAAGTGAGAGTTTATTAGATGTGTGCCCTAAAAGCTAGATTGACTGATACTTGTAATACACTTCTAAGAGTAATTTTATAATTTTTGACTTAAAAATTAATAAAAAATTATTTTATTCTATCACATTATGTATATAGTGTCTGTGATATATTCTTTGAGTTAATGGTTATGATAATTTATATTTTCAAGAGTTAAAAATTTAATATATGAATTTTCATAATTAACTCATAAATTGCTCTCAATCGTAGGATCATCATGAGAATGATGATCGATCTAGAAGGTTGGCGTACGATCACTTTCTTAGAATAGATGAGTCTTGAGTCTATGATATAGAGATATTGAAGCAAGAGTATAAGTACTCGTTAGAGAATGAGGGTACTTAGTGTGACCATCTCGAGCAGTCATAAGAAAGTCATCTTCTTATCGATGACTGGCTCGATGCTGTAGTGGTATATCTGGTTCTTTGATCTGAGATGCATCGATAATTTATCTTAAGGATGTTATAGTTTGACTATACAATAACTCGATCTCCTAGTCATTCAAAATTTTGAGGTATATATTGATTATAACATATTCATTATAGGAATTGGATTGGATCAATAGGGGATTTATCTACCTCGGTAGATGAGGAGTAGTCCTATGATGATCATGAGATCGAGTTCTTAAGCCCATGATGATGGTGGAGTGAAATAATAGAAAAAAGTTTTCTATTAGTATTTTACATTGGACTCGAATCGAATGATCTATTCATATGATAGGGTGTTGGGTTTGATGAGTTCACCTTAACCCTAATCCTATCGAGGCTCAAGATAGAAGAATCCAATTACATAAGTAGCTACACCTAGAGGTTTGCTTTCGATTCTGATGGATTGCCATCATAAACTGCTAGATATCACTGATGGATTTTGAAAGTAATTAGAATGATCTTGAAAGTAATTAGAATGATCTTGATGATTGATCATCCTAATTGTATTAATAAGAAAAGTTTTGATCCATCGAAAGATGTTTTGATGATGTTGATGAGATTGCGACATATCTTATTACCATATGGAACTGAATCTAACTGGATCACACAAATAAAAGTTTGAGTTTGGATGTAATCAATTGGGCTAAGTTAGTTCGATTGATTTGGATTAGATTCAATTAGGTTCAAGAAATCATGTTAGCACATGATTAAGCCTAACATTCTCCTTCTGTAGTTTTTCTAGTTCATCTTGGATGAGTTTGACTCATCCAAAAATTTTGATCGAAGCTTGTCCAGGTCGAAAAAAGATTGTTTTAATTCATCAGATGAATTTAAGATAACACCTGCCAAATTCTATCACCTACCATTTCCTATTTTAAACAAGGGTCAAAGGTTGATCCTGATGTAAGAAAGAAGGGATAGGGGCGTGCGCCCCTTGGAGAATTTCTAGGGACACACACCCCTAGAAATTTTGTATGATGTGGAGAGAGGGTACACATCCCCATAGGCATGCACCCCTTAATGGATAGGTTTTGAATAGGTCAAATTTAGATTTGACCCAGTCAAAGAGTTTGATAGAAGATCAAATTCAAAGAAAGAAAAAAGAGTCCATTATGCACTATTTCTCTCTCTCTCTCTCTCTCTCTATCCATAGTATACGACAACTCTTGGAGGGTTTTGGGTGACAAAACCAGGTGAAGGCCTGGTGTTTATGCATGGAAAATCAGATGGAGTTCTGATTTAATCAAGCAATCAAGTTGCTTGATCAATCAGAACTCTTAGGTGGCGCAGGATCTATTTAAAGGACCTTGCGCCCCTAGGATTTATTTTCTTTGCATCCCATGCCCACATGCTGCCATCCTCTCCTTCTCCATGCCTTTCTCTCTTTGATATCCTCTCTCTTCTCCATGCCAAGGGTTGGGCATGGGTTTGAGAAGAAGATCAAACTGATTTGGTGCAAAGACAAAGAAGAAGACTAGTTGTTCGTAAGATGAATGCATGACCTTCAGAGATAGATTTGAAGGATCAACTAGAAGGCTCTAGATCTAATATTTGGAGATCATATCTAGAAGGAGAGCATCTCTAGATCCAGCTCAAGTGGACTCCGATAGAGGCCAGGCACTTGCATGGGTAGATCCAGAACTTCAGACTTTCGTAGATCATCATTAGGATAATAGTGTACCCTAAATAGGTAACATCTGATGTTCTTATTTTGTTTTAATTTTAATTTTAATATTAGATCAATAGGATCAGATTGGAGAACTCTCAAATCTAATTAGAAGCTTTGAAAAAAAAATTTGAAATTTTTTTACAGATCTGATCAGATCAAATCGATCTTGTGGTAGAAAATGTTGATTTTTTCTTCATAAAGAACTGAAGCAATATCTCAACTTTGCACCATTGCTTACAAAGCCTCAACCTGGTGAAGAACTACTATTATACCTTGCTCTTTCCCTAGTAGCAATTAGTACAGTCCTTATTTGAAAAGGACAAGCTCAGAAGCCTGTCTATTACACCAGCAAAGTCCTTCACGATGCGAAGACCAGATACTCCAAGTTAGAGAAATTAGTTTTTGCACTAGTTATCTCAGCAAGGAAGATCCAACCCTATTTTCAAGCTCATACCATTGTGCTACTCACTGACTAGCCGATTGAGGCTGTATTACTTCACCTAGATACTTTAGGACAGAGAGCAAAGTAGGCGTTGGAACTCTCAAAGTTGGACATACAATATTGACCGAGACCTTGCATTAAATCCCAAGTCTTGGCGGACTTTATTCTTGAATGCACTATCCCAAATAGGAAAAATCCGAGAGAGGGAAAAGTAAGAAAAAGTTTAGGAGATCTCAAGAGTTCAAAAGATAATGAAGACATAACATCGGATCCTGAAGAGCTGTGGACCCTTCACGTCAGTGGCTCATCAAATTTATCAGGATCAGGGGTCGGGCTCATCTTGGTCGATCATGAAGGAGATGTAGCTAGATATGTCCTATGCTTCAAATTTTCAGCCATGAACAATGAAGCGAAATATGAAGTGATGATCGCTGGAGTAAAAATTATAAAAGAAGCTGAGGCTCGACATCTGAAGGTCTTCAATGATTTGCAGTTGGTGGTTGGATAGATCAAAGATGAATATGAAGCTCGAGAGGAGAACATGAAAAAGTATCTTCAAAGATAAAGGATTTAACTTCATCCTTTTAGAGTTTCAATGTTCAATAGGTTTCCTAGGGCATAAAATATTAGGGCAGATGTTTTATCCAAGTTGGCATCATCATTGCATACTGACATGAAGAAAGAGACTTATTTTGAGATTCTGAAAACCTCGAGTCTTGAAGAGTCTGCTATTATTCAACAAATTGATGAAGAACCCAGCTGGATGGATCCTCTTCTGAAGTATCTAAGATCAAGTGAACTATCGCCTGATGAAAAAGAAGTTCGAAAGATAAGAAACATGGCCGCTCGATATGTACTGCATAATAACGAATTGTACAGGTGATATTTCTCTCTGCCTCTCTTGAAGTGCCTACACCCACTACAACAAACTTTATTTTTTGTAATGCAAAAAATTAAATTCCATTGCTAATAATATTAGCAATGAAAATTTCGTTGCTAATTCTTCATAAAAAAAAATAGGATCATAGATAATAATTAGCGATGAAAATTTAGTTTTCATCACTAATAATAATTTTTTAGATAAAATTTTTCATCAAATTTTTTTATTTATTAAATTATTTATAATAAAAATATTTATGATGAAAAATCAAAATTATGCATCATAAATAATAATTTTTTATGATGAAAAATTTTCATTATAAATTAAAAAATATTTATGATGAAAATTCTTTTATCATAAATAAGAAATTATTTATGATAAAAAAAATTTAATCATAAATAATATTTTATTTAGGATAGAAATTTTTTATCATAAATAATATTTTATTTATGATAAAAAAGATTCATCATAAATAATTGCATCATAAATTATTTTTTAAAAAATTAAATAAATATATTTTAAAATTTATATTTTTAATATTTATATTTATAATTTATAAAATTAAAATAAAAAAATTCATAAAATAAATTCATAAATAAATTTTCATCATTTCATTCCTAAATAAATTTAATCATTTTATTATAAAAAATATAATTATAGAAAGTATTTTTTTAAATATAAAAGATTCAAAATAAAAATAAAAATATATAAAAATAGGTCGCCAGCTTTCAAGCATCGATAGTATCTAGGGAAGGAGAATGGGCTGAAGGAGGGGGTGCTCAGAGGAGCTCGGATCGACCTACTGCTACCTCATTAGCTGCATCATCTGCTCCATCTATGCTATCTACCCTATCATCTATGTCTGGAATAGGTGATACTCATCGACATGTGCAGTTAACTCAGTAGTTTACTATCAATCTTCAGCAGCCTATCTCTGTATCTCTATCAGTCGGACATCACAGGTAGCATGGATGTCAGCCTCAGATGAACGTGAAGATGTAGGAGCTCTGATCCCATGCCTTAGCCTCATAATATAACAGAATCTCGTACCAAGTACCTGATTATAGATCTTGTTATCTGTGGATGCAGTCGAGTCCTCTCGGATAGGCTTAAAGAAAAAAACTAGTTTTTTCCACCATAGGATCGATCTGATCGGATCAGATTTGCAGCAAAATATTTTAGAACTTTTTTATGATCCGATTAGATCTGAGAGTTTTTAGATTTGATTAGATTGATCTAAAAATATAAACAAAAATAAAAATAAAATATCACCTGATTGGATAAATCGTTTACTCATTGTGATGATCTGACGACTGATCCAAGGTTCAGATTGAGCTGCATATGTGCCCGATTTCTATCGATATCCACTTGGATCAGATCTAAAAGTCTCATCCTAGATTTGATCTCTAAAGATTAGATCTGATATCTTCCTAGTGCACCTTCGATCCGATCTCTGGCAGCAATGTGTTCATCTCACGAACTGGATTTCTTTGATGTAGTCTTTGCGGTGGTACTCCACCAACTCTTGATGGCTGTTTCATCCAACTCCTTGGGCATGGAGAAGAGGGAGAGGAGGAAGATAGGTGGCGTGGAGATAGAGAAAGTGGTAGGGCTTTGCCGTGGAATCAAAAGTAATGCCAAACACCTTTGGCAAGATATCTATTTATAAACCAAACCCTAGGGTCTCTTTGCATATGACTTTGAACAGGTCAAAGTTAACATGCAAAAGGACTCTCTCATGAAGCCCACACCATTTTTAGATTTTTTCCTAAATTTTTTGTATAAAATTCTAGGAAAAACATGCCGACTACATGGGATAAGGAGAAGGTGGCGTAGGAGAACTTATCTCACTATAGTTTGAACTATTCAAACTTTTGACCCATTCAAACTTCAAAAGAATGGGGCGCCTCCTTCTTATCCATGTGGAGCACATTCCCATGAGGGGCATGGCCCTATCTTCCCCATGTAATCTATCTAGGGGTGCGTGCCCCTAGAAAATCTCCAGGGGGTGCATGCCCCATCCTTCAATTCCTGTAAGACCGGGTCAACGTTGAACCTTATCCTAGTGCCCATTTTATGGATTTAAGACAAGTCCTTTTCAAGTCCCGTCTAATGAAATTAGGATAAGTCCTAATCAAGTTAGGACAAGTCTTGGTCAGATCAGGACTATATCCAATCAGATCAAGATAAATCCATATAGGATATCAGGGAGAGCCTTGTCCAAATTTTATCTGATAATTTTAGGACAAATCCTGATTTGGTTAAGACAACCCTTATCCTATTTTCATCTTATGAAATTTAAGACAAGCCTTAATCAGGTCAGGACAAAGTCCAATCAGATCAAGATAAATCCATACAGGATATCCGGGAGAGCCTTGTCTAAATTTTATCTTCTGATTTTAGGACAAGCCTTGATCTCATTAGGATAGGACAAGCTCTAGTCAGACTAGGATAAGCCCATACAAGACTTCTGAGTGAGCCAAATCTAATTTGGCTCAGTCAAAATGAATCAGAAAGATGATAAAAAGAGAATGTTTGGCTTAATCGTGTGCTAGCATAATTTTCTTGAACTTAATTGAATCTAATCCAAATCAATCAAACTGGATAAGTCTAATTGATGACATCTAGATTCAAATCCTTATTTATGTGATTCAGTTAGGTGCAGTTCTATATGATAATGGGATATGTCATGATCTCTATGATCGACATCATCGAAATATCTTTCGATGGACCAGAACTCATCCAATTCATTCAATTAGAATCATTTATCATCAAGATAATTCTAATTATTTTAAAAATCCACCAGTTATACCTAGTAGTATATGATGGCAATCCATCATAACCAAATAGCTAACCTCTTGGTGTAGCTACCTGTGTAATTGGATTTTTTTATCATGAGCCCCGATAGAATTAGGATTAAGGTGAACTCGTCAAACCCAATACCCGTCATATGAATGAATCATTCGATTTGAATCTAATGTAAGATCCTAATAAAAACTTCTTTATATTATTTCACACTAACATGGCCATAGATTTTAGGACTCGATCTCATGATCATCATAGGACTACTCCTCTATTGAGATTGACAGATCCCATCTTGGTGTAATTTAATTCCTATAATAAACATGCTATAGCCAACATACACCTCAGGATTCTGAATGGCTAGGAGATCGAATTATGGTGTAGTCAGACTATAACATCCTCATGATGAACTATCAATATGCCTCAAGTCAAAGAACCAGACATAAGACTATAGCATCGAACTAGTCATCGATGAAAAGGTAGACTTTCTTATGACTATTCGAGGTGGTCACGCTTCGTGCCTTTATTCTTAATAAGTACCTGTACTTTTACTCTGATGTCTCCACACCGTAGACTCAAGATATATCTTTTCTATAAAAGCGATCGTACACTGATCTTTTGGATCGATCACCATCCTTGTGATGATCCTACGATCGAAAGTAGTTTATGAGTTAATTATTATAACACATGCCTTAAATTCTCAACTCTTGAGAATATGTATTATTATGTCCATTAACTTAATGAATGTATCACAGACACTTTAATACATAATATAATAGAATAATTAATTTATTTATTAATTTTAAGTCAAAATTATAAAAATACTTTTAGAAAGTATTTTATAATTATTGGCCTATTTGGTTTCTAGGATGCACATCTAACAAACTGCTACTTGACCTAAAGCCAATTGGCTATAAATCTAAGTTCCATCTTCTCAAGGTGAACTTAAATCTTCTGCTGGTCTAAAGGCTTCATCAGTGGGTCAACCACATTATCTACAGTATCGACTCTCTTAATCTTGACATATTTCTTCTCAAAGTAATCGTGGATATGGTGACAACTACTATTACTATTTGCTTGAAACTCTTCTAACTTACAGCACCACCACTGTATAGGAATAGATTTTTAGATGTCGACTTTCAATCATCATAAAATCTGAGTCTATATACCTCTGGTCTTGCAGTTCTCCATGCTGAACCTCGTCAGCACCTTCTCTATGTGAGAGACCCAGCATCCTCTTCAGTCTATCCTTATAGATCTTAAATCCCAAAATGAAGGATGCCTTATTTGGATCTTTCATAAAAAATTTCTTAGATAACTATACTTTGATCGAGATCAATATGAGAATATTATTCTTGATCAGGAGAATGTCATCCATGTATAGTATGAGGAAGACAACAATGCTCCCACTGATCAATTTAAACACACAGGGCTCCTCGTTATCGATGAAATTAAATAATTTGATTACATTATTGAAACGAGCATTCTAACTCTGAGATGCCTGCTTTAGTCTATAAATGAATCTTTACAGCTTACAGATCTTGTGATCACCATCACTTGATGTGAAACCAAGTGGCTATTTCATACAGACATCTTCCTCAAGATATTTATTTAAGTATGTTATTTTTATGTCCATCTACCAAATTTTCATAATCGAATAGGTGGCAACAACAAGCAATTATGTGGTTGGATTTTAGTATGGCTACTGGTGAGAAGGTATCCTAATAGTCAATGCCTTTATGCTGACTATAATCTTTCGCTATTAGCCTAGCTTTGAATGTCTCCATATTTTTATCTGCATCTATTTTCTCTTGAAGATCCATTTACACCCAATAGGTACTATACCTTCAGGTGAATCTACCAAGATTAAGACTTGGTTTGAGTGCATTGAATCAATTTCTAACTTCATTGCCTCTAATCATTTCTTGGAGATATTGACTCATCATAGATTTTGGGATTATGATCATGAACCTCATTTTTTATGAGAAATATCTTCTCTACATCCTTTGAAATAGTACCTAAGTACATCTTAGGAGGATAGAAAATCCTATTTGACCTACAAGATGAAGGGGGTAGTGTTAGGGTTGGCTTAGACTGACTGGATTCCTGAGGTTTCTTGACTTGTTGCTCTTCGAAGACTTTCTCCTTGAGCCTAATTTGTCTTCCAACACCACCATCTTGAATAAACTATTTTTCAATAAAAATAGCATGTCAACTCACAATCACATTATGATCTTTCAGAAGATAGAAATAATATCCTAACGAGTCTTTAAGATATAAAATAAAATGAGCTCTAAAGGACCTAGACTATAATTTATCTGCTTGTTATCGCTTGACATGAGCCAGACAATCCCAAATTCTGAGACGACTCAGACTTGGCTTCTTACCATATCGTATCTCATACGGTATGGTAGGAACGATTTTAGAGGTAATCCTATTCAGTAGATAAATTGCTATCATTAAGCTATATCTTCAAAAAAATTCAGAAAGATTCGTGAAGCTCATCATGGATCGGATCATATCTAATAAGATTCGATTTCTCCATTCTAAAACCCCACTAAGTTGAGAAATTCTAGGTGGAGTCCATTATGAGACTATGCCATTATCTTTGAGGTAGTCCAAAAATTTTTGACTAAAGTATTCACCTCCTCGATTTGATCGAAGAATCTTAATGGGCTTTTTGGTTTATTTTTTCACTCTATGTCTGAATTTTTTGAACTTTTCAAAGACTTCAGACTTATATCACATCAAGTACAAATGTCCATACCAAAATAGATCATCGATAAAGATAATAAAATAGATATAATTGCCTCTAGCCGATACATCAAATGGGTCGTGCACATTTATATATATGTACTAGGATAAGTAGATCTGTGGCCCTTTCCTCATATCTTATAAAAGAAAACTTGATCACTGGCATGATTCATAAATTAGATATGACTCGAAAGTCAACAGACCCATTAGTCTAGATTTCTTCAGTTTGTTAATCCTATTTTTCACTATATAACCTAGCATAAAATGCTATAAAAATCTTTTATTGATACTATCACTAGATCGTTTTGATCCTCCTTTCTTTTTATTCTTTAGGTCGGCCAGGTATGCAGGTAGTTCTATTAAACATTTTTTTTTGTGGCAGCCTTCTTTTTCAGCTCTGCATTATTCTTCTTCTTCTCCTCTTCTTTCTACTTCTTCATAGACTTCTTCTTTCCAAAAGATTTTCTTTCAAAAAAATCCACTCCACAGCAAGAATGAGCCATTTGAACCCTTCAAAGTCTGCTCAGTAGTAACCAGAATATTCATTAACTCGACCAAAATGCACTGAAGCTTATTCATATGAAAGTTCATGATAAACTGCCCATACGAACTAATTATGGACTACAGGATCACATCAATCTATAGATCCTTATCCTTCATGACACTGAGCTTCTCAAGCTCTTCTAGGCCCTTGATCATCGCTAGGCAATGATCTTTGATCGACTGCCCCTCATGCATCAGCGCCTTAAAAAGTCTTCTTAAGATTTGATAATGTGCTGTGCAACTTTGTTTAGCAAATAACTCTTATAGGTAAGCCAACATTTGGTATGCAATTTTAATATCTTCATGTTAGTACTGAAACTCATCAGACATTGAGCCTAACATATAGCACCTGACCTTGTTATCATTGTCTGACCATTTTTTATGAGACGCTCTCTGATCTACGATCGGATGAGCTGGTAAAGTGGAAGGATCCTGATCCAATATATAGGTCGACTTTTTCAAATCTAAAATAATTTTAAAGTTTCTTAGCCAATCCTTATAATTTGGTCCGATCAATCTATGGGTATCTAAAATTTGGACTAGGAGGTTAGACATAGATATTTTTCTATAAAAAATCAAAGTTTTTAGTTAGACTTATAATTTCACTCGATTAATTTATTTAAGAGTTGCATTTTTAAATAAACTAGGCTTCCACTATTTTCTCGGATCCCTATACTTTCTAAGCAGAGATGCAAAAATCTTTGCGAACAAAGACTTTTAGTAGGTGGTGCAGTTCCACCGATTAGCTCACCACCTCACCTAATAATTATTGATGATGGATCAGCTGATAGGCGGACAACTCTTGTCCAATGATTCTCTATTCATGGTGTATGCAAATTTAGTCTCTAATTCATGAAACTCACCATGCCCGAAATATTGCTCTACTTCTTAGTTAAGTCAGACCCACCATTTGCACGAATTAGATTTTTGATTGGATACCTTACCATATCCAAAATATTGAGTCAAACCTATCCTCCAATCCATAGCATCCAATGTCTAATAGATATGGTTGCACCTTTTTGATGTAACTGAACCACTATAACTAGTCGAGAACAATCAATCCCAGGAAGAGCCCACACATCTATAATGGTGAAAGATCTATGACTTAATATTTTCTTAGAAAGATTTGATTCAGATCTCTTAGACATGACTTGACTTAGTCATAACAATTATGACTAACCTAGTAGCATGGATTAGCTCGAATCATTAGCCATCATAAATCAGAACTAGGTCGATCCAAATGGCCAGCTAAATGAGATCGGTGGAAGGGATATGCCATTAACTCGATGTGAATGCATTTAGATCGAGTAGCTTCTAATTAAAAATCAGTCGATCATATCTACCAAACTTATCTTAGATACCAAATTATTAAATCAGAACCATTCAGATTAGCCTACAATGCAGCCTCGAACTATGGAGCCAAATTAAGTCTTAACTTCTTCGACCACATGTGGCCGTAAGTCGATCTTGATCTAAATTTAATTCTATTAGGCTGATCAATTTTAAGCACTTTTGATCCTATCTAACCAACTCTTGATTCGATTTGATCAACCACTTAACCTAATTGAGCTGCCCACGTCCAAACCCATGTTTTATGAAGATGTCTTAGATTTAAAAATTCATAATTTTTAGATTTAATTAATTTTATAAATTTAATTCTTAATTAAGTTTAGAGTTCATAAATAAAACATACATAAAAGATCCTAGGATTTTAGGATCTAGAATTTTGCAGAAAAATAAGTTTTAATTTTTGATTAAGGACTAACACGCAGCACTCCTACATGCCATAAGAGCATTCCATTAAATGAAAAGAGAGGATCTTTAAATCCTTCTTACTCTTATGACCAGACGATCAAGGAGAATGCCTTAATCAAAAATATGAAAACTACCATAAAATAGTTTAATCCAATACATATATCTCATATATGATTAAAGATTTAAACTACGCATGCTTTATATACATCTTATGTTTCAATTTAAACATCTATGTCATCCTTTTAGATCTGATTATATCACATATAATTTTCTTAAAATTAAATAAATATTTCATAAAAATTTAGATCTACACAATCATGACATAGAACTACAAATCTAGTCTAGACATGGTTGCCTATATCATATATATCAAAAATTTAAATTAGATCTTATGTTTCAAATCTGATTACATCTAATGTAACATTTAAAACTTAAATGATCAAATTATAAAAATTAAATTAGATCTAATCTAAAACATATTTGAAACTATCATGATATAGAACTACAGATTTAGACTATAATATACATTATATATATCAAAAATATATATTAATTTAAAACATACAATTTTAATTTTAGATCTGATTACATCTCATGTAACATCTAAAAATCAAATAATTAAATCATAAAATAAAATTTTAGATTTAATCTAATCATGATCTAGAACTGCAAAAGCAGCTCTGATACCAGTTGAAGAAAAAAATAAGTTTTTTCTGCTGTAGGATCGATCTGATTGGATCAGATTTGTAGCAAAATATTTTAAAACTTTTTCTATGATCTAATGAGATCTAAGAGTTCTCAGATTTAATTAAATTAATCTAAAAATAAAAATAAAAATAAAAATAATGATAATAATTATCACCTGATCAGATAAATTATTTACCTATTGTGATGATCTGATGACTGATCTGAGGTTCTGATTGAGCCATGTATGCATCCAACCTCTACCAGTATCCACTTAGGTTAGATCTGAATGTCCCCTCCTTCTAGATCTGATCTCTAAAGGTTAGATCTGATATCTTCCTAGTGTGCCTTTAATCCAATCTCCAGCAGCAATGGGTTTGTCTCATGAACTAGATCTCTTTGATGTAGTCTTCGCCACCAACTCTTGATGGCTGTTTCACCCAACTCCTTGTTGGAAAACATATAGGATTTTATGAATACATTTCAAAATTTTTTCGAATATACAAGCAACAGAAGACATAGATTAAATAATTTAATCTAATTATGCATGTGATCTAATCATAAAATTCTATATCTAGGATCTATGACATGTCATGATGCAAATATAAATCAAAAAATTAAAACATAAAATATTGGTATTGATCAAATCAATACCTATATCTAGAACTATTTATGAAATCCTAGATCACATCTAGGTCAAGAAAAAATCGAATCTCTTACCTATGTTCGGGTCGAGAATACCATGGTTGAGTTCTATTGTTGTCCTTTATTGCTTGGAGCTACACATAGCATCCGACCTCTACAGGTAATCTATACGAGGCTACAACACAGATCGAAGGTTCATCGAACAAAAATCCGCTCAAAGTGCTAGCTGAAGGGAAATCCTGATTTCCCGGTCCAGGTTCGTCCAGATCTGATTAGATCAAGAGATATATTTCAAAAATTTTCTCTTAATCTCAATCAGATCTTGATATATTTCAGATCTGATTATTATTATTTTAATAAATAAAATAAAATAAGATAAATTAAATCAAAATTTAATTTACCTGATTTGGGTAATCCTATTACCCTGTAGATGATCCTGATTGTAGCGGAAGGTTCTGGATCTAGCCACGCAAGCGCCTGGCCTCTATCGGTATCCACTCGGGTTGGATCTGGAGATCCTCTTCTTCTCTATCACACCTCCAAAAATTAGATCTGGATCTGATCTGGAGGATCTTCAAAACTCTTTTGAAGATCTGCAGTCGTCCTTTTGCAGCAGCGCAGCCTTCTTGCTTTTGATCGCCTTTCCTTGATCTGAATCGCACCAACCAAAGTCCAAAACTACCTTTTGGACGTGGAGAGCAAGGGGAGAAGAGACTATGGCATGGAGAAGGAGGGGAGAGGCAGCCTTGGGGCGTGTCTAATAGCATTGGAATTAGGGTTGGGCGCAGGGTCTTATTTATAGACCTAAGCTTGTGATCCAACTCCTCTTCCTCCTCAACCAATCACAACCCTTTGTGAAATCAGATCTAAATCTGATTGGTTGGAATAGAGACCCCTGGATTCCTCCTTAGAGGGCGCCTAAGACCAGTCAAACTGGATTCTTAGTAGAACTCTGATTGGAATCCAAAAGGGAGGTGGAGTCCTTGTCCAACAAGGACTCCTAGGCGCCTCCAACTTGGGCTCACGCCACCCTAGGGTGGCGTGCGCCCTTCTCCTTGCCAGGTTCTGGCAGGGGGACAGGCCCCCACCAGCTCTCCAATAGGTGCATGACATGTGGTCAAAAGTCAAAGTGTCAATGGTCAACATTTGACCAGTCAAAGGTAGACTTTTGACCAAAGTCAAAGAACAAGAAATGGCAGGTGACCAAAAATGGCAGGTAATGTCTTACAAATAAGACAACCTTTTCTGACTTGGACAACCTCCAGTCAGACCATATGAAGGCCTCTGATTGAGCACAAACTCCTTTGGCTCAGTCAGGACAACTTATTTATGATAGTAAAAGAAGAACGTTAGGTTCAATCGAGTGCTAGCACGATTTTCTTGAACCTAATTGAATCTCATTCAGATCAATTGAACTAGATCAGTTCAATTGATGATCACCAGATTCAAACCCTTGTTTGTGTGACCCAGTTAGGTTCAGTTCTGTATGGTAATGGGATATGTCATGATCTCTATCATCGACATCATCGAAACTCCTTTCGATGGATCAGAACTCTTCTGATTCGAACAGCTAGAATGATCGATCATCTAAATCATTCTAATTGCTCCCAAAATCCACCAGTGACACCTAGCAGTATATGGTGGCAACCCATCAGAGCTGAATGCGAACCTCTTGGTGCAGCTACCTGTGTGATTAAGTTCTTCTATCTTGAGCCCCGATCAGATTAGGGTTAAGGTGAACTCGTCAAACCCTAGTCTCTGTCATATGATGTAATCATTCGATTCGAGTCCAATGTGAAAATCTAAATAGAAACTCTTTCTATTATTTCACTCTACCATGGCCATGGACTTCTGGACTTGATTCTCATGATCATCATAGGGCTGCTCCTCTACCACCGAGGTAGATAGATTCCCATCTTGATGCAATCCAGTTCCTACAATGAACATGCTATAGCCAACATACACCTCAGGGTTCCATATGGCTAGGAGACCGAGTAATGGTGTAGTCAAACTATAACACCCTCAAGGTGAACTGCCGATGCATCTCAGGTCAAAGAACCAGACACACTACTGCAGCATCGAGTCAGTCATTGACGAGAAGGTAGACTCCCTAATGACTACTCGAGGTGGTCACGCTCAGTGCCCTCGTTCTCTAACGAGTACCTGTACTCTCGCTCCGGTGTCTCCACACCGTAGACTCAAGACTCATCTACTAAAGAGAAGCGATTCGTACACCAACCTTCCGGATCAATCACCATCCTCGTGATGATCCTATGGTCGGGAGCATTTTATGAGTTAATAATGATTATTCATGTCTTAAATTTTCAACTCTTGAAAATATGAATTATCATTACCATTAACTCAAAGGATGTATCACAGACACTAAATACACATGTGATAGAAAATAACCCATTTTATTAATTATAGTCAAAATTATAATTTTGCCCCTAGAAGTGTATTACAAGTGTCAGCCAATTCTGGCTTCTAGGGCACATATATCTAACAATCTCCCACTTGTCCTAAAGCCAATTGGCTACAAGTCTAAGTCCCATCTTCTCAAGGTGGGCTTCGATCTTCTGCTGGCCCAACGGCTTTGTAAGTGGGTCTGCCACATTATCTGCGGAGTTGACTCTCTTGACCTCAACGTAACCTTTCTCAAGGTAATCGCGGATGAGATGATATCACCGTTTGCTTGGAACTCTTCCAGCACAAACAGTCTGCCAGATGTCGACTTTCGATCATCTATATCAGACATGAAGTCCGAGTCTGTGTATCCCTGAACTTGGAGTTCTCCATTACCAAAGACCAACATCATATCCTTAGTTCTTCTCAAGTACTTAAGGATACATTTCACAGAAGTCCAGTGTTCTTCACCTGGATTTGACTGATATCTGCTTGTGACACTCACAGCATGGGCTATATCAGGTCGTGTACATAGCATGGCATACATGAGGCTCCCTATTGCAGAAGCATAAGGGATCTTGCTCATGCGTTCTATTTCCTCAGGTGTGCTGGGGCACATCTTCTTGGAAAGATGAATACCATGTCTGAAGGGTATTAATCCCCTCTTAGAGTTTTCCATACTAAACCTCTTTAGTACTTCCTCTATGTACATCTTCTGTGAAAGTCCTAGCATCCTATTCGGTCTATCCCTATAGACCTTAATTCCTAGAATAAAGGATGCTTCACCTAGGTCTTTCATGGAGAATTCCTTGGACAACCACATCTTGACTGATGTCAACATGGGAATATCATTCCCAATAAGGAGGATGTCATCCACGTACAATACGAGGAAGACAACAGCGCTCCCACTGACCCTTTTGAAAACACATGGTTCCTCTTCATTTTTGATGAAACCAAACTTTTTGATCACATCATTGAAATGAGTGTTCCAGCTCCGAGATGCTTGCTTAAGTCCATATATGGACCTTTGCAGCTTGCAAACCTTGTGATCAGTATCACTGGATGTGAAACCTAGCGGCTGTTCCATATAGATATCTTCCTCAAGATATCCATTTAAGGAATGCCGTTTTCACGTCCATTTGCCATATTTCATAATCGAAATAGGCTGCAACGGCAAGCAATGTGCGGATGGATTTTAGCATAGCTACTGGGGAAAAGGTATCCTGATAGTCAATGCCTTCACGTTGACTATAACCTTTTGCCACCAGTCTAGCCTTGAATGTCTCCACATTCCCATCTGCACCAATCTTTCTCTTGAAGATCCATTTACACCCAATAGGTACTATACCTTCTGGTGGATCTACCAAGGTCCAGACTTGGTTTGAGTGCATCGAGTCAATTCTCTGACTTCATTGCCTCAAGCCATTTCTCGGAGTCGATATCTGATATCGCCTCGTTGTAGGTTTTGGGATCATCACCATGAGCACCATTACCTATGAGGAACATTTCCTCTACGTCCTCTGAAATAATACCTAAGTATCTTTCAGGGGGACGGGAAAACTCTTTCCGATCTACGAGGTGGAGGAGGTAGTGTTCTTATTGGCTCAACCTGATTTGGTTCCACTTGGTCCTTAGCTCGTTCCACTTGTGAGACTTTCTCATCAAGCTTAATCTGCTTTCCAATGCCGCTATCTTGAATAAACTATTTTTCAAGAAAGATGGCATGTCGACTCACAATCACATTGTGGTCTTCTGGAATGTAGAAATAGTATCCTAATGACTCTTTAGGATATCCTATGAATCGAGCTCTAAAGGACCTAAACTCTAACTTGTCCGCTTGTTGTCTTTTGACATGAGCCGGACAACCCCAAATTCTGAGATGACTCAGACTTGGTTTCTTACCGTGCCATATCTCATACGGTGTGGTAGGAACGGTTTTAGAGGGAACCCTATTCAGTAGATAAATTGAAGTTAATAATGAATGTCCCCAAAGAAAATCAGGGAGGTCTGTGAAGCTCATCATGGATCGAACCATATCCAATAGAGTCCGATTTCTCCATTCTGAAACCCCGTTGAGTTGAGGTGTTCCTGGTGGAGTCCATTGAGAGACTATGCCATTTTCCTTAAGATAGTCTAGGAATTCCCGGCTAAGGTATTCACCTCCTCGATCTGATCGAAGAACCTTAATGGGTTTTCCAGTTTGTTTTTCTACTTCATGTCTGAATTCTTTGAACTTTTCAAAAGCTTCAGACTTGTGTCTCATAAGATACACATACCCATACCTAGACAGATCATCGGTAAAGGTAATGAAGTAGACAAAATTGCCTCTAGCCGGCACATCAAATGGGCCGCACACATCAGTATGTACTAGGGCAAGGAGATCTGTGGCCCTCTCCCCATGTCCAACAAAAGGGAGTTTAGTCATTTTGCCTTGAAGACAAGATTCACAAGTTGGATATGACTCAAAAGTCAATGGACTCAATAGCCCATTTTTCTCCAATTTGTTGATCCTATCTTCTGCTATATGACCTAATCTCAGGTGCCATAGATATCTGTCGTTTGGACTATCCCTAGGTCGTTTGGCATTCACGTTTTGCTCGATAGTTAAAATAGGTACATCAATATGCAACTGATAAAGACCATTAATAAGGAAACCATTTGCAATTTTATTTCTTTCATAAAGAATGTTACAATGGTCCTTAAAGAAGGTGATCACATAACCTTCTTGTGCTAAGCATGAAACAGAAATCAAATTCCTGCTAGCTGCAGGCACATAATAACAGTCTTTTAAAACTAAGTCTAAACCAGATGGTAATCGAAGAGGGTATGTTCCCATGGCTACTGCAGCAACTCTTGCTCCATTACCGACGCGTAGGATCATGTCTCCATCCCTCAGCCTCCTGCTATCCTCAAGACCCTGCATAGAAGTGCACAGATGAGCACTAGAACCAGAGTCAAGCACCCAACTGGATGCAGAAGAAATCGTAAGGTTAGACTCAATAACGAGCATACCTCCAGAAGGACCTTCCTTCTTGTTCTTCAGGGTGGCCAGGTAAGTAGGGCAGTTCCGCTTCCAATGGCCGTCGCTGTTGCAATGGAAAACACTTTCCTTTGCCATCGGCCTTCTTCTTCGGTTCTGCCTTCTTCTTCTTTGATCCTTCCACCTTTTGCTTTTTCACAGACTTCTTTTTCTTTCCATAAGACTTTCTTTTGGAAGAAGTCCGTTCCATAGCAAGAACTGAGCCTTTAGAACCTTTCATAGAAAGCTCAGCGGTAACCAGCATATTCATTAACTTCGGCCAAGGAATTTTGAAGTTTATGCATGTGGTAATTCATGATGAATTGCCCATATGCATCAGTCAAGGATTGCAGAATAATATCGTTCTGCAGGTCCAAGTCCAACTTCACACCGAGCTTCTCAAGCTCTTCCATGTCCTTGATCATTGTCAGACAGTGATCTTGGACTGACTGCCCATCACGCATCTTAGCCTTAAAAAGTCATTTCGTGACTTGATATTTGGCTGCGCGACTCTGTTCACCAAACATCTCCTGCAGGTGAGCCAACATTTGGCGAGCAGTCCCGATATCTCTTCATGTTGGCGCTGGAGCTCATCAGACATCGAGCCCAACATGTAAGTATCTGGCCTTATTGTCTTCGTCAATCCATTTTTTCCAGAGACGCTCTCTGTTCAAGTGGATGGACGGGCTGGTAAGGTGGGAGGGTCCTGGTCCAAAACATGTGTTAACTTCTCTGAACCCAAAATAATTTTGTAGTTCCTGAGCCAATCTTTATAATTGGGTCCAGTCAGTCTATGTGTGTCTAGGATACGTGCCAAGTGGGTTGGACGCAGACATTTTTCTGTAGAGAGTCAAAGATTCTAGTTAGATACTGTAATTTTGACTTGACCAATTTGTTTAGAGATTTTATTTTTAAACAAATTAGCTCCCACTATTTTCTCGGATCCCTACACTCCCTCTGTAGAGATGCGAAAATCTCCGCGATTGATGATTTCTAGTGGGTGGTGCGGTCTCACCAACTGACTCATCACCTCACCTAACAGTTATTGGTGATGGGTTAGCCAATGAGTGAACAACTCTTGTTCAATGATTCTCTAATCATGGTGCACCCAAACTTGGTCTCTAATTCATGAATCTCACCGTATCCGGAATATTGATCCACTCCTTAGTTAAGTCAGACCCACCATTTGCATAGACTGGGTTCCTAATTGAGTCTCTCACCGTATCCGGAATATTGAGCCCAACTCATCCTCCAGCCCATAGCATCCAATGCCTAATAGACATGGTTGCATCTTCCCGGTGCAACTGAGCCACTGTATCCAGCCGAGAACAATCAACCCCGGGAAGGGCCCGCACATCTACAATGGTGGAAGACCTCAGACTTAATCTTTTCTTAGGGAGAATTGATTCAGGTCTCATTAAACTAGACTTGGCTTAGTCATAACAATTATGACTAACCTAGTGGCATGGGTTAGCTCGGATTATTGACCACCTCAGATCAGAACTGTGTCAACAGATATGGCCAGGTAAGTGAGACCGGTGGAAGGAATATGCCATTAACTCATACAAGAACGCATTCAGGTCGAGTAGCTTCCAATTAAAAACCAGTCGGTCGTCTGTGCCAAACTTACCTTAGACACCAAATTGTTGAGTCAGAACCAATTGGGTTAGCCTACAATCCAGACTCTAACCTCTGAGCCTAATTAGGTCTTGCTTGATCGTGACTCGATCTTGACCCAGACTTAATCCTATTAGGCTGGTCAATTTAAGCATTGTTGATCCCATCTAACCAACTCTTGATTCGGTTTGATCAACCGCTTAGACCTAATTGAGCTACCCAAGCCCGAACCCAGTATTATGAATATGTCTTAGATCTGAAATTCTCAATTTTAGACCTAATTAATATTCCATAAACTTAATTCTTAATTAAGTTGGGTTCATAAACAAAATATGCACAATAAATCCTAGGGTTTCAGGATCTAGGGTTTTGCAGAAAGTAAGTTTTAAGTTTTAGGTTTCTGATTAAGGACGAACATGCAGCACCCCTACACATCATAAGAACACCCCATCGAATGGGAAGAGAGGGCCTTTAAACCCTTCTTCGTTCTTATGATCGGACGGCCAAGAGGAACGCCTTAATCAGGAACATTGTAATACTACAAAACAGTAATATAGATCTATATCATATATCTCATATACAAATTTAGATCTAATCATGGCATATTTTGCATACATCTCATGTATCAAATCATGCATATTTTCAGATCTAAATTATCTCATAATAATCTAAAAAATTAGATTTAAATTGATCTAATCAAAATAAATTCTAATCTAGACAATTATGTAGAACTATTCTACAACTAGTCTAGTCATGCATCTATCATATCTCATATGATATTTAAAATTAAATAATTTTTATTTGCTATTTTATCAGATGTTATTATAACACTTATAATATCAAAAAATAGTAAATAAGAAGATCTAAAATATGATTTAATCAGATTAAATCAAAGACATGCAAAAACTATTCTATAGAACTATTCTATTCTAGAACTAGTCATGCATATCTTCATGTAATCTTAGATCCAAATCATTTAATTTTAATTTTTTCTGATTTCAGATCTGATCACATCTCATGTGACATCTGAAATCACTTTATTTTCTAATTAAAATAAAATTAAAATTAGATCTAAATAATTTAGAACCATGGCTCTGATACCAGTTGAAGGGAAATCCTGATTTCCCGGTCCAGGTTCGTTCCAGATCTGATCAGATCAAGAGATATATTTCAAAAATTTTTCTCTTGATCTCAATCAGATCTTGATATATTTTAGATCTGATTCTTATTATTTTAATAAATAAAATAAAATAAGATAAATTAAATCAAATTTAATTTACCTGATTTGGGTAATCCTATTACCCTGTTAGATGATCCTGATTGCAGCGGAAGGTTCTGGATCTAGCCACGCAAGCGCCTGGCCTCTACCGGTATCCACTCGGGTTGGATCTGGAGATCCTCTTCTTCTCTATCACACCTCCAAAAATCAGATCTGGATCTGATCTGGAGGATCTTCAAAACTCTTTTGAAGATCAGCAGTCGTCCTTTGCAGCAGCGCAGCCTTCTTGCTTTTGATCGCCTTTCTCTTGATCTGAATCGCACCAACCAAAGTCCAAAACACCTTTTGGACGTGGAGAGCAAGGAGGAGAAGAGACTTATGGCATGTGGAGAAGGAGGGGAGAGGCAGCCTTGGGGCATGGGTCTAAATTGCAATTGGAATTGAGTTGGGCGCAGGGTCTTATTTATAGACCTCTTGTGATCCAACTCCTCTTCTTCCTCAACCAATCACAACCCTTTGTGAAATCAGATCTAAATCTGATTGGTGGGAATAGAGTCCCCTGGATTCCTCCTTAGAGGGTGCCTAAGACCAGTCAAAGTTGGATTCTTAGTAGAACTCTAATTGGAATCCAAAAAGGAGATGGAGTCCTTGTCCAACAAGGACTCCTAGGCGCCTCCAACTTGGGCTCACGCCACCCTTGGCGTGCGCGCCCTTCTCCTTGCCAGGTTCTGGCAGGGGGACAGGCCCCCACCAGCTCTCCAATAGGTGCATGACATGTGGTCAAAAGTCAAAGTGTCAATGGTCAACGTTTGACCAGTCAAAGGTAGACTTTTGACCAAAGTCAAAGAACAAGAAATGGCAGGTGACCAAAAATGGCAGGTAATGTCTTACAAATAAGACAACCTTTTCTGACTTGGACAACCTCCAGTCAGACCATATGAAGGCCTCTGATTGAGCACAAACTCCTTTGGCTCAGTCAGGACAACTTATTTATGATAGTAAAAGAAGAACGTTAGGTTCAATCGAGTGCTAGCACGATTTTCTTGAACCTAATTGAATCTCATTCAGATCAATTGAACTAGATCAGTTCAATTGATGATCACCAGATTCAAACCCTTGTTTGTGTGACCCAGTTAGGTTCAGTTCTGTATGGTAATGGGATATGTCATGATCTCTATCATCGACATCATCGAAACTCCTTTCGATGGATCAGAACTCTTCTGATTCGAACAGCTAGAATGATCGATCATCTAAATCATTCTAATTGCTCCCAAAATCCACCAGTGACACCTAGCAGTATATGGTGGCAACCCATCAGAGCTGAATGCGAACCTCTTGGTGCAGCTACCTGTGTGATTCAGTTCTTCTATCTTGAGCCCCGATCAGATTAGGGTTAAGGTGAACTCGTCAAACCCTAGTCTCTGTCATATGATGTAATCATTCGATTCGAGTCCAATGTGAAAATCTAAATAGAAACTCTTTCTATTATTTCACTCTGCCATGGCCATGGATTTCTGGACTTGATTCTCATGATCATCATAGGGCTACTCCTCTACCACCGAGGTAGATAGATTCCCATCTTGATGCAATCCAGTTCCTACAATGAACATGCTATAGCCAACATACACCTCAGGGTTCCATATGGCTAGGAGACCGAGTAATGGTGTAGTCAAACTATAACACCCTCAAGGTGAACTGCCGATGCATCTCAGGTCAAAGAACCAGACACACTACTGCAGCATCGAGTCAGTCATTGACGAGAAGGTAGACTTCCTAATGACTACTCGAGGTGGTCACGCTCAGTGCCCTCGTTCTCTAACGAGTACCTGTACTCTCGCTCCGGTGTCTCCACACCGTAGACTCAAGACTCATCTACTAAAGAGAAGTGATCGTACACCAACCTTCCGGATCAATCACCATTCTCGTGATGATCCTATGGTCGGGAGCTGTTTATGAGTTAATAATGATTATTCATGTCTTAAATTTTCAACTCTTGAAAATATGAATTATCATTACCATTAACTCAAAGGATGTATCACAGACACTAAATACACATGCACATGATAGAAAATAACCCATTTTAAAATTATAGTCAAAATTACAATTTTGCCCCTAGAAGTGTATTACAAGTGTCAGCCAATTCTGGCTTCTAGGGCACATATATCTAACACTAGCTTCTCGTGGATCTCTTCTAATGGTTAATCTAAAAGATATTCTTCAAATCTCTTGAACCCTCTAAGAGATCAAGAGTATAAGAAGGATTGAGAGAAAAATTCAACTTTTGAATCTCTTAAAAATTAGAAAATAAAAGATCCAAAAAACTATCCTAAGAGAAGACTGATTTTCTCTTTCAGCACATCAACCTTTGATGTCTTGAATGCATCTCCATGCCAGGATAAGAGGAGGTCTTCTCCTCTGAAGTTTTCCAAGCTCTAAAGTCTTTTCTCTCTCTAATTTTTTTGATGATAAAAGCTTCACAAAAGATGGAAAAGAAGGGCTCTCAAAAAAATCCTAAGAGAAGACTTTCTTCTCTTCTTTCTTCTCATATCAGGATATGATCAGATCATATCTTAAAAAAAAGACCATGCTCCAACTCCTTGGAGCATTCATCCCCATGCCCTCTCCCTCTCTTTTTTAGATTTTTCTCATAGAAAACTCATAAAGAAACAAGAAGCATAAGCTTAAAGAAAACAACAAGAGAAGACAATCTTCTGTTACCTTTTTCCTTCAAAATATTAACTTTTGATGTATAGATCAAGACCTCTTCTCCAAGGAACATGGTGCCATGAACCACCATGCCTTTCCTTCTTTCTCTTCTGGTTTTGTTATGAATTTTCTAGGATTTTTCACATCCTAAAACATCTCATAGGAGGCACCCCTTTTAAATAGCTTGGACTAGGTCAAAACCTAATCCAACAAGGAGTTTTGGGGGGGGAGGCGTCGAACTCTTGGATGCCTCCTCTATTTTCTAGACATGAGCACCAGCAAAAACCATGTACAAAACAAAATAAAAAGGGTTGAACAAAATAAATATGGCATGGAGACAAGTTGGTGCAAGAGAGGAGGAGGTAGTTTGGTTTCATGGGACTCTATCAAGTAGAGTTTAAACCAAAACAAACTTTCCAATTTGACCTATTCAAAATAGATTCAAATTCCTTAGATTTAGGGGCATGAGAAATCATTCTTAGGCATGGAATAATATAATTAAAAATCTAGAAATAATTAAGATGGGCCTAGGCTCTTAAGTGGCGCAAGGAAAGGAGGAGTCCTAGTCTAACTAGGACTCTCCAATTTTGACTAGGTCAAAGCCATCTTAAACCCAATTTAAATCTTATTTAAATTAGTTTTGAGTCAACTTATTTAATAAAAAATTTTAATCCAATTAGAACCCTAATTAATTTAGATTTAATTAAATTTAAATCTAATTTAATTTTTAATCAAATTAGAAATTAGGTGTACTCAAGTCCTAATTTAACTAGGATTTGTTCTTCTTACAATTGGTTTATCCAATAAATCAATTAGACTTAATACAATTAAGTCTAAACCAATTTTAATTAAATCTAATTTAATTAAACTTGATTTCAGCCTAATTTTTTAATCAAATTGAGCTAATTAGCAATCGAATTGCTAATCAATCCTCCTACAATACTTGCATTAGGTCAAACATCAATCGTATTGATTATTTTGACCTTAGAATGATTCTAAATTATTGATCAACCATCTGATCAGGATACAATTTCTTATGTGTATGATCTCATATGTTCGAACCTAAGTCAGTAGTATAGAAATTAATTTTTGTACCAATCAAAATGACCATCTAGCAATGATACCTGACGTCCAGATAGGTCGAATGTATATAAAGCAACATTCTTAGAACCCTCGCCTATGGTTATCATATAATTCATCCCTATGACCAATAATGTCCAAGATGACTTCGAGTTAGCTATTGACACTCATACAAGTTATCTATATTATGTTTCAAAGTTTGCAAATCCTGTGACTCCTTACGAGGATTACCCATGCCTAGATTTTGCTAAATTAAAATACAGTAAGACATTCTCTTTCTAAAGTTAATCAAGAGTGGTTAATCCCATCTTGACTCACACACCAACTCTATAAGTACTTGACTATACCCAAAAATCTTTCGAGCCTATATTAAAAATACAGACAGTCCAGCACTAAAGTATAGTAAGTTGCTTGCAAGTCATCGTGGCGATCTCAGATTGGAGGGACACTTATATCCATTGATCTTAGCTAACTATTTTTGATAGCAGAGTGCTACATTGATCATATTCAGTGCAAATATACTCTTACATTCCACCTACATGCCATATCAGTGTCTCCACACTACTTGATTATGAGGACAACAAATGTATATGACATACAATGATCTATACTCGATAAGTTATCATCCTATTTAATAACTTATCATTTGATCATGAATAATTTAAAAATCATCCGATAAATTCTTCTTTATCGATTAAGTATGATTCTAAGAACTTCATCATAATTTAGAAGTTTATTTAAAGAAGATAAAACTTATATAATGAATAGGCCAAATAACAATTATTATTTGATAATTATATACCAATTTTAATTATCTACAACTTAGATAATTGGCTTTAGGACATATTTTTCAATAACTCTCACTTGGACTAAAGCTAATCAGAATAATATCAAATATCATATCTTTCACTTGAGCTAGTAGAACTTCTTAGTTCTGAGGCTTTGTCAAATGGATCGGTTAAGTTCTCTTTTTCCATCGATCTTCTAAAGGCCGACTTCATCGTGATCTAAAATCAAAGGTGATAGCAATATAGAGTATGCTAGTCCTTCGGTTCTTTAGCCTGAGCTATGGATCTAGTGCTATGATAGGACTGGACCATCATTGGAGGGTGCCTCTCCCAACCTACTAATGAACCTTAGCAATTGGACAGCCTACATGGCAGCATCAAATGCCATGATGTACTTAACATCACTAATATAATAGGTTATAGTATCATACTTAAAATTTTTTTAGTAAATTGCTTCTTTCTTTAGGATAAATTCATGATCCAACACTCTCTTGCTGTCCTCTTTATCTAACTAAAATTGAAATCAAAATATTCCATATATTTTATGTCAATTTCTTCATATATGAATCACTGGACTTTAGTATTTCTCGAATACTTAAGGATTGTATATATGATCTTCTAGTATTTTTTATTTGGATTAGACCGATATCTATTTCCTACTATTGGTGAGTATACCATATCTGATATTGAATATGGACAAAAAAATGATAGCTAAATTTTTATTTCTTATAATGCTGGAATGTCATTTTCGATTAAGAAAATGTCATCTACTGATAGCATAAGAAATAATACTATAGAACCTTTTGTCCACTCTCAAATGCAGGGTTTCTCTTTGTTCATAACAAAGATGTTCCAACTCTAAGACAATAGCCACACAGACATTATAGGTCTTTATCTTTCCGTCTACGCTACTCTAATCCTTTGATAATTCATTTACATCCAATGAGTTTTATCCCTTTAGGTAAATCAACTAGTGTCTACATACTATTGATTTTCATAGACTTCAATTTGAATTTAATGGCTCCAAGCCACTTCTTAGAGTTAGATTACTGCATAGCATCCATATAGATGATTGAATCTTCGTTGTTTTCATCGAGCTCAATAGGATCGCCATCTCGAACCTAGATACCAAAATATTTATCCAGCTGATGCGGTACTCTACCGAATCTTCTTAATGGTGCTAAATAAATAAGCTCTAAGTTTGATCTAATCAAATCTAATTTTATAGATTTACTAGATTGTATCAGTTATTTCTATCAGTCAAACTTTCTCAAGTTCAACTTTACAGGCATTAGTTCCTTCTCTAAGGGACTCCTTTCTAAAAAGAATGCTTTACTATTGAGAACAACTTTTATTCTTTAGCATGATAGAAATAATAACCCTTAAATACCTATTGAATCAGAATCCAAGTTTATCTATGTGCAATCCTTTGACATAGGTCAATCAACCCCAAACCTGAAGATGAGAGAGTCTAGGTCTATATCCTGTCCATATTCCATATAGAGTCTTTAGGATAGATTTACTTAGAATAATTTTCAAAGTAAAATAATTAGTCTCAAGAGTTTAATCCTAAAATAGGTAGACTAGTAAATTTCATCATGGATCGAATCATATCTAACAAAATTTAATTTTTTTCTTTCTAATATACTATATTGTGGAAGAAGTCCACTAAGAGAAAATTCCATTCTCTCTTAGATATGTCAAAAACTCACTGGATAAGTATTCGCTTCCTCGATCTAATCAAAGAGTTCTAATATCTTTTTTATTTTATTTTTTTATTTTATTATTAAATTATTTGAACATTTTAAATGATTCAGGCTAGATGCTCCCATGCCTAAATATGTCATTTATTATCATAATGAAATATAAATATTCTTGACATTATCTGACTTGGGTATTTATTAAATGTGTACATTACACTTAACAAACTGTGTATATATCATTTCTTTATTATCTATATATTATTATAATATCATTCATAATGATATTATAATAATCTCTCTTTATAGATAAATAATGATCATCTTTGGCTGAAAGGCCAATAAAGATCATATTCATCATAAATTATGGACAATAGTGACTATCACTCAATATAATAATTTTTGAAAATAAGCTCAATAATTTCTAAAGTTAGAATTGGAACAAAACTTTCATCCCTAATGTTTAGGTATTTCTCACCATTTTTAAACATTCTACTTACTTGTAGTCCTTATAATAAATTGTATAGAACCATCGGTATCTAATATCCAGATAGTAGAATTTCAAATAGAAAAATTTTAAGGTGCTATCATATAACATCCTTGATGAGCAGCTCTTATTTTTTTTATCCTGTTCAGCCTGTTAGAATCAAGAAAAGCAAGATAATTCTTCCTGTGACCCAGCTTCTTACATTAGAAGCATTCTGCCTCAAATTGGTTAGTCTTGGACCATATATTTTGACTAGGCTAACAAGCCCCAGCATAAACTCTTTTGTACTGCTAAACCAAATTTAACTTTCGATACTGATTATCAAAGTTGGATCTCATAAGTCATCACTATCTAATAGTGAATGAAGCAATTAGAATTTAGCCTTAATCTTAAGAAAAGAGAATAATGATCTAATATATATGAATTATTTTAATTCTAGAGATTTGAATTTTAGTTTAAAGGTTCTTTCACTATTTTATTCGAATTGATAGACTCTACCATCAATTCGAGAAATTACTTTAATTCTCTAGTAGGTACTAGAATCTACATAGACTGTATACAAGCCCGACTTTGGTTGGTCAATCTATGTACATCTATGGATAGATTCTTTAACCAATTATTTCTCTAAACAACTTTTAGTAATTTAATTTTGCCCCAAAAATCTAATCAGTAGACTTTAGCCTCCACTACAAAGATCTGATTAGATCCAACCATTAACATGATCATACTTTTTGCATCTAACCAACGAATAACTAAGCTCAACTTTGGTTGATCAACCTAAACATCATTAGAGAGACACTTTCAAGTTATCATATTATGAATAATAATTTTATTAGTCAA